>OY811976.1:7279823-7519823 GCA_963681505.1 Eunapius fragilis | reverse complement strand
CGTGCGTGTATGTGTGTTTACTAGTCATCGTGAGTTGTGAGTGTACATCTGCTAATATCCTGCACATGTATGTTTATACATGGATGGAAAACTAAATGGCACATTTTTTATCAGTGCCTTAATGTTTCAGTGTGTGTGTGTTCACTGTGTGCGTACAAAGACCTACTTGGCTAGACATGTTTTGCATTTTTCTATTCAGTTTCCTATACGTGCATTTTATTTTGAAAGCTGCTACATACATGTACAGTATCCTGCATGTAGCCGATAACAAGTGTACATTGTCCCCGCCCTGGGGGAGGATACACACATGCTTCTGTTACGTAGGCAAGCTAATTAGATGAAAGATTCTTCGTGTAACGGTGCGTAGCGCCCTGCCCCCCTTAGTGTAACTCCCCTGTGCACTCTCCAGTTGTAAGGTCAGTTATCACAGGCACAAGGGCTGTTTGAAATTCAAACGTAAGTTTACAAACCTTTAATTGCCCTAGCGTGATGTTGCATCTTACGCATTGCAGTCCATGCAATAATGTTTTTTAAATTTAAATTTATTCTTTGGTTGATAACTCTAGCCAAAATCAGAATGAAATGATATTCACCGCGCATAGATGGAGCTTTCAATTGATCCCTCGGAACATGTCATCACTGTTACTAGGAAACTTACATGCATTATGTGGATGGGGTAGTGATATGATGTGGGTCCATGCAATAATGTTTTTTTTTTTTTTTTTTTAAAGCAAGTCAGCTACACTTATAAATTCCGCTATCTCTAAACAGGCCCAGATGGATGATGCTCGGCAGTACCTGGAGGGGATGGGATACAAAGTGCGCAAGGAGCTGCAAGAGGCGCCCATCAACCTCAGTTACCAGGAAGCCATGAAGTACACCAAGGTCTTCAAAGGGCTTGACAGTGACAAAGACGGACACATCAGCATCCAGGACCTTCGGAAGGCACTCAGCGAGATGGGAGAGACGGTGAGCGATGATGAGCTGCGAGCCCTCATTGCAGAGGTGGACATTAATAAGAATTGTACTATTGAAGAGGAAGAGTTTCTACAGGTGAGTGTGTGTGTGTGTGTGCATGTGCGTGTGTGTGTGCGTGCGTGCGTGTATTTTGGATCTAAGGCTGCTAGTTATTTACATGTACATGTAGGGTTTATAGTACATGTAGGTGATCATGATGCCATATGGTGGCTCAGGTGGTCATGTGGTGGATCAGGTGGGCATCATGTGATGATGTGGTGGATCAGGTGGGCATCATGTGATCATGTGGTGGATCTGGTGGGCATCATGTGATCATGTGGATGAGGTGGGCATGTGGTGGATCAGATGGGTATCATGTGATCATGTGGTTCAATAGTTATTGTACATGTATCTGTACACACCTTTTCCCTCCCTTTCCCCCGAACATGATGCTGTCTCGTTTTGTCTTCTGTTATAATTATAATGCTAAGTTCTATTGCTCCAAAGGATGTGTGTTGGGGAAACTGATCCAAGAACCTGCCCTTAGTCTGCATGTCTGTGCAGCGATATTTGTACTCTACTAGGCCATTGTTGGGTCCAAAAAGGAGCGGAAACCCAACACCCTGCATCGGATGTGTGTTGGCAGCATCATTTATGTTAGTGCCAGCTTATGTCAGTGCCAGTTTGGGGGGGGGGGGAGGGGGGGGGAGTGTGTGCAGTGAATTAGCAGCATGACTTGTCCTGCAATGGATTATGTAAATGTTTTTTCAGGTGCAATTCCTGAATGAACAAATTGGATGGAAGTTCATCCATTTGTTGACATGTGTGGTACATTTAGTGTGTACATGTAAGTACTGTAGGGCCAACTATTTTAAAAAAATCTTGGAATGATGCATTTCGTAGCAGTCATACATAACATGTTTTGGAACATGACTCCATCATTTGGAAGTACCTGAGTACCTCCCATCCACCGACACACTGTTATGGAATTAGTGTTTCAAAAAATTTTACCATTCCAAAATAGTTGGCCTTACAGTACAATGTGAGGTTACTTGTGAGCACAAGGTGGGGTACATATGCACATGGATGTGGTTCATTGTAAGTAGCAAATCATTTATGTGCTTGCAAATCATCTGACATCCTTTTTCTTTCCCCTTCAGTTGATGAGTGCACTGAACACGGGTGAGGTTGCCAACAGTCGCTTTGGGAGTCTTGTTCAGCAAAGGGAGAAGATATCCGTGCAGCGGAGCGGTGGGGGCTTGTAGGGTGCCCAGTCCACCCTCATCATGCTTGTTAATCTGTAACTATTATTCAGTAGGTTGTGTCATATACAACAACAGCTCCATGTCATGCCTATTGTCAGTGGAATGTATTTGTTTTTATTCATGTAGCATGCCATGTAGGACTGGGGAAGAGGTTTGGCATGTTCGACTCATAATAGCTCCCTAATCAATAGGTGCCGTGAGTATCCATTTTGAAATGTTGCAACTGGTAACTCAAGTTCCTTACAAAGGAGCAAGGGAAACATATGCTACCATAACCACACCACTGAGTGCGTTGGTTCTACAGTACACCAATGCACTCGTATATCCAATATCTGCAACACCTGGCTTCATGCACAATTATAAGCTGTCAACACCAACAACTTGCACATTAAGATTTTCACCTTCAGTGTCTATATAATAAATGGAAGTAGTACTTCAGGATCCCAGTTGGCAATCTTTTAGTAAATGGAACATGCCCTCAGTTAGCGCTGGATGAGTGTGCATATCAGCAGTTGGCAACCTCAATCCATCTTTCTCATGCCCTGTTGTGCTAATCTGTTATAATACTATATCATACATATACACAAATTCTTCAACACGATTGACTACATGAAACTATAATTTACAACAAAGGACCTAAAAGTGGACTGTTTTCCAAGCGGAAAGACACACCCAGTTTCTAATAGCATACATAAATGTGTAATTGAATTATCAGCCCCATCCCCCAGGGGGATGTTGCCTGTGGGACCTAAGACATAGCTCCAAAGACAGGGTTGTGACGACAGATGCTTGGGCCATGCTCATCGTAGTCCCTCTTTGTGTGGCACACTTGGTAGAACTCGGGCTATGAAAGGTGGGGGGAGAAAAAGGGTTGAAATGTGGTACACCCACACCATTTTAAATGCTAATAAACGTGTGTGGCTGTTGCTGATGATTCCCTTCCTAACTCGATCCCCCCCCCCCCCCCCCCCCCCCCAAAAAAAGAGAGGAATCCATGGGTAAATTAGTTTATTGATTTCTCCATTTGAACAGTCATCAATATATGTCCTGCTCACGCACATACACACATGTATGGGGATGGCACTAATGCTAAGGCAGTATCAACCCCCCCCCCCCCCCCCCCCCCCCAAAAAAAAAAAAATCCTAACACAGTATCACCCCCAAATATTAATTTCCTCCCTGTAAACCTGTGAATGGACCCATGTTCATCCCAACAACACCTCGTCCCCAGTCCTACCGTGGAGGCAAGCATGCTCCCTCCAAACCACACGGCATAGCGCTGCATGTGGTGGGTGATGACATTGACATCAATGGGTGTGGGCTGAGGGAGGAAGGAGCAATCATATGAGCATACATGAACACACACACACAAGCACACATCACATGTATGTACCCATATATACATACACACACCCACATCAACGCACCCATAACACATGAAATATACGCACACATACACCTATATACACGTACACCCACACCCACACCACACACAACAGGCACACATACCCATATACACGTACACCCACACACCACCCACACAAGCACACATATACCCATATACACATACATACACACTACACACAAGCACACACACACATATACAAGTACACCCACACACCTTGATCCTCCCTCCACTCAGCTCTTGGCTCAGCTGGAGACGTGCATCCACTGTACGCTTGAGGTCACGTTGAAGGCGACGCCCAAAGTCCTTGAAAAGAGTGGATCCTCCAGACAGCACAATGTTCTAATGAGGGGAAGGGCCAATCTCCATAGCAACAGCACATACACAACAGTACACACCAGATACACAAGTTTATCCTGAAACTAAATGAGTACTTTGAAGTCTGCATAAACACAAGTGTGTCAAGACTTACAAGTGTAAGTGGCAGACATATTTCTTCCTTTCCCCCCTCCACTCAACCCCACCCTCCTCCTCACTTAAGTACCAAATGTGGTTTGACATGATGCAATATACCAAGAGGTATACCAAGAGGAGAATGTCACTCTGAAGTATATAGCAATACATGTTGGTCAGTCATGGACATCTCATCACATCTGCTATAGTTAATACCATGGGCTAGAGTTAATAATACCATGGGCTAGAGTAGGTCTTCGTTATGGTTGCCATGGTATCACTTGGTGCCTTAACTATACAAGGTGGTACAACACCATTAAGCAGTGCTCAAATTAAGCGGTATCGCATCGCAATTTGCAAAGCGTTTTTTTGTCATTTGCGATACAAATCTGATATTGTCATTTGCGACGCACATTCTTCATTCAATATACAGGTGTTTCTTAAAAATATGCACGTACCTTGCGCGCATCGCAGGTTTGGTGTAACCACAGGCTTATACATCACGGTTACCTATCACATGCGCATATCTAAATCAATTACTGGTTTTGCTGTTATTTTTGCTACACAAATCTTACCTTTAGCTAAATCAAATCCATTTTTGATTAACAACTATGCTAATCAACCATTACAAAGTATTTTGAGCACTGATTAAGGCCCCCCTCCCTCAAAGGTCACCTACACTCCCCTCCAGACCTTTGCTAGACATTCATCCCTCCGTCAGTTGAGAAGGGGTAAGATGGAGGTGAAGGAGAGGGGAGGGAGGGTGATTGTGGCAGGATGGAGGGTGCAAATACACATGTAAGGTCCGGTGAACTTCACTTCCTCCCCAGACATTACTAATCAACTCCGGAGGCTGAAGTGGCCACCACCACCACCAACATGCACATACACACAACAGTGCACAGCTGTACAACCCATGATCTGTGTGTTACACATCTTTCTATCACCATAAAATACCCCCCAAAGAGGCTATCATATCTCAGTCATTGTGAATGCTTCCAAAATAAAATGATGCTCGGTTATGGAGATATGTATGCTTAAAACGAGCCATTTCCCTCCCCTCCCCCCCCCTTTCCCCAAATGGTGGCAGAGAGGGAGGGGAAATGCACACATGCGACAGCTTTAACCATCTAGCTATGTCAATCCCTCCCTGATTTTCCATTGGTTGGTAGAGTGAACTGATAAACAATCATATTTAGGTCACTTCCTCATACATGTAGCAGCAACACCTTCACACAATAATTGTTTGGTTTGTTGAATACATGGTTCTCATTAGGGACACCATGCATTAGGGAGGGACACTATAGACCATAGCTAATGGAATGTCAAACAGGAGTAAGTGGTTGGGTAACAAAGGTCAACTAGTACCCACTGGGGAAACTTTTCACCCCCCCCCCCCCCCCCCCCCCCCCAATCCAAATTCAGGCTCAAACTTCACCCGTCCCTCACTCAAAAATCAAACATTGCCTCGGCCAGATAGCCGCAGCAATAAAATTTACTCCTGCATTAGGGATACCATGCATTACACAATAGCGGAAGTGATTCGCGCAATCTGATTAGTCAATTGCAGGTATCTAAATGCGGTAGAAACCTAGAGAGGGACTCTTAAGTGCCAGTGGGGGGGATTCTAAGTGCCCCGGGCACTTAGAATGCCCCCCAATGGCACTTAGAATCCCTATTGCGTTGTGCGATAATGTATTGGTTGCTACGTACGCACTGCTATTGTCTAAATTTGTAAGACACTGAAACCGAGGGATCTACGTAATTCAGAATACCCTCGGGCCTTTAGTAGCGCCCTCGCTATCGCTCGCAACGCTACAGCACAGGGCCCTCGGGGATTCTAAATCACGTAGATCCCTCGGTTTCAGTGTCTAACCTATATTTAGGGACATCATGCATTAGGGATACCATGCATTAGGGATACCATGCATTAGGGACATCATGCATTAGGGACATCATCCATTAGGGACATCATGCATTAGGGACACCATGCATTAGGGACACCATGCATTAGAGGGACACCATGCATTAGGGACATCATGCAATAAGGAGGTATTTCTGTCACCCCTACCACCCATTGACAATATTGAACAATTCACTCCAATAACCTTACAAAGGTTGAGGCTAGCAGTAAGGTGGTCCCCATGCCTTACCTTGTACAGGGGTCGCCTGCAGTCGATGGGACAGTTCTGGATCACAGTGTCCACCACTTCAGAGATAGGCGTGACAAAGTCAGGATTTGAGAACTCAGGATGGAAGAAAATCTCTGGACCCAAGAACCTCTCATAACCAACATCAACTTTGAACACCTGAGTAATGAGAGAGCCAGATAGTGCATGCACACGCACACACAAACACACAAACAAACACACACACACACACACACACACACACACACACACACACACACACACACACACACACACACACACTAAATGTGACAATCAGAGGTTCCCGCCCCACAGACAGTGGGATTCAGAACAATACAGTTGGGATGAAGGGAGGCAAGGGAGGCATGTGGCGTTTATTAAGCTCTCACACAACGCAGAAGAATAACATTCTGTTTCAACAGTAAGTCATATCATATCATATCATACCTGCTTTGTGACAGAGTTCATAGATTCATGAACCTTGAACCACTTGTCAGGTTGTGAATCATACTTGGCAAATTCCTTGGCAATGTCAGGACAAATGTAACTGTACTTCTCCTGCAGGGGAAAACCAATGGGACAACCATGACAGCAGACCAATGGGACAACCATCACAGCAGACCAATGGGACAACCACCACAGCAGACCAATGGGACAACCATCACAGCAGACCAATGGGACAACCACCACAGCAGACCAATGGGACAACCATCACAGCAGACCAATGGGACAACCACCACAGCAGACCAATGGGACAACCACCACAGCAGACCAATGGGACAACCATCACAGCAGACCAATGGGACAACCATCACAGCAGACCAATGGGACAACCATCACAGCAGACCAATGGGACAACCATCACAGCAGACCAATGGGACAACCATCACAGCAGACCAATGGCACAACCACCACTGCAGACCAATGGGACAACCATCACAGCAGACCAATGGCACCACCATCACAGCAGACCAATGGGACAACCACCACTGCAGACCAATGGGACAACAAACATGCATGTACCCAGACTGATGGCACAACAAACCTTCTCAGGCCAGTGGCACAACAAATATAACCCCCAGTCTATACACACCTTAAATGCAAGCACAGCAAACCCTGACATAGCACGCATTTAACAACACCAGCAAGGACGTGCATTATCAAACTGCACTACAAAGAAAGCAAAAAACGCTTGCAAAATCAAAAGATGTGATCCCATCCCCACCAGTCCCTTGCCTTGATAGCCTTGGCCGTCTCCAGGGACTGCTCCGGAGGGATGCCAGTCTCTCGCTCCCTCAGGATCTGCTGGATGAAGTAGGTGATGTCACGTCCTGCTATGGGGATGTGCTTGATGCAGCTGCCAATGACGTAGCCCTCAGCCTGTGGGAGGGAAGATGGAGAAAATGGACGAAAGGAAGCGTGAGCAAAGTGGAGCAGAGGAGCAGGTGGATAAGGTGAGCACAGAGGAGCAGGTGGATAAGGTGAGCACAGAGGAGCAGGTGGATAAGGTGAGCACAGAGGAGCAGGTGGATTAGGTGAGCACAGAGGAGCAGGTGGATTAGGTGAGCACAGAGGAGCAGGTGGATTAGGTGAGCACAGAGGAGCAGGTGGAAAAGGTGAGCACAGAGGAGCAGGTGGATAAGGTGAGCACAGAGGAGCAGGTGGATAAGGTGAGCACAGGAGCAGGTGGATAAAGTGAGCACAGAGAAGCAGGTGGATAAGGTGAGCACAGAAGAGCAGGTGGATAAGGTGAACACAGAGGAGCAGGTGGATAAGGTGAGCACAGAAGAGCAGGTGGATAAGGTGAACACAGAGGAGCAGGTGGATAAGGTGAACACAGAGGAGCAGGTGGATAAGGTGAGCGCAAGGGGTAAGATGAGCACAGAAGAGAAATCCTGTTTGCAAAGCAATGATGCAATTGTGTACAAACATGACCAGTGGGGATGGGCTAATCCCTCCTACTTAACAGTGCAGTAGGTTTGACCACAGTAACTAAGCCATAACACCATAAAACCCCAGCTGTTTCAACCCACACCCTCCACACAACAGTCTGGTCCATACTCAGGAAGTGATGTAACATGTTGCAGCAATGCAGCAATGTACATGCAACATGTCATGGTTCATAGCCCGTAGCATTCCATGTTATCCACACCCTAAGACATACAGTAGTCCCTTTGAAGAGACCTACCTAACCCATACCTGCTTTAATGATATAATTAAACAACTTATCGTATTTGCACTCTCAACATCCTTTCTCTTTTCTTTTTCTTTTCATTTTCTATCTGCATGCAAAGTGTACAGTACCAGGAAGTGATAAGCCCCCGCCCCCACCCCCAACACACCACAACAGAGAGAGCGGTGAACCAGAGAAATTAGTAATACATCCTGTACACGTCAGAACAGACCAGCAAAAGGAAGGTTGTGCGTGTACATGTGGCTCACCACAGGGATGACGTGAGTAACACCATCTCCAGAGTCTATCACAGTACCAGTGAGGGTGCGCTCCCCAACTTGACGCGACGTCCAAGAAGCAGCAAGGGCAAGCACAGCCTACACACACACACACACACACACACCATGATTTAGTCTACGTCCTCTACAATACACAAGTAAGAATAACGTAATGTCATCAAACAGATGACGCATACAAGGGATACCAATGGACAAATTAATGTACACTGTACCTAAAAACTCTTAAATGGTATGATATTGAAATAAGATAAGGGTTGCCTAGTGAGGTTGATGGACATGTAGTAATGGTGGGATTATATTTATGTTGAAAGGTGCGTAGAGATGATGGGATTAGGTGATGGGAGTGTCCGGTTATGGAATGAGGTGATTGGATGTGTCTAGTGATGGTGGGATGAACTAGGAGATGCAGGTGATTGCCTTCTCCAAAATCAGAAGCAGCCATTAGCCACCTAAACCATTCCAACTATGACACGCATGCTAACAGTTATTGCCCACCACAAAGAACATATTTACTACATTACGGAGTGTGAACACCTTGGAGACATGGATCAAAAACGTTACCATATAACAGACAAATCAGCTAGTCAAATAGCAATCACTTCACTGCATACCCTACAGGCATGGGAGAACCATGGCTTTCATTGCTACTACTGCTGTGAGATGACTAAGGTTATGCTAACATTCCTACAACCCTGGCAAACTAAAAATAAAAATGGAGGGTGGAGTGGGGGCGGCAACACCGCCACATGTATGAATATTGAAACTTGAGTTAAGTCAAGAGTGACAGTTTGCAAATCTGCAGGCATGTCGTAAGCTTAGCCCCCTCCTGGCATGTAGTACACACACCAATGGGGGGCCTTTGTAGCAGGTGCACACACACACACACACAAACACACACACACACACACACACACACACACACACACACACACACACACACACACACACACACACACACACACACACACACACACACACACACACACACACACACACACACACACACAGCCTTTAGTTCTCACCCGCTCTGGCTCACCTGCACTGCAATATAAAGCCCAGGTATGTTGAAGGACTCAAACATGATCTCCGCCGTGAACTCCCTGTTCTCTGGAGTGTTGAGGGGAGGTTCCGTCAACAGGAAGTAGTGGTCCTCAGGCTCCGCCCTCAGGTACTTGAAGATGCACTGTTCCCAGAACTTCTCCATGAGGTCCCAGTCCTCAACTATACCGTGTCGTATGGGGTACTTGGTGGAGTAGCCTGGCTTGTCCGCCTCATCCCCTATGTAGAAGTCTGCAGTGGCGATGGGTGCACGTGTGTTTGTATGTGTATGTGTGTGTATGTGTATTCGCATTTGTGTTGTATGTGTATTGAAAGAGGCAATGTGAAAAAAACATAACAACCAACTTAGTTGACAGATGGCTGAATCCATATTTGTATAAACCACAGCTGTCACAATGGCACCGGCTATTGCACCACAGGATATCATTGGATACTACTGGGACATTTCCCACCTTCCCTGGGCTGCATTACAAGGGAAGACACCCACCTCCACCCACACGTACAACTCCAGGTGAACTGGATGTTGTGTGACCAGCTAATCACATCAGTGGTCCCCACACACAACCACTACACCAACAGTGAGGGGAAAAATTCATAACTACCTGCCCACAACTACTTGGAGTGTCCTGAAAATGTACACACTGCAACAGAAATATACATTATGAAACCAGAAACCTAACTATTATTCCTTGGACAACAACAGCACAAGAAAACATTTGATTTTTTTTTAGTGAAGTAGTTCATTTAAACAATCACTTGTGTATTTGCCTGGCCTCCATCCAAGCCTGCTACTGGTCCAAAATCCCTCTTCCCCATCCAGGCCCAGCGGATTATTAATAATGATGAAAACATAAACCATCCACCTGACAAGGTTGAGGAGCTGATGTTAGAACACACTGCCTAGCGGTGTGGAGGTGCAATGAAGTCAAACAACAGTGTCCCCCCATGTGAGGTCAGCTCCCCCATGTGAGGTCAGCTCCCCCATGTGAGGTCAGCAATATTTGCTTGCAGCTAGAATAACAAAACTACTCAGTACTCATTTGTGTGTGTGTGTGTGTGTGTGTGTGTGTGTGTGTGTGTGTGTGTGTGTGTGTGTGTGTCTCCAAGGGTGAGTAGGCTTTATTTTTATTCGGGCAGAGCTCTTAGTCTTACTATTCAATATGTGGGATTGATGGAATGGGGGGGGGGGGGGGGGGGGAGATCATTGCAGCACGATGGCCTGCCAACGGAACACACAATAGTAAACACTTACGAGGGAAAATAATGGCAGCCACAACTTTGCAGTGGTAATAAAGGTGGTGATGGATGTGTGTGTGTGTGTGATGTGTGTGCAATGCAAGCTCTGCCCAACGTACAACATACAAACACAGCACTATTATACCCAGAATACGCCAAGTCAGAGTATTAAAAAAACCCCAATTACCCCACATCTTAAAATAGCAATCAATAATTAGCCATAATTGCATTAGACTGTTCTGTTATCATGTGGAAAGAAAATTCCTTTAATTAGAGAACACGATCCAGCTAATAAATACTGGCATAACGTAATTTTTAAAAATCATCTCCCAGTCTTCAGCACTATGGCATCCCATCACATACACCAATGCCTCTCCTCACCCACCTCCCCCTCATTAGGTCACCCCACCTCCCACTCATTAAGTCACCCCCACCTCCCCCTCACTAGGTCACCCCACCTCCTTCTCACTAGGGTCACCCACCTCATCCTCACTAGGTCACCCCACCTCCCCCTCAGTAGGTCACCCCACCTCCCCCTCACTAGGTCACCCCATCTCCCCCTCTCCTCTCTGTTACCCTCACCCTCATCTCTCAGTCACCCTCTCATCACAGCCACCACCTAATCTCAGTTACCCTCCCATCAGTCACCCTAACAGTCACCATCACCTCAGTCTCCCTCACCCTTACCTATCAGACACCCTCTCCTTTCTCCTTCCTCCCATTACCCACCCCCTCACCTAGATCATCTACACCCTTCACCAGCCTCTTCTGGGTGGCATCACCAACATGAGCAGACTCCTTGATAGCAATGCCTGAAAACCAGAAAGACAAACCGCCATTAATTATTAACTGCACACCAATGTGTACTTTCACACACACACACACACACACACACACACACACACCCTCACACACACACACAGTGTCCAACCACAAGCACACCTACACCCTCACACACACCCCACATGTGCATGCATGCACACATACACCACAAAAATGGCATAGAACAATCACTTATCAAGCAATAATTAAGTAAAAAGGAAAAGATGGGTCGTATGCAACAGTGTGACAACCTCTTTAGGCACACACACTGCGAAGCCAATATAGAAGAGGTCACAAAACGGACAAAAATGACATATTCGTGATACATCCCATAGACATACACGGCAAACGTAATATTTACACACTTACTCGAAGGAATGATGAACTGAGGCTCTGTATTCCCGGCAAACCCTAGCTTAGTATACCTATAGAGGTGATACACGGTCTCAAATAAGCCAAAGGTACAACGGGGTGTCCATAGTTTTTTAACTATGATATAAATACTAGTACGGGGTCTATCCACAAAAGCAGCAAGTGGGAAGGATAGGCGCATACCAACAGGAACAGATGGTACGAAGAAATTTTCAACTCGTATTCTCTATCCTAACTCACCCGGTTCCATTGTCGATAACGCAAGCAGGCATGCGCGTAGCCATCTCGCCCTTCTAATAGCTTCACGGACGTATGACAAAATGGCTGCTGCTATTCACCGATCCATACAAGGCCAAAACAAAAGTACGCATGCGCAGAAATAAATTGCCATGAAGCCCAAAGAGGGAGTTACCCGATATATTACGCCCACGTGAATGAAACAAAGGTTTTTGCTCGGCATATAGTTTTTAGTCATAGATATTAGTTCTGAAACTGCCTGATACTTCCTTGTAGCTCTGAACATTTTCTTGCTCGGTGAGTTCCCTGAACGATGCTTATTTTAGCATGCCTTGGATTGATGTATGTCACTGAAAGGGGTGTACGTGGATACGGAACTGACCTTACCTGTTTGTATGTAGGGTTGTGACTCAAAGGCCCTCCTGTTAGCTCATGTTGCTATTTGTTTAGAGCTAGCATACCTATCTATCTCTCTTTCGGCTCGAGCGTCTAGCGAGTCGCACAGTTTCTACACATGTAGACTGCAGTGGCTGCCGTCAGTCAACACAAACACAAAAGCAGATAAACGAATAGGAGCTCCGCTTCGGAGAAGATTAGTTCAAATTGGATTCTTGTGTGGCCTCGTTGCATGCTGCAGTTCATTGTTTATATGGAACCTATTCGTGGTGGGCGCGCATTGCACTGCAAACACCACTCTCTGTCGCATGGTACGTATCCATATGAGCGTGCAAGACCTGCCAACCGCGCCTATGCAGTTACTGTGCGCAAGAGCATCGTTTGGTACTTGTTTTTCTCCGTTCGCTGTCTCTTACTTGTTATGTAAATAAGGCAACTGATTATGGGATTGGAAGAAGTGATAAATACAGCTAGCGATATCGTTTAGCACAGAGCTCATTCGTTCTTTTGCTTCCCGGCGTTAAAATTGTCCTCGGTGTTCAAAATGCTGTGTGTGCGTGGTGGCGTTCAAATTCTTTTAAACTGACGTATTAAAATGCTGTGCTCGCGTTTGTGTTAACATATGCATGGCCGCGTGATGGATAGAAAACAACAGCGCAGGGCTGGGTGATTTGTTTCAAGCTTTAGCGCCGTTTCACACTACTAATAAGCATAATTATTCTCTTCACAATGGTACCCATTGAAGTGGGTCTAATGACCATTTGTGTTGAATGAATTGGACTTGCCATTTGCTTTAAAGGAAGCTCTGGGACATGGGGATTGGCTGGACAATGTCAATGCCTAATGAAAATTATGCGATTTAAGGTTGGGTAGAGCTTTGTCACTGAAATCTGGAGTAATTGATAGCTAGAAATATATACCCTCTCTCTCTCTCTTTCTCTTTTCCTTCTCTCCCCTCTCCTTCCTTGTATCAGTAAAGCATATTCATACTGTGACAATCTGCGTTCATCACTCATTAAGTGCTCACAATATTCATATGCTGTACATGTATGCCACTGTCCATTATCGAGCTTCTTGCACTTCTGTTTGTGGGAGGCATGTGTTTAAAAACCCTCCAGAGGATTGCAGACTGCTGCATCACTTTGACCGCCAATATCTCCCACTCTTTAGGTGTGGCCAGTTACCATGGCGTTCTTCTGTGCAGGATCGCAGGCTGGGCGCAAAAAGCGTGAGATGTCTGTGTCCAATGGTATGTCACTAAGCAACACAGTGTCCTTTTGGTGGTGAACACGATGTTTTGTTACCACCTACTCATTCTACTGGCATCTTAACAATGCCACTGTTTGTTTGTGTGTGTGTGTGTGTGTGTGTGTGTGTGTGTGTGTGTGTGTGTGTGCACCTTAACTTATCCAAATAAAGGTCATTGCGTATGTTTATTATTTGTATCCATGGGGACTATAAGGATTAATAGGGGGGACACTTTGCGCTTCGCATGGACGCAGAGAGTATGTGCAGCTATCAAATATGACATGTTTAGAGCCTGCTCCATGATCATGGTGTGTACAAGTGAGGCCTACTTTAAATTTTTTTGGACTTGTGAGTGGGTGGACAGGTGGATGGGGAAGAGGCAGAGGTTTTATGGACGAGTACTGCTAGGAATGAGTGGGCGTTTTGATGCTGCTATGGTGAGCACTGGTGACATGCGCAGTATAGTTATGATGTAAGGCGCTACTATGGTGACATGTGATACAGTTGTGATGAAACGCGGTACCCTTGTGTAGCTGCCTGTATGGTCTGAGACACCAGTTGTGGTCTGACCTTCAAAGATTACTATGTGTTCGAGTACTCTCATTCTTTGGACTTCTAATATTTACTTGGCACATATCTGTATAAGGCTGGGCCGATATGCAGTTGTGTCACCTAGTTCACTCCATTTTAGGCACAATCTTGTTTTTTTATTTTAATTTCAATAGTAAGCTTGTTGAAGAGGTGCTGTGTTGATTAACCTTTCTCGGTTCTATATTGTGGCTGTCTTGTGTGTAACAGTGTGTGCGTGTTATCCTGGGACCCAACATTGTCAGCAGCGTGTGGTGTGGCTCTTTCAAATCCACCGCCCCAGACATGTTATGTCTTCCAAACCATGACCACAGGTAAATTGGATATCCCTCTGCATATAAGGAGATCCTCTAAGCCCTTACACCTTGTGGTGGAGGTGGGCGAGTCTTTCCCTGTCAACACATTGGGGTACCCTGTGGCCACAATGGTCAGGTGTTGATTGTTATGGGTGAGGCTTAATAGGGGTCCAATCATTTTCCTCTTCCTCTTCAAACGAAACTGTTAGCTCCTCCTCCTCTTCCTCCTCCTCTTCCTCCTCCTCTTCTCTTTCTCTCTCCCTCGTTCTCTCTCTTCCTCTCTACCTCCCTCCTCCCCCCCCTCTCTAAAATCTCTCCCCACAACTCACCGACCACACCCTCTTTGCCACTCTTGCTTTTCTACATAACTGTTGACTCAATCAAATCCCACAGACACATTCCTATCTGTAGTGGATGCAAATGACCTCTTTGTTCTTAGACTTATGAATCTAAGCTAAAGCCTCTTTTACCTCCTCCCTCTTCCCTCCTCTCCTTCCCTCTTCCCTCCTCCCTTTTCCCTCCCCTCCTCCCTCTTCCCTCCCCTCCTCCCTCTTCCCTCCCCTCTTCCCTCCCTCCTTCCCTCCTCTCCTTCCCCTCCTCCCTCACTACATCCTATCATTACATGGCCTCTTCTAGTCCTACAATACATGCCGTTACCTTGCCCCTTGCTCCCCCCCCCCACCATGTTCTGGGACCCCTGCTCCCCATAGCTGGTTATAACTAACCATCCAGCTGCCAGCCTTGTGTGTTCTGTGCCTCGTTCGTCTCCATGGTCACATTGTCCTGCATTATGTGTTTCTGTGCTCCATTGTGAGCAGGACCATGTCTGTGGGGGCAGCATTTGTCAGGTACATATTATGGTGCGTGTTGCTATAGACACCGAGCTTTTATTAGAATATCACCAACTTTGCAGTGGGAGGCCATCTCCTGAGCGCAATGCACCATAAATGACAGCAAACAAAATCTGGATGTTTTTAGTTTATTTTTTAAACAGGATTAAAATTTATAAGAGTTGATAGGAAGGTATGTGTTGTAGTGAGTGTGGCTGAAATTCTGCTACGTTTGCCATAGAAGCCTTTGATGGTAATGACAGGTCGGTGTACCTACCTGTCATGTGGTGGAGCGGTGCGACCTGATGTCCGGACATTGTTCCACCTCCCATGGGACCTGCTCATAAAACACCCGAAATGGTTTGGCATCCGTTGTGCAAGAGCTCCATGGCAACGGTGCGTGATTAATGCTTGGGAGAGGTGAACAACAAATTGAAACTGGGGCTGTAAGAAAGTAGGGGTGTGTGGCTAGGGGGTGGGGTGAGGATGTTGTGGAGATGTGTTGGCCACTGTCACCTCTTGCTAGCAGCATTATTAAAAATTAACAAACTATTTCTCCTTTGGGCCAAGGGATTGGGTCACTCCCCCTCAGGATGGTAACACATCCTGTTGGCAAAGGGCCTTCAGTTCTTGTGCGTGTTGGGCATGTGATGTCTCCCCACGCTGCCAACAAACCTTTCCCTTTTTGGACATGCCGCTGTGTGTTGTGGCTAAACAGAGGAGGAGGATATGTTGGAGTACGGATGGGCATGCATGTCTGTAAGTGTGCGTTAGGACTGACACCTCTGTGCATGTAGGTCACCTCCATGTGGGTGCTGTGCATGTAGGTCACCTCCATATAGGAGCTGTGCGTGTAGGTCACCTCCATGTGGTGCTGTGCATGTAGGTCACCTCCATGTGGGTGCTGTGCATGTAGGTCACCTCCATGTGGGTGCTGTGCATGTAGGTCACCTCCAGGTCACCTCCATATAGGAGCTGTGCGTGTAGGTCACCTCCATGTGGTGCTGTGCATGTAGGTTACCTCTATGTGGGTGCTGTGCATGTAGGTCACCACTATGTGGGTGCTGTGCATGTAGGTCACCTCCATGTGGGTGCTGTGCATGTAGGTCACCTCTATGTGGGTGCTGTGCATGTAGGTCACCTCTATGTGGGTGCTGTGCATGTAGGTCACCTTCATGTGGGTGCTGTGCATGTAGCTCACCTCCATGTGGGTGCTGTGCATGTAGGTCACCTCCATGTGGGTGCTGTGCATGTAGGTCACCTCCATGTGGGTGCTGTGCATGTAGGTCACCTCCATGTGAGTGCTGTGCATGTAGGTCACCACTATGTGGGTGCTGTGCATGTAGGTCACCTCCGTGTGGGTGCTGTGCATGTAGGTCACCTCCGTGTGGGTGCTGTGCATGTAGGTCACCTCCACGTGGGTGCTATGCATGCAGGTCACCTCCATGTGGGTGCTGTGCATGCAGGTCACCTCCATGTGGTGCTGTGCATACAGGTCACCTCCATGTGCATGTAGCTCACCCTGTGTGGTGCTGTTCATTTAGGTCACCTCCATGTGGGTGCTGTGCATGTAGCTCACCTCCATGTGGGTGCTGTGCATGTAGCTCACTTCCATGTGGGTGCTGTGCATGTAGGTCACCTCTATGTGGGTGATGTGCATGTAGGTCACCTCCATGTGGGTGCTGTTCATTTAGCTCACCTCCATGTGGGTGCTGTGCATGTAGGTCACCTCCATGTGGGTGCTGTGCATGTAGCTCACCTCCATGTGGGTGCTGTGCATGTAGGTCACCTCCATGTGGGTGCTGTGCATGTAGGTCACCTCCATGTGGGTGCTGTGTATGTAGGTCATGTACCCATTCGGGGTTAGGAACTCTTGCACATGGAGCATAGTTCTCTCCTTTGGAGGTGATTGTTGCAATTCGTCAAAATGAGTTGTCCAGTTATGCTTTGTGTTCAATGAGAAATACAGTGGATGGATGGAAAAACAGACATTTGTAGGGACAATAATGGAAGGTATATTAACCTTCCAAGTTTATGTTTATATAAATAAAAAAACTTGGAGGATTGAGTATTGGTGTTGTGGAGAACAAATGTCCCTGCCTCACAAACAGGAGGCTAAATGAGGACCTATGTTTCTAATAAGTGCCCGCCACTGGATGCACCCTTCCATTGGCAATCCATAGTCAGCTGAAATTGTACTGGTCAATAGGGTGATCAAGTAGGTGCCTTGTGTCTGTGGTCATAATTTTAACCGATCCACTTGTACTGATACATCCAATCAATGTTGATTAAGCCTATGCACTGGTAAAGCCTGCTTTCTTCGGAATGCTAGCCTGAGTTCTTAGAAAGGCCACTAATTTTCCTTTGCGCCTTTAAAAGGAGTGGTACATTAATTAGGTGGTTTGTGTAATGATTGCTCCATTAGGGATGCCTTGGAATTAAGGCCGGCTCTTGTAGCTCTTTGATGCCTCTTGTCACCATCACATGGTGTAACCCATTGTTCCATCTAGGTCTGGGGACCCTGTTTTGGTATGGAGGTGGCCAGTGGCATTGTGGTGCTTACCAGAGCAAAGCAGTGTTGCAATGAGAGGGAGGGAGGGAGGGAGGGTGGTGGTATGGTTAGTGGGGAGGGTGGTGGTATGGTTAGTTGGGAGGGAGGGTGGTGGTATGGTTAGTGGGGAGGGTGGTGGTATGGTTAGTGGGGAGGGTGGTGGTATGGTTAGTTGGGAGGGAGGGTGGTGGTATGGTTAGTGGGGAGGGTGGTGGTATGGTTAGTGGGGAGGGTGGTGGTATGGTTAGTGGGGAGGGTGATGGTATGGTTAGTGGGGAGGGTGGTGGTATGGTTAGTGGGGAGGAAGGGGTATGGTTAGTGGGGAGTGTGGTGGTATGGTTAGTGGGGAGGGTGGTATGGTAAGTGGGGAGGGAGGGGGTATGGTTAGTGGGGAGGGTGGTGGTATGATTGTGTGGGGAGGGAGTGATTAGTGGCAGAGGACACTATTTGTCTTTCCAGTACAACACACACACACACACACACACACACACACACACACACACACACGCGTACACTTTTTTGATCGGAGTAATATTGTGGGCTAAGTTTAATGGTTTTAAAATTGACATTTCCTTGCACCTGTCATTGATTACCATAGCAACCATTAAGAAGCACTACTTCTGCCCATAGCAGTACTTGTATATCAATAACTATAGTATAGTGCCCAGACCATGCACTCCCAACCTTGTGAGCATGCGTCATTATGCAGTTCCATTTGCTGTGCTTAAAAACCATGGCTGTTATTGGTCATTGTATTTCTCATGTGGTTTGCGTTGTAATAATTATCACCGGGTCCGTGAGAATCGAATACTTTTTTTTGCCTATTTTGTCAACTCGCTTGTTTGGAAAATTAGTCGGAAGGGTTTTAATTGCCACAAATACCGATTTTGCTAGAGTACAACTCTCTATACGATGTTTGGAGCTATTTGTAGCCTTTGTAACTACTTCCGTTCAGAACCAGAGTTCGTTTAGGCCGACAGGGTAAGACCCGCTACTGGAAACGGAACACTTTTTTTCAACAACGTTTCTGCATTGATAAATAACAAACTTGCTCACCTGGTTAGGATAGATAGGGTTCGATCAAATTCTGGCAATATCCTATCATCCTAGTGACGAACAAGAACTAAACTCCCTTACGTCTCGACTCCAGACCCAAATATGGGTCGTGCGCAGGCCCAATATTGTGGGGTTCAGAGAGCCGAGTCAATATGGACGTTATTCGACACTAGCATGATAAAGCAGTGAATCCAAGTAGTGGACTACCCAGTAGTAGCTTCGTTTTGAATATCTCCAAGTTGCAGTCACTTTAAAAGATGGAAAGTAAAAATATATATACAACTAAGGCCATGATACATCTTGTAAAGACGTCTATCCGCTGCATAACTTCTTGTCTAAACTGTGTGGAAGTCTTAGCATGCTATTACATGAGGGACAATAGTCACATACCCAGACCTGCTAGTCCCCAGGCTGAAATCAATTACAGTCACTTGTTTCTCATCTGGGCACAAGGCAAAAACAGCTGCATGTGGGTTTTGCTGGAGTTTTGTACATGAACTAAGCCAACTGAAGGCATATATTTGTTCGAAATACGTATTAAAACTTGCGCTAAACGTCCTTGGAAAAAAAAGTGTCCTCAGCACCGCTTCGAGATCGATAAGTTTAGAACCGTGTCACTTAGAATGGGTATAGCTTAGGGTCCACTATAGATACAAGGCAGTTAACAATGCCAAGCATCTTGGCGATGATTGAACTATCTAAATATATACTTTTACCGGCATTTGCTGTTTTCCAGCTAATTTTCCCAAAGTTGCAAAAAAAAAAGTATTCGATTTTCATGGAGTCGGTGTTATAAACCAGAGAGCTTGAATTTGAGGCACACATTTTCAAGTATAGTAAGTAATGTTTTTAAAATAGCTTGTTGCTAAGCATAACCGTAAGTAGGGCGGCCCAAGTGTTGTAACATATGTTTACCTTAATTCAAGGTCAACGTGCTACTTACCACAGCAGATACAGTACATGTGCCCAATAATGCTGCATAATTGTCTTACTGCATTGAGATCAGGGGGATACGGATTTCAATATGAAACCATCACATCACATCATTGTTACGCATTATTGAAAAAGCAGTACTGTAGTCTCCACACTTAAAGGCTCATTAAGCGTGACACATTTATTTTCAAAACTGATTAACCTGCTTTTTTAAAAAGGCGTATAAGTTTAGGCAGTGTGCCAACAAAGAAACAGCCCTCCTCCTCCTACGTACATCAGGAAGTGATCCAACCCCATTAGCTGATTGGGTGGAGCTTTAGATTGCCTTTGGAAGACCTGTTTGTTTCTGTAGTAGTTGGCAGCAGTTTAGGGGATGGAACGTAGCCCACTTCCTTCTATGTGTGTTTGGGTGTATGTGTGTGTGCATGTGTGTGTGTGTGTGTGTGTGTGTGTGTGTGTGTGTGTGTGTGTGTGTGTGTGTGTGAGTCCTAGTTTTGTCTGCAGCACACAAGAATGTCTGTGTGCAATGGATGACTGGTCACATCTATATATCCATTGCTTGCAAGGACTGGACTTAAATTTTGTTTTTAATTTGCATTGTGTAATTGTTAGGGAACTGTATTTAACGCACACCATGACAAGCACTCAACAACGTTGCAGCTATCAGAGGGTCACAAACAGTATTACTGGTGTCTGTTATGCTCCAAGTATGACTTGTTCCCATGACACATGTCAGCGTGGTCCACATGACCTGTCCACATGCCTAGAATACCTTTGCCTTGTTCAGCCTTGGTGCAGCTGTCATTTAGCCCTGGTGGTTAAGTTGTTGTGGGAAGAGGGGGAGGGAGATGGGGTGTTGGTTATGGGTGTGAGTTTTGGGGGGGTGGGGGGTTGGGGAGGGAGTTACTTCACAATTGTAAAGCCCCTTCTTAGCAGTGTGGTGGTGGTGGTGGTGGTATGTTCACATGCTGTGTGGTGGTATATCATTAGGTTGTGATACCTGATAGCACCACTTTATAGCACCCCATGCTCCACTTCAAAGTGCACTTAATCAAAGCCTGGTAGATTTTTAATTCAATACACTTGTAAAATCATTAGTGTCGTATTGTATGCTAGTATGTTTGTGCGCGTGGTACCCTCCTCCTCCTCCCCTTCCTCCTCCCCTTCCTCCTCCTCCACTCAAGAGCACATACGTTTAGTTGCATGTTGTGTGGGCGTGGTGAGATCACATTAGCGTCAAAGGGTATCGACCATTAGTAGGGTTGTAAACTGTAGCCAAGTGCGTGTCTTTTAACTTCCCCTAAATGCATGTGTCGATGCTGTAACATCCCTACCGATGTTCGCTTACCAGTCCGGTTTTTT
This sequence comes from Eunapius fragilis, assembly GCA_963681505.1. Lineage (NCBI taxonomy): Eukaryota > Metazoa > Porifera > Demospongiae > Spongillida > Spongillidae > Eunapius > Eunapius fragilis. The sequence continues at coordinate 7,498,135 of OY811976.1, read as the reverse complement.
AACCGGACCGCTTCGTTCCCTTGTGTCAGGTTTGTACATACTGTTTGGCTTTTAAACAATCCGAAATGCGCCGGTTCCACTCCGGGCGAGCGAGAACTTACGCGGCGCTCTCCCAAGGAGGCGTCGGCCGCTATACCAACGAGTCCGGGGGTTGGCGGCAAAAACAGCTGCTGACCTCACGCGTCGTGGCCACACCCACCGAAGCCAATGCAGTGTAGTATATTTAGTGTGCTTTCAACGAGAGAATATTGTTTTTAACGTCCAGGCTAAGGGCGTGTGTTTGTACTCATTTTTGCGAGTGCGAGAATGTTTCATTTGCCACAGCTGTGGGCTACGTTTAAAGGTTAGTGGGGAAGATAAAAGTCGATTCACGCGTATATTATTATATTTTTGGGCGCGTGCGTGAGCGTGTGGTGTGTCAGTCAGTGCAGTTCTTGCGACGTGTGCCTGGTGTATAACCTCGCAATGCACTTATAGATGAAGTTATCCGCGAAGTGTGGCTGCGTTGTTGGTTTGTTTTGGTGCACGTAATGCTATTGCCCCCACCCCCCCGTCCTCCTCCTCCTCCTCCTCCTCCTCCTCCTCCTCCTCCTCCCTTATCGATATGTACGTAATAGCAGGCATAACCCGCCTCCCCCGAGAAGCAACTGAATCCCCAGCGTGTGACCCCTCCCGGAGGGAATGCAACCCCCCGCATGCATTGAAGCACACGCACTGCTAACATTTCGTTTGTTTATCGCGCGCGTGGTAGCGCTTCGCTAACGTTGTTGACACATCTGTAATCGAATACCTTTGGCAAAAAGTCGGAGGGGAGGGGGGAAAAGGCTTCTACCTACGCGGCTAGTGATATTGTAAATCAAAGCCAAATATATGTTCTTTTGTGTTGCTTTCCCATTGTGCGTTGCCAGACGTACCTTATGTACTTTAACAGTAGATAATGTTATCAAAATATCAAGAGCAGACGCACTGGCTACATGTTTACAAGTGCACTTTGTCATTTCTAATGTGGTGTGTGTGTGTGTGTGTGTGTGTGTGTGTGTGTGTGTGTGTGTGCGTGTGTGCGCGCGCGTGTTACTCACTAACTCACCTCCTCTTTCCCTTCTTGTCCAAAAGGTTCCAGGGCTCCTGTCCCTAGGGCTGGTGGTGGTGGTGGTGGTGCCCATCTCAATGGCCACGCCCCGCATGCCTCCACCTCCTCCTCCTCCCCCATGGACAGCCCCGTCCTCTCCCACGCCAGCTCAATCGACCTCCCCCAGACGAGGAAGATGGTGGTGCTCCTAGACTACTCCCCCGACAACCCCCAGTGCCTGGCCATCAAGAGGGGAGAGTCCGTCCAGGTGGTGAGGCATGAGGGTGACATGGCCCTCGTCAGGAACGAGAGGGGGAAGGAGGGCTTTGTCCCAAAGGTGAACCTCTTCGCTCCTTACTCGCGCCGGCCGGCGAGGGGCAGCGTGGGCAGCAAGGCGTCCCTCATCTGCGAGGGGGACTTGGAAGTCCCCCCACCTTCCAGACCCCCACCGCCGCCGCCCATGTTCCACGTGGCCTCTGTGAGCTCGCTGATGAGCCAGGGGGGACCGGGGGGTAGCGGCGGGGGGTACGGGGCGTCCAGGGCCCCGGCCGGCGCAGAGCAGGCGTCCTCCCCTCCTGCGGCCGTAGGAGGCCAGGAGGTGGTCGCCGACGGCAACGGAGCCGGCGCACTCTCCTCCGAGCAACGAAAGTGCTCCCCTTCCTCGTCCAGTGGCGTGGCCAGCAGTCTGGGCTCCTCCCACCACGACAGCCAGGTACCCAACGGCGGCACCGTTCGCGACCAACGTTCCTCCTTCTCCAGCCTTGAGGACGACGTCTTGGTGACCAACCTCCCCTCCTCCTCCTCCTCCCACTACCAACACCAGCAGCACAGGAATCACACCTCGCCCCTCGCGTCGTCTGGCGACGGCAAGAAGAACACCAACACCTCCAGCGACGAGACCATATCCCGGGGCACCAACTCCCCCTCACTGTCGTCGGGGAGCGGCGCTGCCAAGCACCGCCCACTCCCTCCTCCTCCTCTCCCTCCCCCACAGTCCGCCGTGCCCACCTCCCTCCAGGCGTCGAGGTCAGACTCGCCCAGGAGCTCCGCCTCCAACGGCAGGGCGATCAGGGAGGAAGAACAGACCCCGCCCCCTATCCCGCCGAGGGACGTCTTTGTGAACAAGGTGGCCGGCCCGCGGGAGGGCGAGTACTCCAGCCCGGCCGACGCCCTCCACCCCAACGCCTCCCACCAGGAGCGGTTGGCCCACTACCAGAGGGACCGCCCGAGGGAGAGGGAGAGGGAGAGGGGAGACAGGGAGAGTGCTGGGCGCGTCCGCTCGGCCACCATGCAGCGGTCAAAGCCTTACAACCGCCAGGTCCCGTCGTCGTCCACCAGCGGGAACTTTGAAGCAGATTACATGCCCCCGATCGACGCGCACGGCCTGGCCGGCAGGCGTCGGTATTCGGAGGAGCAGGAGGGGGCGAGGGACAAGGTGTACACGGATAGCTCCACTGCCGCCTCCAGCCTCAACGGGGATGTGTTTGTCACCAACCAGGGCAAGGTGACAAAGTTCAAGAAGAGCCTGTGGGGGCTGTTTGTCGTGGCCGCAGACTTTGCCGCCTGCGACGAGAACGAGATTTCGGTGTCCAAGAACGAACACGTTTCGGTGTGGAACCGGGACGACCCGGACTGGTTCTGGGTCATGAAGCAGCGCACCACGGGGGACGAGGAAGGGTTCGTTCCCAGCTGCTGCCTGCGAGAGATGGCCGCGGCTGACTCCAGACATGCTGCTAGTAAGTGACTTTGTTGACAGAGCTATCTTGCCTGTTTGTATGCTAACAGTGTTATTATTATTATTTTGGGACCCGTTGTTGCCTCATATACTGTTTCCATGGTGAATGATTGGGATGGTGTGGGTGTAGGAAGAAAGGAGGTGTGGCACTTGTGTTTTCATGGTGTAATTTTTGTAATGAGCCAAAGGTATTGACGGGAAGTCTTGCGTTGCCCAGGGAGTGCACGTCATGTTTGCACACACTTTGTCATGGATGCCTCAGGAATAGTGTGTTACATGTAAAAGGATCTATCTAACCATGTCAGGGGTAGGATGTCCTTGTGTAGTTAACGTACACACGCCACCACCACAACAAAATCACATGAATTACATCTACGTCCTGTGATGCAGGTGTTTTAGGGGGGAGGGGGGGGGGGGAGGGTGAGAGGTTACCTTTTATTAGAATGTCTTATGTTTGCTGCAATGCATTGATAACATACCAAGCATGCTTTGGAACGTTAAAAATGATATATGCACTGGACGTCTACTGTGGGCACCACTGGGGTGCAAAAACCAAATTGTGTTTGTGTTCTGACTTTGTTGTATTGTATATTTCCTTATCTGCCATAGCTTTGAAGGTCTAACTTCTTTAGGTTATTTGAGAGACTTAGACTTTCATTCGGCCCGAGCGGGTCAATTACATGGCACATTTTCAATCTGTATTTGTGTACATGGCCTTCAAATGTTTGGCCCAAACTGATAAGGTACTTATGCAATGTGGTCAAATGGTGGTAGGACGTCTGAATGCAGAACAGTGTTTAGCTCCTCATTGGGGAGTACAAACGAATCACCCGGTACAGTAGTCATTAACTACTACAGCTTGCACTGTGTAAAAAGGCTTGTTTTACAGTGTATAAACTTGTGTATATTGGGGCGTTATACACAATGCATTGCGTATAACGTATGTATAACGTCCCAATACACACAAGTTTTTATACACTGTGTATATAACATACACTGTGTATAACAAGCCTTTTTACACAGTGTTGCCTATGCCTTGCATGGACATGAAGGGATACTGGTGTGCATTTCAACAACTCTATCCATTGTTGGTTTTGGCATTGTAACCATACCTTGGTAACCTCCCTCACATAGCACTGGAATCTCTCCATCATCATCATGATGCCCCGCGACTAGACCCTCCCCCCACCCGCACCAGGGCTCCTGGGACAAGCCATGCTGCCGCCTCCTCACACAGAAACTCCTCCTCTTCCTCTCATCAAAACTCCACCCACCGCGCTCGTCTCAACTCGGACGGAAGCATGCACAACAAGGCGGGAAGGATGGGGTCCTCCAACTCCAGCATTGACAGAGTCCCCGTTCAGAGCCCGCCCTCCCCCCCTCCTCCTTACACCGAGTACGACTCTGGTGGCCATAGGGGCGTGTCTCTCTCGCAGCAGGACTACTCTTCTCATCCCCAGAGCCTTTCCATGTCCCGGACCCATTCCCAAGGGCATGCCTCAACCCGGTACCGAAACCGGCTCTCAGCAAATGGCGATCATCACTCGAGGGAAGCAAGAGAGAACAGGGATAGCCATAGGGTTGGCATGGATGGACCGATGGTTCCTGATGGCACACTTGTGTGATTGCTAATGGAACACTTTAGAATTTATTCATGCATTTAAGCTCTGTGTGTGTGTGTGTGTGTGTGTGTGTGTGTGTGTGTGTGTGTGTGTGTGTGTGTGTGTGTGTGTGACAATGATGCAGCATCTGTTTTGAATTTTTTTTTCTTTGTTTGTTCATATGTACCACATTGTTTTTTTTCTTCGGTTTTTTTTTTTTTTTTTGCTTTTCCAGCTGATATTCAACTTGTTATGTGTATAAAAGCACACCAATTAATGACATGCTCATTGCTGTGTACAGAGAACGGAGAGTTTCAAGGTTAACTCAAGCTCGGTGGTGTTTATAAAATTATGTAATCATGGAGTGTTTGAAATCGTCCATTTTGGTGCCACCGGACCTCTCCACATATAATAATACTCTGTAACAAGAAAATTGCTAACCCATTACGTGGGACCATGGCTATATGTGTATTTTGATTTCATTAAAATGGCCATAGATAATAAATAAACACCAGACAGTGCAAACTAATTAATTAGGGCATGGTAATTAATTGTACATCCACAGTCACTTTTAAATTGAATTCAAAGTGTACAAGTAAAGAAAACATTCTCTAACTAGAAAGTTGGTGGGATATATAGGAATTGAAGGCAAAGGTGGTTGGAAGGGAACAAAGTTTTTGCCTAGGAAAAGGAAAATGAGATAAAAATTCACTTATTTTGGTTCCGTTACATTTACACGTGCTAAATATAGTCTCATTACTCTTTTCTCAAAACCCTTTTTACACTACCTTTGCTCCTATATCCCACCAACTTTTTCGTTAGAGAATGTTTTTCGTTTCCTCTATTTTTGATTAATATTACCAGAGATAATATATAGAGGGATTGGAAACGAGCCAATTATCGCTAGGTAACGCCTGCCATCCGCACCTGAATCCTTAGAAGTTGACCGACCTGTACGCTTATAATCAATACATTATTTCTGTCAGTATAAAACGTGGCAGGTTCTCGATCCAGAGAAGTAGCGACACTAAGCCCCGGAGGCACATGTTCAGCGACTAGCTGGCATGGACTTGAAACAAGCTGTGTACGAGCGTACCGGTAGCTCGGAGACGCTTCTCGTTCTCGTTCTAATCGATATTTATCTTTTTCCATCACCTTTGAAAACGTGCACACACTCACATACGCGTTTGTAGCTCATTTTAATACGGTCACGCCACTTTCCAACCATCTAGTGATGAGGAAAGCCAGGTCTGTATTACGTAGCGCGCACTGAGTAGACGAAACTGTCGGACAAAGAAAGTATACCCAAAATCACGCCGTAGATGTTTGGTAAGGCCGATGTACAAAAGAATACCTCCACGCCACTCTTCACACTTATTGCATTACATATTCCGAATTTCGTTAAAACAACTGCTGTGACTGAGCAGATACTGTCGGACAAAAAACTGCCCTCCCCCCCGTAACACATTTTGTACGAAATACATTTATAACAATGTAACGGAACATATTTAGACGCCAAAAATGATAACACAGATGGGGCATGCCTGAACGAATTCGATTCCTTTGACTAATCGTGTTCTGGTGACTAGATAGCCTTCTTTTGTCTTCTTCGCCCACTTTCTTACGCCTGCCTAAAAGGTGCGAATCACACGGTGTCGGATGAATTATATGCACTGCCCAGCCAAAGTATTGTGCACGTGACGCGTTTCCAATCCCTCTATATATTATCTCTGATATTACCGTATTGTCGATGATATGCAATATGCGGATACTGGCAAGTTATAGTTATAACATAGCGACTTTTAATTGATTCAGAAGCACTTCAATTACCGTCATGCCCGCTTTTGTTCAGGATCAGCATTCTACCGAATGTGGGAGGACTGTAACTCGTCCTCTCGACATTGGACGTATTTCTCTCGTCGTTTAGCACTCCTCTGTTTTTTTGACGTGAAGGTAACACAGGGGCGGATACAGGGTTTTCCAAAAGGGGGGGTTGAGACCCGCGATATGAAATGCGGGGGGGGTGCTGTCCGCTTCAGGCCCGATACGAAAAGCGGGGGGGGGGGGGGGGGGGGGGTGCTGTCCATTTAAGGCCCGATACGAAAAGCGCGGAGGGGGGGGGGGGGTGCTGTCCAGCGCTTCAGGCCCGATACAAAAAGCAGGGAAGGGGGAGGGGCTATTTAGCAGAAGAGGGGGCGTTACCATATATGAAAGGGGGGTTGCAACCCCCAAAACCCCCCCCCTGAATCCGCCTCTGTAACAACATCGCTAGTGAACAAAACTGCAAAATCATAACGCTGCACAATTATACCATATTACGTAATAATTACGTTAACAATACCTGAAGATGTCCTTCGGTTCCAGGAGATTCTAAAGCGATTGGTATAGCTTCCCAGAGGCGGATACAGGGGGTGGGGGGGGTTTGGGGGTTGCAACCCCCCCTTTCATATAAGGTTCCTCCCCCTCTTCTGCTAAGCAGCCCCCCCCCCCCCCCTCCCCCCACTCACCGCTTTTTGTATCGGGCCTGAAGCGGACAGCACCCCCCTGCTTTTCGTATCGGGCTTGAAGCGGACAGCACCCCCCCCCACCCCCCCCCCCCCACCCCCCCACCCCCCCCCCCCCCCTGCATTTCGTATCGCGGGTCTCAACCCCCCCTTTTGAGAAGAAGAAGAAGAAGACGAGGAGAAGAATTGGTCTGGGAAAGAGAAAATAAAAAACACGAGCTATTTTGTTCTCGTAATAAAAGCAAACAGTTTGAAGACTGGAAGAGAACATTTAAATGACCGTCTTTGCCTTCTGGTTCGATAGCACCAAAGAGCTAAACTATCCGTTTCTTGGTATGCGAGTCCACTTCTTATTGAACGTAGGTCCGAATAGTGTAAAATGCTTGAAATTGTGCATGTAGCTCAGATCTGGTGAATTAAATAGAAGGTGGAAAAAAAAAGTGAGGACTACACTTTGTGATATCATGCAGTTATGTGCATATGTATGGCATCATTAAAATTTCAGAAAGCAAATGGCAAAAAGAGATCGTGTCTACTAAGGGGTCATGAAAGTAGAGGGTCCATCCTATGTGGTTACTGAGGGGCCATGAAAGTAGAGGGTCCATCCTATGTGGCTACTGAGGGGCCATGAAAGTAGAGGGTCCATCCTATGTGGCTACTGAGGGGCCATGAAAGTAGAGGGCCCATATGTGGATACTGAGGGGCCATGAAAGTAGAGGGTCCATCCTATGTGGCTACTGAGGGGCCATGAAAGTAGAGGGTCCATCTTATGTGGTTACTGAGGAGCCATGAAAGTAGAGGATAAATCCTATGTGGCTACTGAGGGGCCATGAAAGTACAGGGTCCATCCTATGTGGCTACGTATATACTGAGGGGCCAAGAAAGTTGAGGGTCCATCCTATGTGGAGGCCTCCTCCTCTCAAACTTATAAGCCCACTCCCTGATACACCTCTGCTTGAATCACACCTCACCACACCTCCATTGATGAAAATATTCTTTGTAAAAGGAGTGTTGATTTTCCAAGCAATTCTCAAATTGTTTTCTGCTTCTTCATGCTTTAAACAATTCCCAACTCAAAATCTAGTATTAATTAATTGTATGCTATTATTTACAACCCTGAAGTACTGCAAACTGTTTATTTAGCTTCAGACATCAATTCTGACTGGTATATCCCATGTAGCATCCATATCACCAGGCTCCACTAGCAATCTCATATTTATTTACAGAATGGAAATTTTATCTATTGCCTTCTGCGCTAAGCTGAAAAGCAAGGATTTATTGAGAGAATTATGATATTTAATTTGCATGCATTATAAACATTATGATCATGACATCATCACAATATATTGTAATAGTTTCATTGAATGCACATGTACACATAGCATGTACACATTACCACAGGTTCTAAATAGAAAATTTGTAAACATTCCTATCAGCAAAAACAAACACATGGCCTCTTATGGACTCAATTGCAGCAATTGTATAGTCCCACCCCCTAACTGTGTGGAGGTGGTTTGCTTGAGGATCAAAGATGAATAGAGAATTATCAGCACAGACAAGGCTGTAGCCTTTACTATCAATGGCTATTTGCTTAGGACGGTTTAGATCAGGATGCCCATACCATCTGACATAGGTGCCTTCTATGGTGAATACTTTGATTGCATCAGACTGATAGGCTACATGAATGTTACCCTGAGGGTCTAAGGCAAGGCTTTGTGGATACTTAAAGCGATAGTCACCAGAGACTTTGCACACACCGTTGATGGTAGAGATCCAATTGCCATTTTGATCAAATACTAGTATTCTATCTTCATACTTATCTGAAACAATCACTCTTTTACTTGAGTAAACAATGACTGCAGTTGGATGATTAAACTCTCCCCGACCTGATCCGCATCTACCAAACGTAAGAAGGAGCTCCCCCTTTAATGTCAGCTTATGTACCTCATTTTTTTGAGTGTCAAGAACATACATCTCATCTCCTATGATGCAGATACTTGATAGTTTCCAGGAAGAAAAATTAGGACGACCTATAATATTCTTTGGTTGCCCTGTTTTATCGAACACATAAATGTTGTTATCCTGACACCCTACATAGATGTCTTCACTGTTGTCATGGATGGCAACACACGATGGTATACCACTACACTTGATCAATTCTTTTTTATTCTGGTCCTTTTTAATGGTGCGATAGTCACTCACGTGAAGGTCATGAGGACTGTTGTGTACATGCTGACCATCCATTGTGAGAAGGAGCTGGTGAGGACCAGCAGTCAGAGGGGTGAGGGTGATGGTGTAGGTACCATCCCCGTGGTCCTCCACCTCTCCATACACAACTGCTCCATTATGGTCCTTGGACCTCATCTCAGCCTGAACCTTCTCACCACCATGTGGGTACCTTTCTCCATTGAAGACCTTTGTCTCCAACATCAGCTGAGACTTTGTGTTTACATGGATCACTGAAGGAAATGTAACATTGCTTTGACTGGCAACTGGAGATTGGTCATAGACACCACCACATGTTAACAGCTCCTTAACAACAGATTGTGTGGGCATTTGTGCAGTTATAGGACCGTAATGGTTTGGTGCGATGTTCACCTTTTCAACCATTTTAAGGGTGGCCTTCAGTATAGTGGGTACAAACGCTCCCATAGCTAGCATCTCGTGGTCAGTGTGGGTCTGGAGGATATGGAAGATGACCTCAGGGTAGTGACTTATATCCTGTTGGATCTTATCAAGCTGCTCCTTCTGGAGGGTAAGGGCTGTTGTCTGGGTGAGTGCTATGGTCCCCAGCTCCGACAGCAGTGCCTTCTTCCTCTCCTCAAGTACTTCATGTAGCTGTTCAAAAGCCTGTTTGATGGCCAGTTCACCTTCATGTTTGGAGACCTCCACTTGTTCCATCTTCTTCTGAGTAGCACCAAAGGCATCAGCCAGTGTGTCTTGTACATGTTGGAGTGTCCCTCTCATTTCACCTCGATGAGCCTCTGCAACAGTGGACAGTTCAGTCACAACATGGTCCTTGTGGGCAAGAGTAGTGCAGTCTCTACACACCAGCAGGGTACAGGTCTCACAATAATAGTTCAGCTTATTGTCCTCATGGTTAGGCTGAGAGCAGTAGTACTCCTTTGGCTTCATGGTGCTCTGCAGTTGTTTGGCTCCCTCCTGGTCCAGTCCAACCATACTGTGTTCGAACCATTTTCGGTTACGTTTGTGGTGTTCATGGCAGAAGATACACATGAACCGATAACATGTACAACAGAACACCTCTGCAGGACCACTGCGTCCATCTATACATTCATCACAACACACCTCACTGTTGCCCACAATCTTGGACATGTACCCAGCTACCTCTACTTCAAACCCAAGATGGAGGTTCAGAGGGAGACCACTGGCCCCTCCCACTGGGATGCTCATGCTTCGTTGACAGGTGGGACATTTAAACACTTGTTGGGAATCACTTTCCTTTATCTCATGATGGAGACATTGTTGACAGAAGGAGTGCAAACATGGTAGAATCCTTGGATCATTGTAGGACTTGGAGCACAGGCCACAGATGGTATGTGAAATGCTTTCATTCACACACACACTGGTGAACATGAAAAAAATTTACCACTATCAACATCATTCAGGAGGTTAATATAGCATTTTAGATAAGACAATATTGCATCAAGGATGATGCACCAGGACATGCATTCGTATTTGCTTTGAGTATAAATGCCCACAGCCTGTATTTATGCGTATGCATTGCAATCTGTTTTGAAGAGGTTCATTGAAATAGGAGTTGCCATGTACATGTATAGTGCACTCGTGATCATCCACTAGCTGCCATTAATCGTATTGCTAATTTAAAGTAAGCATACATGCCATTTGAACCTTGTTGGTAACAGTAAGTCTGCTACAGTTAGTGATTAGTTAACCAAAACATTATCCATGCAAATGTACAAATGTTGTGCTTGTCCTGAAAGCAATTCTCTTTTCATGGCAACAATCTCAATTGTATTATGTGGGACAGTTTCCATGAAAATGATATTATGTGGGACAGTTTCCATGAAAATGATATTAAGATTATTGCTTCTTTTTATTCGTTATCAATCAAATAATTTCTTGTAACATGAAATTTCTTCCACTCAATGCGCATTATCACAAGGAGTTCAAAACTTAAATATCTCTAGTTATTTATTTTTACTCCATGCATCACTATATATATGGCCATGATTTCGGCTTCACTGATGACATGTCTTTTGATTTATCATGAAATCCTGCACTCACATTGCACAGCTAAATCATTGTAATGGCTAAAGTAATCACCAACAGGACATATCTTCGACAACATTTATATGCAGACAATGATGCAGAAAGATTATTAAGATTGTCTCCTACCCTAGCACCCTTTATATGTTCCCTAGGAAGAAGATGTAAACTTAACATGATATGCATGGAAAACAGAAAAACGACAGCCTAAAGTGTTCTGAAGATAAGTCCTTGCAGAAGCAGATGCCATATAGGATTGATGGTGTTTTTAGGGGCAATTTCCCCCCTCCCATAGAAATACCAACGAAACTACCACTAAAGAGGTATGTTGCTATAGCATGAACAATGGCATAGATGAACCTTGCTTTGGGATTACCAAATCTGTGTATGAATGATGTGGACTATAGTGTACGACACCATCGAGGAAGTAAAAATTATGCACTCTTGGGGTTTACTGAGCGAGACTATTATTGACGATAATTAACAAGTACTGCATGTGGTCACTAATAAATTCACATTCACACAATAACACTTCGAAACGTTAACATAACACAGCAGCAGGGCCATCAGGTCTTCGTATCCAACATCTAATCGATGCAGCAGAAGTACACCTACAAACACCTATGCTTCAATCACTTAGAGCAGTCATCAACATGCTGGCACTAGGTAAAGCTCATAAAGAGGTTTCTGTTTACCTGGCTGGAGCCAACCTCGCAGCTCTGAATAAGTCATCACCAGGAGATATCCGCCCTATTGCAGTTGGTGAGTCTCTTCGTAGGTTGACGGCAAAATGCCTATGTGTGGCAATGAAGACAAAGGCTGCAGATTTCTTTAATCCTTTTCAGTATGGTGTTGCGTGCGCTTTTGGAGGTGAGAAAATTGCACACAGTGTAAGATCTTGTGTTGAGAAGCATTGGATGGACGAGGATTTTGGAGTCCTCAAAGTTGATATAGGAATGCTTTTAACCTAGCTTCTCGTCAAATTCTCATATCCGAGTGTGAAAAGCATTCTCCGGAGTTGCTTCCATGGGTAAGTTGATGCTACAGTAAGCATCCATCGTTGTGGCATTCTATGGAATCCCTCACATCAGTCGTGAGTCCAGCAAGGCGATCCTCTAGGTCCACTCCTTTTTTCCCTTGTTCTGAACATCCTAGTGCTTAAAATAGCTAAGGACATTGATTGCTCGAGCCTTTTGCTCCATGAATTGTATTTAGATGATGGGGTCCTAGCTGGTCCATGGTCTGCTTTGCTGAGGGTTATATCGCTGCTCCAACAGGATGGACCCTCTTTAGGGCTTTTCATCAATGTTGGCAAGTGTGAGATCTACAGTCATAACCACCTAGAGGGATTTCCCGAGCAGATTGTTAAGTCAAACAAAGCATGTTTGTAATTCTAGGAATCCCTATTGGTGATGCAGAGTTCTGTGCCTCGTTTATTTCTTCAAAGCGTGTTGGATCCAAATTACTTCTAGATAAACTAGAGGAAGTTGGTGCAATTGACCCTCATGTGGCATTAATTCTAATTCGCCTTTGTGGTGGTTTTTGTCGCCTAAATCACATTGCTCGTGCTACCCCACCATCCTTTTTGTTTAAGGCTTTGCAATTGTTTGATGAGGATATTCGCCAGTGTTTCTCATCATCTACTGGCATTGATGCATCGGATGCTGCCTGTCTACAGGCCCAACTTAGCTTGAGCAGTGTGGCCTGGGTTTAAGGTCTCTTGCCCATCATGCAAGCGCTGCCTTTATTTCTTCTTTGTCTTCCTCAGGATTAGCCCCAGACTCTTCCCAACATTTGTCTGATGCAGTGGGCATGTTTAATCAGTTAGTCCCTGCTGAGGACAGCATTAAGTTTGAGGACTTCCTGTCATCTGCTATCTCTCGATAACCAACTTCTCAGTTCCCTCGTGGAAGCTTCTACAGTTGCAAACAAGGCTCGTTTGCTGTCCGTCTCGTCACTTCATGCAGCCTCCTGGTTTTGGGACATTGTGGCCCAGTCCTGTCACCGTGCTCATCTTAGTGTCCATTTAGAAGTAGGCCATAACCTTACTCCCGACCACAGAAACACACGTCCAGCAGACATCCTCATCCCTCTCGGGTGCATGGGCAAGCCTGCGGCTCTGGACCTGTCCATCACTTCTCCACTTAACCCACTTACCCTTCTGGAAGCGGGAGTGACGGCTGGTGCGGCATCTAAGGCTACCGAGGAGAGAAAGCTTAAAGCCAACACGGGCAAGTGTGCTGATTTGGGTTGAATATGTGTCCCGGTTAGTGCGGAGTCCTATGGGGCGTGGGGTTTGACGGCTAGGGATTTTGTTTCTAAACTTGGGTCCCATTTGGCTACATCATTGGGAAAGTCAAAGTCAGTGGTCATCCATGAGCTGTACAGGAGGTTGAGCATGAATCTTGTCAGGGCCAATGCCACCGCGATCCTGTCCAGGTCCATACCTCCCCCTGAGCTTCAGTAGGCTAGCAACTTGCTTTGTGCGTGTCATGTGCATGTGTCATGTATTTATATGCTTGTACTGTATCAATAATTAATAATAATAATTTTTAAAAACATACCTCAAACCAATGAAGTACAAGAAGCTGGCCTTATCCAAACTATGGTTCTGAACAGTTATTTTAGCGAGATTGTTTGTTTGCACAGCCTAAAGGTGGCGCCAGTCATGAGGCTTAAAAGTATTGAACGTATTCTTGAAAATCAAACAGACAGTGTAAAAGCAGAAGACGAGGTATTGTATTTATAGAGGTATCAATACATGGAGAATCAAAATATGATTCTTTATTCTGGATGCGGTACAATATAATGGTTGAATTGAATAAATATTTTAAAAGTACCCCTGTTTATTTGAAATGTTTGACTAATTGTTACGCTGCACAAAGCTCATTGTTATAGCCAACATAGCTGGTAGATTTCCACACATTGTGCTATTTTGGGCATGAATATAATATAATTAATTAAGAGGCCATTAACGTTTACTTCCTGGATGGTGTACAGACTTTACTAAGGGGTGCTAAAAAATGATGAGTTCATTATCTGATGGCTTCACTATTTAACATTAAGAGCAGGCCTGTGTATGCCTTGTTAATACCTGGTGAGCATGGCTGGTGCCAATTAATTACTGTTATTGTATTATTGTAAGGAAATATAAATGTTAATTAATGACTGTAATCATTTCCCATAGCTACACCTTGTAGTAACAAAGGAGGATTATATTGGTCTTGACAAAGCTCAGCAAGCTGTTCTGTAAGAGTGCCCATTGAATCTCCACCAGTGGACATCCTCACTAGCTCCATCAAAGTCTCCCTCTCCCTTCACAAGCAGATGTCCATCTCTACAAATAGACACTACCCCAAAGCCACCAGTGGGATGCCTCGCCAGTGGCAGATTCTGTTTTGGGGGGCCTAAAGACACCCCCCTTAGCCCCGACAGCTATGAAAATTTAACTAAATAATTACATGCATAAGTCAATTGACACATTCGAATATAAAGCGCTCAAGCAGCACTATGCGAGGTAGCTGCTGTGTTCCAGATAAAGCAAGGAAAAATGGGGTGGATTTGACACAGTATTCTTGGTTTCAATTGGTAAATACACTCTGCAACAAGTTCTTTTTCCTGTTGAATATTAATTTAAGGCGATCACATACACAATAACTATTGCTTCATAGATCTAATGCTAGAGGCTCCACAATTCCCACTGAGGACACAGACGTGGCTCAGGCTAGCTGTTCAAGCAAAACATCACCACTGACCATGGCTGAAAAAAATTTCAAAAGTGGCTGGGACGAAGCCTCAGACCTTGATGGGGCACGCCTCTCACTTGTGAATGAAGAGTTTTCAAGTCGTCTCCACGCTGGCTTCTATTATACACAATACTAAGGTGATATCACTGTCAAAGTGTATTTGAATCTAAATAAATGCAGAAGTTAGAAAATCAGCTGAGGCTTCACCCCTTGCAGTCACAGGAGGGGCAAGCCCCCTCCTGTACCAACCCCCACTTGTGAATATACTTATTAGACCCCCCACCCTCCCAAAATCCTGTATCCGCCCCTGCCCCTCTCTTCCACAGATGCCACACTTCCACTTTGGGACACCCTCCTCTTCCATTCCATCAAGTACACCCCCCTCCTCCTGAACTTTGCAGGAGGGGAGAGGGTGTGAGGAAGATGAATAACACCACTGATGGTCTTACTTTCAATACAGTCTAGTTATTATGTTCTATACTGGAAACAGATTAATAATATATCCTTTTATGGAAACTGTCCCATATACACATTAATAGTACGTTATAATTTTTATGAACTGCATGTACATACCTGGTGATTCTCTTGGGCAACACTGCTGCATATAGTTCAGGTTCAGTTGTGCCAACTGCTGCGATGGAGACATATTCTTTACCATCATACTCAGTTGTTATGTACCATGGTTCACACATCAGCTCACCATGACTGAGTTGGTCACCACCTTCCTCCTTCCCCTGCTGCATTGGCACAAGCTCCTTCTGCTCCACTGAGTCATTAGGAATGATGTCATCATCTATCACAACTTCTGTGGGACGACCCCACCCACCACATGTGTCTGTCAATGTATTCTAAATGCACTCTGGTGGCATCCTTATGCACTGAGCTAACAAGTACATCTTTTATATGCACTATGGTATTTCCATATAGGTAAGCACCCATATATATTAAACACCTCACTACCTTTGTCCTTTGTTGTGATCAGTTCACAACTTCTATGCATGCCCTAGCCACAGGATATGAAGGGGGAGGAGGTCCACTTGATATGTGCCCCCAATCCTATTTCTAAAGCCTTTATACCTTCTACCAACAGTACTAATGTATTGTGTTTGACATGTCTGCACATCAACAAAGCTAAATGCAGTGGTCAACAATCAATACGTCGGCTGTGCTCTCATTATGATCACCAAGATGTTGTGAGAGAACAATAAGTGGACGACACAGGAAGTGGATCCGTCTCACATGGTGTAAATATTCTAGACATCATTATATTTAGTACTACTCCTATACATAGCAACATAATGAAAAGAACTAATTCACTAATATTATGGTACCAATGCCTAATAAATAACTGGCCTATAGTACCAAAGATGCCTAATAAATTATTAAATTAATCTCCTTCCAATTTCACTGTGCAATTTCCAATTCCAAATAGAATGCCTCAGAAATTTTCAATTCCAAATAGAATGCCTCAGAAATGCAACTCAGTGCAAATTGTACTGAATTGCTTAAAATCTTCAAGGATCAGAATTATGTTTGGACAGTATCATAAGAATGAGATAATTATGTGAAACATGAAATGCATGAAAATTACACTAGTTGTGTTAATAAGAGTAGGAATACTTCATATTTAACACATCCTAACATTCTAAATCACCACCTTAGTCATGTGCTGCACACCTTTTACAGAGCATGCCTAAGCATGCTCCAACCAGCACATTGATTTGCATCATAACCTTGTACCGAAGGAAGTTTATTTAGAATGAAACTCTCCATATGCCATCAATGGAGTGAAAAACATCCTTCAACTCATTATCCCGTACACCTTCAGCAAACACCCATGGTATATATTTCAATACAATATTCTTGGTCCATATATTTCTGTCGGAACAACCATGCAATAGACCTACTTCATCGAGCCTGTACATCACGCGTAATCTTATAATTAGCGTCTCCAACAGGTCAGCGTTTCCAAATAATTGTGGATTGGTCCTCTAGATCCCTTAGGCCCTTAACTTTGCAGGAGTCGGTAAATTGTAAAAACTGATCAAGGCCGCAATCCATTCATCGATCGCTGCGGAAATTCTCCTCCCGGCAACAAATATGGACCACCGAAATCGCTCTAAATACGGCATGTTATCAATAAACTCACCCGCTGTATTTCCTTCTTCACATATCGCTGTTTTAGCCATCCGAATATGTGGTTGTGCTGCGAACTTCTTTCCTTTCGATCGCCCCATGGAGAAATGAGTTCAAACTGTTCTGTTAAGAGCGCATTAAAAATAATTCCGTTATTTTGTAATTATAACTATATTTATCGCTGACAAGTGTGCTGAATCCAAGAAATTGATCACAAGTCTGGTGGATGTGGCTGGAGTTATCTCCAGGTGGCCTAGTTTGGCTTCAGATGCCCTTGTGTCCTTTGATGAAGATGTGAGGCAGTGTTTTGTGCACTGCTCAGCTGTTGAAGTCTCGGATACTGCCTGGAAACAAGCTCAGTTTAGTTTGAGATTCAGGGGTTTTAGGCCTCTCTTGCCATGCCGCCGCTGCCTTTATTGCCTCGCTTTCCTTATCAGGCTTGGGCCAATCCAACAATCACCATCTTCAGCAGGCAGTCATAGCCTATATAACTCCAAGGTCTCCTCACATCATGCAATCACGGCTGAGTCTGTCCTCGCTTCTCCCACCCCTTAGCGAGAGCTATTCAGTAAGATTGATGAGGATCAATTCAAATCTTTGTTGGGAGCATCCTGCCCAGCCAGCAAAGCCAGACTCCTGTCTGTTTCAGCCCCTCATTCATCTTCATGGGTGTCAGTGGTCCCTTCCATGGGCTTAGGTCTACATATGGAGTCTAATGTGTTCCAGACTGCAGTGAGGTGGTGGCTAGGTGTAGGTGTTGGTAGGACTATGTGCCCCTTTTGCCAGGATGTGGCTCTTGATCCCCTGGGTCACCATGCTGTAACCTGCAGGCATGGGGAGATGTGGTGATAAGGCACAATCACTTGTGTGATGTCTTTGTGGACCTCTGTCGGCGAGCTCATCTGAGTGCGAGTGTGGAGAAGGGTCATGGTCTCACCAGAGATCACAGCCACACCAGACCTGCAGATGTGCTCATTGCTGGGTGGGACAGGGGCAAGCCTGCAGCTTTTGATGTCACTGTAACGTCTCCTCTTTGCCCAGCCATACTAAGGGAGTCATGCAGATCATCTGGTGCAGCTTCTACGGCAGCGGAGACCCGCAAGCTTCTCACCAATGGTCCCAAATGCCAGGAATTGGAGTGGACATGCATTCTCTTAGCTGTCGAGACGTTCTGCAACTGGGGTAAGGAGGCTCATTTCACACTCTCTAGGTTGGCACCCCACCTTGCCACCAGCTTGTCCTCTCCCAAACCTTCCATCTTTGTGGACATGTACAGTAGGATGAACTTTACCTTAGTCAGGTCCATTGCCAGAGCCATCTTGGCAAGGGAGTTCTTGCCCTCGTGACTTGACATTATTTGTAGGTGTATGATTATGTTACAGTATTTACGTCATATATCTAAGTCTTGTATGGCATCTCACACACGTAAGTGTACTGCATCAGAGATTATCTCTGACTGCATCTGCCCCTACCAAAGTTTAATCACAAGCTCCCATCAGGCTGAACCACCTATACACAATCTTCCATCTTTTGAAGAAGTCTGCGAGTGTAATTGCCATACACTGCGCTTTATAACAGCCAAGTTTAGACCAGATACTCTCTTCCACACTAAATTCTGTTATTCTCACAAATTCAGTTGAATCATGGCTAAAGTTGTGTATGTTACCTAAATGTTTGCTGCCTTCATGCTAACGTCGTGTTCAACATACCGGTAACCGCGTGTATATAAATTACATTTCTTTGTAACTGATGGGCCAAAGATGTTTGTGACATTGTGGAATCTTGCAAAAGGTCGCTCTCGCTCTCTAGTTCATTACTCCGTGAGTCGGGATGAAACTAGCTCACATCACACAGTAGATTCAGCTATAACCCTTGCCAGAGCTGGTCTGATTAGGAAAGCAAGTAGCATCCTTCTTTCTGATGGCATGGTCTCCAACTACGACCAAACGTGGAAGCTTTTGCAATCTAAGCGCTCAAGTTGCCCGCCCCAAAGGTGACACCCGAACCGTTATCTCTTGATGCAATTTTGACTTTCTCAGTTTTCTCAAATCATTTCCCAAGGACACTGTTGCTGGGCCCTCTGGTCTTTGGGTTAAGCATCTTCTTGATGCTGTTTCCATTCCCCTCACAACCACAATCTGCTCCTCTCTACAGAACATTGTTAACCTTCTAGCTTCTGGCAAAGCTCCTAATGACATTGCCAAATTTCTAGCTGGAGGAGCATTAACTGCACTTCAGATTAAAATCGTGCCCCTGATGTTAGACCCATCGCTGTGGGTGAAATCTTTAGATGTCTAACAGGAAAATGCCTTATGTTTGTTGGTAAAGGCGAAAGCATCTGATTTCTTTGATCCCCTTCAATTTGGAGTTGCCTGTCCGCTGGGATCAGAGAAAGTCATACATGGTATCAGAAATTGCATTGATCAACATTGGGGGGATGTGGCCTTTGCAGTGCAGAACTTAAAGAATGCCTTTAACCTTGTATCCAGACAGGCATTTCTAGAGGGGCCATGAAAGTAGAGGATCCATCCTATGTGCCTACTGAGGGGCCATGAAAGTAGAGGGTCCATCCTATGTGGCTACTGAGGGGCCATGAAAGTAGAGGATCCATCCTATGTGGCTACTGAGGGGCCATGAAAGTAGAGGATCCATCCTATGTGCCTACTGAGGGGCCATGAAAGTAGAGGGTCCATCCTATGTGGCTACTGAGGGGCCATGAAAGTAGAGGATCCATCCTATGTGGCTACTGAGGGGCCATGAAAGTAGAGGATCCATCCTATGTGGCTACTGAGGGGCCATGAAAGTAGAGGATCCATCCTATGTGGCTACTGAGGGGCCATGAAAGTAGAGGGTCCATCCTATGTGGCTACTGAGGGGTCATGAAAGTAGAGGGTCCATCCTATGTGCCTACTGAGGAGCCATGAAAGTAGAGGGTCCATCCTATGTGGCTACTGAGGGAGCATGAAAGTAGAGGGTTCATCCTACGTGGCTACTGAGGGGCCATGAAAGTAGAGGGTCCATCCTATGTGGCTACTTAGGGGCCATGAAAGTGGAGGGTCCATCTTATGTGGCTGCTGAGGGAGCATGAAAGTAGAGGGTCCATCCTATGTGGCTACTGAGGGAGCATGAAAGTAGAGGGTCCATCCTATGTGGCTACTGAGGGGGCCATGAAAGAAGAGAGTCCATCCTATGTTGCTACTGAGGGGTCATGAAAGTAGAGGGTCCATCCTATGTGGCTACTGAGGGGCCATGAAAGAAGGGGTCCATCCTATGTGGCTACTGAGGGGGCCATGGAAGTAGAGGAAAGTAGAGGGTCCATCCTATGTGGCTACTGAGGGGCCATGAAAGTAAAGGGTCCATCCTATGTGGCTACTGAGGGGTGAAAGTAGAGGGTCTATCCTATGTGGCTACTGAGGGGCCATGAAAGTAGAGGGTCTATCCTATGTGGCTACTGAGGGGCCATGAAAGTATAGGGTCCATCCTATGTGGCTACTGAGGGGCCACAAAAGTAGAGGGTCCACCCGATGTGGCTACTGAGGGGTCATGAAAGTAGAGGGTCCATCTTATGTGGCTACTGAGGGGCCATGAATGTAGAGGGTCCATCCTATGTGGCTACTGAGGGGCCACGAGAGTAGAGGGTCCATCCTATGTGGCTACTGAGGGGCCATGAAAGTAGAGGATCCATTACTGTGGGGCCATGAAAGTAGAGGGTCCATCCTATGTGGCTACTGAGGGGCCATAAAGGTAGAGGGCCCACCTGATGTGGCTACTGAGGGGTCATGATAGTAGAGGGTCCATCCTATGTGGCTACTGAGGGGGCCATGAAAGTAGAGAGTCCATCCTATGTGGCTACTGAAGGGCCATGAAAGTAGAGGGTCCATCCTATGTGGCTATTGAGGGGCCATGAAAGTAGAGGGTTCATCCTATGTGGCTACTGAGGGGCCATAAAAGTAGAGGGTCCACCCTATGTGGCTACTGAGGGGCCATGAAAGTAGAGGGTCCATCCTATATGGCTACTAAGGGGCCATGAAAGTAGAGGGTCCATCCTATGTGGCTACTGAGGGGGCCATGGAAGTAGAGGAAAGTAGAGGGTCCATCCTATGTGGCTACTGAGGGGCCATGAAAGTAAAGGGTCCATCCTATGTGGCTACTGAGGGGCCATGAAAGTATAGGGTCCATCCTATGTGGCTACTGAGGGGCCACAAAAGTAGAGGGTCCATCCGATGTGGCTACTGAGGGGTCATGAAAGTAGAGGGTCCATCCTATGTGGCTACTGAGGGGCCATGAATGTAGAGGGTCCATCCTATGTTGCTACTGAGGGGTCATGATAGTAGAGGGTCCATCTTATGTGGCTACTGAGGGGCCATGAAAATATAGGGTCCATCCTATGTGGCTTCTGAGGGGCCACAAAAGTAGAGGGTCCACCCGATGTGGCTCCTGAGGGGTCATGAAAGTAGAGGGTCCATCTTATGTGGCTACTGTGGGGCCATGTATGTAGAGGGTCCATCCTATGTGGCTACTGAGGGGCCATGAAAGTAGAGGATCCATTACTGTGGGGCCATGAAAGTAGAGGGTCCATCCTATGTGGCTACTGAGGGGCCATAAAAGTAGAGGGCCCACCTGATGTGGCTACTGAGGGGTCATGAAAGTAGAGGATCCATTACTGTGGGGCCATGAAAGTAGAGGGTCCATCCTATGTGGCTACTGAGGGGGCCATGAAAGTAGAGGGTCCATCCTATGTGGCTACTGAGGGGGCCATGAAAGTAGAGGGTCCATCCTATGTGGCTACTGAGGGGCCATGAAAGTAGAGGGTTCATCCTATGTGGCTACTGAGGGGCCATAAAAGTAGAGGATCCACCCTATGTGGCTACTGAGGGGCCATGAAAGTAGAGGGTCCATCCTATTTGGCTACTAAGGGGCCATGAAAGTAGAGGGTCCATCCTATGTGGCTACTGAGGGGGCCATGGAAGTAGAGGAAAGTAGAGGGTCCATCCTATGTGGCTACTGAGGGGCCATGAAAGTAAAGGGTCCATCCTATGTGGCTACTGAGGGCCCGCCATGAATGTAGAGGATCCATCCTATGTGGCTACTGAGGGGCCATGAAAGTAGAGGGTCCATCCTATGTTGCTACTGAGGGGCCATGAAAGTACAGGGTCCATCCTATGTGGCTACTGAGGGGCCACAAAAGTAGAGGGTCCACTCGATGTGGCTACTGAGGGGTCATGAAAGTAGAGGGTCCATCCTATGTGGCTACTGAGGGGCCATGAAAGTAGAGGATCATTACTGTGGGGCCATGAAAGTAGAGGGTCCATCCTATGTGGCTACTGAGGGGCCATTAAAGTAGAGGGTCCATCCTATGTGGCTACTTAGGGGCCATGAAAGTAGAGGATCCATCTTATGTGGCTACTGAGGGGCCATGATAGTAGAGGGTCCATTACTGTGGGGCCATGAAAGAATCCTATGTGTAGGCCTCCTTCCCTCAAACTTAAAGCCCACTCCCGAATACGCCTCCACACCTCACCCTACCTCCATTGATGAAAATGTTCCTTGTAAATGGAGTGTTGATTTATCTAAGCACATCTCATATGTGACAATTGCTGTCTTCCGTTTCATTATGTTTTGCTAAAAAAAATTTCCGACTCAAATTCTTGTATTAATTAATTGTATGCTATTATTTACAACCCTGAAGTACTGCAAACTGTTTATTTAGCTTCAAACATCAATTCTGACTGGAATGTCCCATGTAGCATCCATATCACTAGGCTCCTCTAGCAATCTCATATTTATTTACAGAATGGAAACTTAATCTATGGCCTTCTGCGCTAAGCTGAAAAGCAAGGATTTATTGAGAGAATTATTATATTTAATTTGCATGCATTATAAACATTATGATCATGACATCATCACAATAAATTGTAATAGTTTCATTGAATGCACATGTACACATAGCATGTACACATTACCACAGTTTATAAATAGAAAATTTGTAAACATTCCTATCAGCAAAAACAAACACATTGCCTCTTATGGAATCTATTGCAGCAATTGTATAGTTCCACCCCCTAACTGTGTGGAGGTGGTTTGCTTGAGGATCAAAGAGGAATAGAGAATTATCAGCACAGACAAGGCTGTAGCCTTTACTATCAATGGCTACTTGATTAGAACGATTAGAACGGTTTAGATCTGGATGCCCATACCATCTCACATAGGTGCCTTCTATGGTGAATACTTTGATTGTATCTAACTCATAGGCTACATGAATGTTACCCTGAGGGTCTAAGGCAAGGCTTTGTGGACATTTAAAGCAATAGTCACCAGAGACTTTGCACACACCGTTGATGGTAGATATCCAGCTGCCATTTTGATCAAATATTAGTATTCTATCTTTAAACTTATCTGAAACAATCATTCTTTTACTTGAGTCAACAATGAATGCAGTTGGACATAAAAGCCCATATTTACCAAACGTAAGAAGGAGCTCCCCCTTTAGTGTCAGCTTATGTACCTCATGTTGTTGAGTGTCAAGAACATACATCTCATCTCCCTTGATGCAGATACTTGATAGTTTCCAGGAAGAAGAATTAGGACGACCTATAATATTCTTTGGTTGCCCTGTTTTATCAAACACATAAATGTTGCCATCCTGACACCCTACATAGATGTCTCCACTGTTGTCATGGATGGCAACACACGATGGTATACCACTACACTTGATCAATTTTTCTTTCTGGTCTGTCTTAATGGTGCGATAGTCACTCACGTGAAGGTCTTGATTACTGTTCTGTACATGCTGACCATCCATTGTGAGAAGGAGCTGGTGAGGACCAGCAGTCAGAGGGGTGAGGGTGATGGTGTAGGTACCATCCCTGTGGTCCTCCACCTCTCCATACTCAACTGCTCCATTATGGTCCTTGGACCTCACCTCAGCCTGAACCTTTACACCACCATGTGGGTACCTTTCTCCATTGAAGACCTTTGTCTCCAACATCAGCCGACACTTTGTGTTTACATGGATAACTGAAGGAAATGTAACATTGCTTTGACTGGCAACTGGAGATCGGTCATAGGCACCACCACATGTTAACAGTTCCTTAACAAGAGATTGTGTGGGCATTTGTGCAGTTATAGGACCGTAATGGTTTGTTGCGATGTTCAACTTTTCAACCATTTTAAGGGTGGCCTTCAGTTTAGTGGGTAAAAACGCTCCCATAGCTAGCACCTCGTGGTCAGTGTGCATCTGGAGGATATGGGAGATGACTTCAGGGTAGTGACTTATGTCCTGTTGGATCTCCTCAAGCTGCTCCTTCTGGAGGGGGTAAGGGCCGTTGTCTGGGTGAGTGCTATGGTCCCCAGCTCTGACAACAGTGCCTTCTTCTTCTCCTCAAGTGCCTCATGTAGCTGTTCAAAAGCCTGTTTGATGGCCAGTTCACCTTCATGTTTGGAGACCTCCACTTGTTCCATCTTCTTCTGATTAGCACCAAAGGCATCAGCCAGTGTGTCTTGCACATGTTGGAGTGTCCCTCTCATTTCACCTCGATGAACCTCTGCAACAGTGGACAGTTCAGCCACACCATGGTCTTTGTGGGCAAGAGTGATGCAGTCTCTACACACCAGCAGGGTACAGGTCTCACAATAATAGTTCAGCTTATTGTCCTCATGGTTAGGCTGAGAGCAGTAGTACTCCTTTGGCTTCATGGTGCTCTGCAGTTGTTTGGCTCCCTTTCGGTCCAGTCCAACCATATTGTGTTTAGACAGATGGCGACCATGTTTGTGATGGTCATGGCAAGTCTTGCATAGGAACTGATGACATGTACAACAGAACACGTCTGCAGGACCACTGCCTCCATCTATACATTCATCACAACACAACTCACTGTTGCCCACAATCTTGGACATGTACCCAGCTACCTCTACTTCAAACCCAAGATGGAGGTTCTGAGGGAGACCACTGGCCCCTCCCACTGGGATGCTCATGCTTCGTTGACAGGTGGGACATTTGAACACTTGTTGGGAATCACTTTTCTCTATCTCATGATGGAGACATTGTTGACAGAAGGAGTGCAAACATGGTAGAATCCTTGGATCATTGTACGACTTGGAGCACAGGCCACAGATGGTATGTGAAATGCTTTCATTCACACACACACTGGTGAACATGAAATAAAATTACCACTATCAACATCATTCAGGAGGTTAATATAGCATTTTAGATAAGACAATATTGCATCAAGGATGATGGACCAGGACATGCATACATATTTGCTTTGAGTATAAATGCCCACAGCCTGTATTTATGCATATGCAATGCAATCCGTTTTGAAGAGGTTCATTGAAATAGCAGTTGCCATGCATAGTGCACTCGTGATCATCCACTAGCTGCCATTAATCGTATTGCTAATTTAAAGTAAGCATACATGCCATTTGAACCTTGCTGGTAACAGTAAGTCTGCTACAGTTAGTGATTGAAAGCAATTCTCTTTTCATGGCAACAATCTCAATTATATTATGTGGGACAGTTTCCATGAAAATGATATTAAAATAAGATTTGGATTATTGCTTCTTTATATTCATTATCAATCAAATAATTTCTTGTAACATGAAATTTCTTCCACTCAATGTGCATTATCACAAGGAGTTCAAAACTTAAATACCTGTAGTTATTTATTTTTACTCTATGCATCACTATATATATGGCCATGATTTTGGCTTCACTGATGACATGTCTTTTGAATTATCATGAAATCCTGCACTCACATTGCGCAGCTAAATTGTTGTAATGGTTAAAGTAATCACCAACAGGACATATCTTCGACAACACTTATATGCAGACATTGATGCAGAAAGATTATTAAGATTGTCTCCTACCCTTGCACCCTTTATATGTTCCGTAGTAAGAAGATGTTAACTTAACATGATATGCATGGAAAACAGAAAAACGACAGCCTAAAGTGTTGATAGATCCCTGCGGAAGCAGATGCCATACAGGATTGGTGGTGTTTTTAGGTGCAATTTCCCCCCTTCCTGCCCCCCCCCCCCCCCCAGCCATAGAAATACCAACAAAACTACCACTAAAGAGGTATGTTGCTATAGCATGACCAATGGCATAGATGAACGTGCTTTGGGATCTGTACAAAGCTCATTTTTATACCAACATAGCTGGTAGATTTCCACACACTGTGGTATTTTGGGCATGAATATAATATAATTAATTAAGAGGCCATTAAAGTTTACTTCCTGGATGGTGTCACAGACTTTAGTAAGGGGTGCTAAAAAATGATGAGTTCATTATCTGATGGTTTCACTATTTAACACTAAGAGCAGGCTCCTGTATGCCTTATTAAGTAATGATTGCAATCATTTCCCATAGCTACACCCTGTAGGAACAAAGGAGGATAATGGTGGTCTTGACAAAGCTCAGCAAGCTGTTCTGTAAGAGTGCCCATTGGATCTCCACCTGTTTTGTAAGAGTGTCCATTGGACACTCTAGCTCTTCACCAGCAGATGTCCATCTCCACATATAGACACTACCCCAAGGCCACCAGTGGATGCCCACCTCCACCTCGCCAGTGGCAGATTCTGTTTTGGGGGGCCTAAACCCCCCCCCCCCCCTTAGCCCCGACAGCTATGAAAAATTAACTATGAATGATTAAATGCATAAATCAATTGACACATTCGAGTATGAAGCGTTCAAAGAGCATTATGCGAGGTAGCGACTGCTGTGTTCCAAATAAAGCAAGGAAAAAATGGGGTGGATTTGACACAGTATTTTTGGTATCAATCGGTAAATTCACTCTGCAACAAGTTTTTTTCCCTGTTGGATATTAATTTAAGGCAATTGCATACACAATAACTATTGCTTCATAGATCTAATGCTAGAGGCTCCACAATTCCCACTGAGGACACAGACGTGGCTCAGGCTAGCTGTTCAAGCAAAACATCACCACTGACCATGGCTGAAAAGAAATTTCAAAAGCGGCTGGGACGAAGCCTCAGACCCTGATGGGGCACGCCTCTCACTTGTGAATGAAGAGTTTTCAAGTCATCTCCATGCTGGCTTCTATTATACACAATACTACGGTGATATCACTGTCAAAAGTAAAAGTATGTGCACTAAATAAACGCAGAAGTAAAAACAGCAGCTGAGGCTTCACCCCTGGCAGTCACAGGAGGGGGACACCACTGATGGTCTTACTTTCAATATAGTCTAGTTATTATGTTCTGTACTCCGAAACAGATTAAAATCATCCTTTTATGGAAACTGTCCCATATACACATTAATAGTACGTTATAATTTTTATGAGCTGCATGTACATACCTGGTGACTCTCTTGGGCAACACTGCTGCATATAGTTCAGGTTCAGTTGTGCCAACTGCTGCGATGGAGACATATTCTTTAACATCATACTCAGTTGTTATGTACCATGGTTCACACATCAGCTCACACTAAAGCCTTTACACCACAAAAGCCTAAAGGTCTTATCAAGTCTAATTAAGCAAAAGTACCTAGAAAATTTTCACAATACGTATGGATTGAATTAAATCAGTTAAATGAAAGGAGGGAAACCTGCGATGCAACAGTGATTTGGGTGTTAAAAAAATTAAGGAAACAAGTAAATAAAAACGTTCTCTCTGAGAAAGTTGGTGGGTTATAGGTTATGCACACTGGTGTTAAAAGCAAGGAAACAAGTTTTATCAGAAGGGAAAATGTAATAGTCCTATTTAGCACATAAACAGCATATGCCTTAGTCGAAGTGTGCTAAATATAGGACTATTACATTTTCCCTTCTGATAAAACTTGTTTCCTTGCTTTTTACACCAGTGTGCAAAACCTATATCCAACCAACTTTCTCAGAGAGAACGTTTTTATTTACTTGTATCTAAAGCCTTTACACCACAATATAAATGTATTGAGTTTTGCATGTCTGCACATCATTGACACGAAATGCAGTGGTCAACAATTGAAATGTCGGCTGTGCTTTCAGTATGATCACCAAGATATATCTAAATATTAAATCGAAACACGATGCAAAGGTTGGCAATAAGTTTTAAGGCACATATAGAGGAGTTCCCTGTAATCCCAAATGTGTCTTACACTATGTCACGTGTGTCTTACGTTATGAATATTGTTGAGCACGAGAGAACAATAAGTGGACGACACAGAAGTGGATCCATCTCACATGGTGTAAATATTCTAGACATCATTATGTTTAGTACTACTCCTATACATAGCAACATATATGTAATGTACGTTGAGTACTCACAATTGGTTCTGTACAACTGGGACGAAAAGCCAATACGACACATGTACATACATTATATACAACACAACTGGTTAGTGGTCAGGAAACAGAAACACACATGCATGGCCACATGCATTACAATTTGCACAAGTTGTGTTAATAAGAGTAAGAATACTTCATATTTAACACATCGTTACATTCTAAATCACCACCTTAGTCATGTGCTGCACACTTTTTACAGAGCATGCCTAAGCATGCCCCAACCAGCACATTGATTTGCATAGGGCTATTCCATTATTTAACCCTACACCCCTACAAATGACAATAATTGCAAACAACCCCCCCCCCCCCCCCCCCCCCCCCCCCCTCGAGACAATATATAAAGGCACCCCTGGACAAGCTTATATTATATCTCCACCTCCCTGGGACAGACTTGTAAATACCACCCCCCCCCCCCCCCCTCCTAGGGAGGACAGGCATTTAAATGACCCCCCCCCCCTCCCCGAGACATATTCCCTATATCCTCCTGGACACCATTTATTGTCATCTGTAGGAGTGTATAATTAAATAATGGAATAGCCCATCATAACAACCAGCACATTGAGTTGCATCATAACCTGGTACTGAAAGAAGTTTATTTAGAATGAAACTCTCCATATGCCATCAATGGAGTGAAAAACATCCTTCAACTCACTATCCCGTACACCTTCAGCAAATATCCATGGTATATATTTCAATACAATATATTTCTGTCGGAACAACCATGTAATAGGCCTACTTCATCAAGCCTGTACATCACGCTTAATCTTATAATTAGTGACTCCAACAGTTTCATGCGCAGCGTTTCCAAACAATTGTGGATTGGTCCTCTAGACCCCTTAGGCCCTTAACTTTGCAGGAGTCGGTAAACAGTAAAAACTGATAAATGCCACAATCCATTCATCGATCGCTGCGGAAATTCTCCTCCCGGCAACAAATATTGTACCCGGCATGCAGAACCTGGATCACCGAAATCGCTCTAAATACGGCATGCTATCAATAAACTCACCCGGTGTATCTCCTTCTTCAAGTATCGCTTTTTCAGCCTTCCGAATCTTTTGTTGTGTTGCTGCGAGCCTCTTTCCTTTCGCTCTCTCCATCGTCAAAATTGTAACTGTTCTATTTATGAGCATGATTATTATTTTAGTAGCAGGGCGCCATATTATTATTCGCATTCAATTATTGGTGCCATTATAAAAGTGTGCAGGGTATAGGAATATTCCATGTGCTATGTACCACAGCATATGTGGGCTGAGCTCCTTGGGGTGGGGCTCAATCATTATTGCAGTATACTTTCATGTGTTTTGAAGCATTTGTTGGATGCTTGCTCAACACATGGAAATGCTTTACGATGGTTCATGAACGGGTCTGGTGCTTGTCATAACATTTGGCTACCAATATTCTTGTACATCTTGATATCAGCGGGTTGCAAATTCAAGATCTTCTTCCCACTCACAACAGTGCAAAGGTACAGGTATCTAGTTGTTTACTTCTGCTCCTTTCTTTAGAACAATCTCTCTTTACAGGAGGCATGTCAACTTACTCGCCTAACTTGGCATTTTGTTCCCCAAACATACTGATCTTCCTTAGCTCAGGTACTTTCAGAGAATTTCTTTTATAACTCACAAAAAAACTTTCCCGGCATGCTCCTCACATGTACCTTACCATTCAGAGAACGCCATAGTGATGTATTTGTCACCACTGCCATATTGTTGCCACCCCCCCCCCCCCACACACACACACCTCCCTCTTGGTATTTTAAGGAACATAGCTCTTAGCATACATATTTATCATTGTCCCTCCCACTATCAAAAGTTTTATAACTGGTTAAGCATCTTGATGCAATTGGCTCTGCTTGTAGCAGTTAATACCTGCAAGTCTTCACATCTCCCTCACTTCCCATGGAACCCCTCTATTTACATCTTACACTCTCCTCTTCATTTACACCATCAGGAGTGTCAGTTCTGCTGTTCTAGAAAAATGGGATCCATGATGTCAAATCCCATAAATCTAATGATGTTATATTATTATGAATTATGCTGGCTCTTGAAACCACTCCCTTGCAACCCCAGAAACCTCCTCCCCCTCAACCCCACAAGCCTACTCCTATGAATCCCACAAATCCCCTCCACTCAACCCACAAGCCTCTTCTCCTCAACTCTACTGGGTTGTATTGGAAACTTAGAGAATGCTGCTCTGGCAATGCTACCACTCCTATGGAACAAGAGTATTCATCCAAGAAATGTACATCAGTGAGGAAACTAGATGGCCGGAGTGCTCATGGTACATGTACCTATTTGTGACTGAATGCTTATAAGCAACCAACATTTTTGCTTCTCCTGTCAGGAGGACAATGTTTTGGTGAAGAACACCCCACCTCCATTCATGAATGCATTCCATGTAAAAAAAATGGACTGTTTATTTATGCATGCAAGTTTAAATTGTGACACTTGCTTTCTGTGTTATTCTTATGTTTCATTATGTTTTGGTAAAACATTTTGATTCATTGCAAGCTATTTGAACACTGGGAACAGTTTATTGAGCTTCAGATCTCATTAGTCATCTGAACAAACAGCTTTATTCAACAGGAACATTCCCTGCTGCATCACATATATCATTAGATCCCACTAGCATATCTCATTTGGAAATCTAATCTATTGCTCACATTCCTCTGGTGCTAAGCAGAAAGGAAATAATTTATTATTTCATTTGCATGCATTATAAAACTCTTAACCCAAGACATCAATCATATTGCCAGCATAAATCATAATAGTTCCATGGAATGCACATGTACACATAGCACTTACACAGCGTACCACAAATTACTACAATATCCATGTTCTAAATAGAATATTTATAAATATTCCCATCAGCTGTAACAGCAAACACATGGCCACGTATGGAATCTAATGCAGCAATAGTATACTTTCCCCCACTAACTGTGTGGAGGTGGTTTCCTTGAGGATCAAAGATGACGAGTAAACCATCAGCACAGGCAAGGCTGTAACCGCTAGTATCAATGGCTACTTGCTTAGGACGGTTAAGATCTGGATGCCCATACCATCTGACATAGGTGCCTTCTATGGTGAATACTTTGATTGCATCTGACTGATAGGCTACATGAATGTTACCCTGAGGGTCTAAGGCAAGGCTTTTCGGATATTTAAAGCAATAGACACCAGAGACTTCGCACTTGCCATTGATGGTAGATATCCAGCTTCCATTTTGATCAAATATTTGTATTCTATCATTATAGCTATCTGACACAATCACTCTTTTACTTGAGTCAACAATGACTGCAGTTGGACAACTAAACTCACCCCGACGTGATCCATATCTACCAAACGTAAGAAGGATCTCCCCCTTTAATGTCAGCTTATGTACCTCATGGTGGTCAAGAACATACATCTCATCTCCATTGATGCAGATACTCGATGGTTTCCAGGAAGAATTAGGACGACCTATGATATTCTTTGGTTGCCCTGTTTTATCAAACACATAAATGTTGCCATCCTGACACCCTGCATAGATGTCTCCACTGTCGTCATGGATGGCAACACACAATGGTATACCACTACACTTGATCAATTCTTTTTTATTCTGGTCCTTTTTAATGGTGCGATAGTCACTCACGTGAAGGTCGCGAGGTCTGTTCTGTACATGCTGACCATCCACTGTGAGAAGGAGCTGGTGAGGACCAGCTGTTGGAGGGGTGAGTGTGATGGTATAGGTACCATCTCTGTGGTCCTCCACCTCTCCAAACACAACTGCTCCATTACGGTCCTTGGACCTCATCTCAGCCTGAACCTTCACACCACCATGTGGATACCGTTCACCATTGAAGACCTTGGTCTCCAACATCAGCCGACACTTTGTGTTTGCATGGATAACTGAAGGAAATGTAACATTGCTTTGACTGGCAACTGGAGATTGGTCATAGACACCACCACATGTTGACAGTTCCTTAACAAGAGATTCTGTGGGCATTTGTGCAGTTATAGGACCATAATGGTTTGTTGCGATGTTCACCTTTTCAACCATTTTAAGGGTGGCCTTCAGTTCAGTGGGTACAAGCCCTCCCATAGTTACCACCTCATGGTCAGTGTGGGTCTGGAGGATATGGGAGATGACCTCAGGGTAGTGACTGATGTCCTGTTGGATCTCCTCAAGCTGCTCCTTCTGGAGGGTAAGGGCTGTTGTCTGGGTGAGTGCTATGGTCCCCAGCTCTGACAACAGTGCCTTCTTCCTCTCCTCAAGTGCTTCATGTAGCTGTTCAAAAGCCTGTTTGATGGCCAGTTCACCTTCATGTTTGGAGACCTCCACTTGTTCCATCTTCTTCTGATTAGCACCAAAGGCATCAGCCAGTGTGTCCTGCACATGTTGGAGTGTCCCTCTCATTTCACCTCGATGAGCCTCTGCAACAGTGGACAGTTCAGTCACACCATGGTCCTTGTGGGCAAGAGTGGTGCAGTCTCTACACACCAACAGGGTACAGGTCTCACAATAATAGTTCAGCTTATTGTCCTCATGGTTACGCTGAGAGCAGTAGTACTCCTTTGGCTTCATGGTGCTCTGCAGTTGTTTGGCGCCCTCCTGGTCCAGTCCAACCATACTGTGTTTGGACAGATGGCGACCACGTTTGTGATGGTCATGGCAAGTCTTGCATAGGAACTGACGACATGTACAACAGAACACCTCTGCAAGACCACTGCCTCCATCTATACATTCATCACAACACACCTCGCTGTTGCCCACAATCTTGGACATGTACCCAGCTACCTCTACTTCAAACCCAAGATGGAGGTTTTGAGGGAGACCACTGGCCCCTCCCACTGGGATGCTCATGCTTCGTTGACAGGTGGGACATTTGAACACTTGTTGAGAATCACTTTCCTCTATCTCATGATGGAGACATTGTTGACAGAAGGAGTGCAAACATGGTAGAATCCTTGGATCATTGTAGGACTTGGAGCACAGGCCACAGATGGTATATGAAATGCTTTCATTCACACACACACTGATGAACATGAAAAAAATTTACCACTATCAACATCATTCAGGAGGTTAATATACTTGAATTTGCATTTTAGATAAGACCATTTTGCATCAAGCATGATGGACCAGGACATGCATATGTATTTGCTTTGAGTATAAATGCTCACAGCCTGTATTTATGCATATGCAATGCAATTCGTTTATTGAAATAAGAGTTGCCATGTATAGTGCGCTCGTGATCATCCACTAGCTGCCATTAATTGTATTGCTAATTTAAAGTAAGCATACATGCCATTTGAACCTTGTTGGTAACAGTAAGTCTGCTACAGTTAGTGATTAGTTAACCAAAATATTATCCATGCAAATGTGCAAATGTTGTGCTTGTCCCGAAAACAATTCTCTTTTCATGGCAATAGTCTCAATTATATTATATGGGACAATTTCCATGAAAATGATATTAAAATAAGATTTGGATTATTGCTTCTTTGTATTCATTATCAAGCAAATAATTTCTTGTAACATGAAATTTCTTCCACTCAATGTGCATTATCACAAGGAGTTCAAAACCTAAATATCTCTAGTTATTTATTTTTACTCTATGCATCACTACATGTATGGCCATGCAAGGGACATTTTCCCAATAGATGTGAGCCACACTGGTGACATGTCTTTTGATTTATCATGAAATCCTGCACTCACATTGCACAGCTAAATTGTTGTAATGGTTAAAGTAATCACCAACAGGACATATCTTCGACAACATATATATGCAGACATTGATGCAGAAAGGTTATTAAGATTGTCTCCTACCCTTGCACCCTTTATATGTTCCCTAGGAAGAAGATGTAAACTTAACATGATATGCATGGAAAATAGAAAAAAGACAACAGCCTAAAGTGTTCTGAAGATAGGTCCCTGCGGAAGCAGATGCCATATAGGATTGGTGGTGTTTTTAAGGGCAATTTCCCCCCCTCTCTGCCCCCCGACCATAGAAATAACAACAAAACTACCACCAAATAGGTATGTTGCTATATCATGACCAATGGCATACATGAACTTGCTTTGGGATCACCAAATCTGTGAATGAATGATGTGGACTATAGTCGCGACACCATCGATGAAGTAAAAATTATGCGCACTTGGGGTTTAAAAAATATGTTAGATATATTATTTTCCGCAGGCCATCTTGTATTATTAAAAATTCAGTGGGTTCAATACAACTGAGCGAGACTATTATTGACGATAATTAACAAGTCGTGTGCGTGGTCACTAATGAATTCATATAATAACACTTCGAAACATTTACATAACTCAAATGGATAAAGTACGTGAAGCGGCCCTTATCTAACAGCAAACTATGGTTCTGAACAGTTATTTTAACGAGACTGTTTGTTTACACAGTCTAAAAGTGGCACCAGTTAGGAGGCTAAACAATTCTTGAAAATCAAACAGACAGTGTAAAAGCAGAAGATGAGATATTGTATATTTAGAGGTATCAATACATGGAGAATCAAAATATGATTCTTTATTCTGGATGCGGTAAAATATAATGGTAGAATTGAATAAATATTTTGAAGTACCCCTGTTTACTTGAAATGTTTGACTAATTGTTACGCTGCACAAAGCTCATTGTTATAGCCAAAATAGCTGGTATTTCCACACATTGTGGTATTTTGGGCATGAATATAATATAATTAATTAAGTGGCCATTAACGTTTACTTCCTGGATGGTGTCACAGACTTTAGTAAGGGGTGCTAAAAAATGATGAGTTCATTATCTGATGGCTTCACTATTTAACACTAAGAGCAGGCCTGCATATGCCTTGTTAATACCTGGTGAGCATGGCTGGTGCCAATTAGTTACTGTTATTATATTATTGTAAGGAAACATTAATGACTGCAATCATTTCCCATAGCTACACCCTGTAGGAACACAAATGAGGATAATGGTGGTCTTGACAAAGCTCAGCAAGCTGTTCTGTAAGAGTGCCCATTGGATCGCCACCAGTGGACATCCTCACTAGCTCCATCAAAGTATCCCTCTCCCTTCACAAGCAGATGTCCACCTCCACATATAGACACTACCCCAAAGCTACCAGTGGATGCCCCCCCCCCCCCCCCCCCTTAGCCCCGACAGCTATGAATAGTTAACTGTGATTAATTACATGCATAAGTCAATTGACACATTCGAATATGAAGCGTTCAAGCAGCACTATGCGAGGTAGCTGCTGTGTTCCAAATAAAGCAAGGAAAAATGGGGTGGATTTGACGCAGTTTTTTTTGTTTCAATTGGTAAGAACACTCTGCAACAAGTTTTTTTCCCTGTTGTATATTAATTTAAGGCAATCGCGTACACAATAACTATTGCTTCATAGATCTAATGCTAGAGGCTCCACAATTCCCACAGAGGACACAGACGTGGCTCAGGCTAGCTGTTCAAGCAAAACATCACCACTGACCATGGCTGAAAACAAATTTCAAAAGCAGCTGGGACGAAGCCTTAGACCCTGAGGGGGCACGCCTCTCACTAATGAATGAAGAGTTTTCAAACCGCCATCCACGCAGGCTTCTATTATACACAATACTAAAGTGATATCACTGTCAAAAGTGTATTTGAATGCTAAATAAATGCAGAAGTAAGAAAAGCAGCAGAGGCTTCACCCCTGACAGTCACAGGAGAGAAACGCCCCTCCCGTAACCCACCCCACTTGTGAATATACTTATTAGACCCCCCACCCTCCCAAAATCCTGGATCCACCCTTGCCCCTCTCTTCCATAGCCACTTTGGGACACCCTCCTCTTCCATTCCATCCAGTACACCCCCCTCCTCCTGAACTTTGCAGGAGGGGAGAAGAGGGTGTGAGAAAGATGAATAACACCACTGATGGTCTTACTTTCAGTACAGTCTAGTTATTATGTTCTGTACTCGAAACAGATTAATAAACATCCTTTTATGGAAACTGTCCCATATACACATTAATAGTACGCTATAATTTTTATGAGCTGCATGTACATACCTGGTGACTCTCTTGGGCAACACTGCTGCATATAGTTCAGGTTCAGTTGTGCCAACTGCTGCAATGGAGACATATTCTTTAACATCATACTCAGTTGTTATGTACCATGGTTCACACATCAGCTCACCATGACTGAGGTGGTCACCACCTTCCTCCTTCCCCTGCTGCATTGGCACAAGCTCCTTCTGCTCCACTGAGTCATTATGAATGATGTCATCATCTATCACAACTTCTGTGGGAGGATCCCTCATGTGTCTGTCAATGTATTCTAAATGCACTCTGGTAGCATCTAATGCACTGAGCTAACAAGTACATCTTTTATATGTACTATGGTATTTCCATAGCTAAGCACCCATACATACTAAACGCTTGAACTTTGTTGTGATCAGCTCACAACATCTATCCTGCCCATGCATGTCCTAGCCACAGGATATGAAGGGGGAGGAGGTCCACTTGATCGGAAGTCTCGCTAGAGACTTCCATATAGATTTTGACCCCGACTATGAATTTAATTACAATACCGCGACACTACCGTAGCTTCGCTCCCGATGATTGGATCATCTATCTTGAACCGTGTGGATGTTGAGAACGAAAAATACTGCTGTCCTCATTCCCCTTCCAAAAATAATGGGCGGGTCATCTTCTGCTTTTGCTTCTGCTTCTGCTTCTTGGGAACTCATAACTCGGGACACCGGAACACTTTTAAGCAATGAATATTGCACCAATAGCTTTAGAATTTGCTGGAGGACTCGCCTTAGTCGATGTTAGGCTTTGATACACAAAAGCCTAAAAGCCTATATACGGTCTTATCAAGTCTAATTAAGCAAAAGTACCTAGAAAATTTTCACAATACGTATGGATTGAATTAAATCAGTTAAATGAAAGGGCGAAAACCTGCGACGCAACAGTGATTTGGGTGTTAAAAAAATTAAGGAAACAAGTAAATAAAAACGTTCTCTCTGAGAAAGTTGGTGGGATATAGGTTTTGCACACTGGTGTAAAAAGCAAGGAAACAAGTTTTATCAAAAGGGAAAAAGAATATTTAGCACATAAACAGCATATGCCTTAGTCGAAGTGTGCTAAATATAGGACTATTACATTTTTCCTTCTGATAAAACTTATTTCCTTGCTTTTTACACCAGTGTGCAAAACCTATATCCCACCAACTTTCTCAGAGAGAACGTTTTTATTTACTTGTATCTAAAGCCTTTACACCACAATATAAATGTATTGAGTTTGGCATGTCTGCACATCAACGACACGAAATGCAATGGTCAACAATTGAAATGTCGGCTGTGCTTTCAGTATGATCACCAAGATATATCTAAATATTAAATCGAAACACGATGCAAAGGTTGGCTATAAGTTTTAAGGCACATATAGAGGAGATCCTTGTAATCTCAAATGTGTCTTGCATTATGTCACGTGTGTCTTACGTTATGAATATTGTTGGGCACGAGAGAACAATAAGTGGACGACACAGAAGTGGATCCATCTCACATGGTGTAAATATTCTAGACATCATTATATTTAGTACTACTCCTAT
This sequence comes from Eunapius fragilis, assembly GCA_963681505.1. Taxonomy (NCBI): domain Eukaryota; kingdom Metazoa; phylum Porifera; class Demospongiae; order Spongillida; family Spongillidae; genus Eunapius; species Eunapius fragilis. Next base: position 7,460,256 of record OY811976.1, on the reverse strand, counting down.
ACATAGCAACATATATGTAATGTACGTTGAGTACTCACAATTGGTTCTGTACAACTGGGACGAAAAGCCAATACGACACATGTACATACATTATATACAACACAACCGGTTAGTGGTCCTGAAACCGAAACACACATGCATGGCCACATGCATTACAATTTGCACAAGTCGGTGTTAATAAGAGTAAGAATACTTCATATTTAACACATCCTAACATTCTAAATCACCACCTTAGTCATGTGCTGCACACCTTTTACAGAGCATGCCTAAGCATGCCCCAACCAGCACATTGATTTGCATAGGGCTATTCCATTATTTAACCCTACACCCCTACAAATGACAATAATTGCAAACAATACCCCCCCTCCCCCCCCTCTAGACACTATACATAAGCACCCCTGGACAAGCTTATATATCTCCACCTCCCCGGGACAGACTTGTAAATGCCCCCTGGGCAAGCTTCTGTTTTGTTCCACCCCCCTGGACAAGCTTCTATGTTGTCCCCCCCCCCGGACAAGCCTCTATTATGCATTCTAACACCCCCCCCCCCCCCCCCCCCCCCGATACATATTCCCTATATCCCTGGACACCATTTATTGTCATCTGTAGGAGTGTATAATTAAATAATGGAATAGCCCATCGTAACCTAGTACTGAAAGAAGTTTATTTAGAATGAAACTCTCCATATGCCATCAATGGAGTGAAAAACATCTATCAACTCATTATCCCGTACACCTTCAGCAAACATCCATGGTATATATTTCAATGCAATATATTTCTGTCCGAACAACCATGTAATAGGCATACTTCATCAAGCCTGTACATTACGCTTAATGTTATAATTAGTGACTCCAACAGTTTCGTGCGCAGCGTTTCCAAACAATTGTGGATTGGTCCTCTAGACCCCTTAGGCCCTTAACTTTGAAGGAGTCGGTAAACAGTAAAAACTGATAAAGGCCACAATCCATTCATCGATCGCTGCGGAAATTCTCCTCCAGGCAACAAATATTGTACCCGGCATGCAGAACCTGGATCACCGAAATCGCTCTAAATACGGCATGTCATCAATAAACTCACCCGGTTTATTTCCTTCTTCACGTATCGCTTTTTCAGCCTTCCGAATCTTCTGTTGTGTTGCTGCGAGCCTCTTTCCTTTCGCTCTCTCCATCGTCAAAATTGTAACTATTCTATTTATGAGCATGATTATAATTTTAGTAGCAGGGCGCCATATTATTATTCGCATTCTTTATAAAAATCAAACAACGTTAACGATTTGGTTAAACATCTTTTTGATGCAATTGGCTCAGCACTCTAAGTATCACGCACAAAGCGTGAGTCTCACGCATAAGAGCCTAATCTCACGCTCTCACGCATAGCTGATTAGATCTCACGCATTCGCCGTGATTGCTAAACAAAATTTAAAATAATTGTTTTTATAAAGTAATCGCGAGCGGAGATGGTGCTGTATCTACGTGAATGGACGTGTAAACTAGATTAAGTCTAGTTAGTACGAGTAGTATTTGGAACAAGTAGGCAGTGCATCTGATGGTGTTACGTTCCATCTTGGTGTTACTGTTCTTTCCTTTCGATCGCCCCATGGAGAAATGAGTTCAAACTGTTCTGTTAAGAGCGCATTAAAAATAATTCCGTTATTTTGTATTATAACTATATTTATCGCTGACAAGTGTGCTGAATCCAAGAAATTGATCACAAGTCTGGTGGATGTGGCTGGAGTTATCTCCAGGTGGCCTAGTTTGGCTTCAGATGCCCTTGTGTCCTTTGATGAAGATGTGAGGCAGTGTTTTGTGCACTGCTCAGCTGTTGAAGTCTCGGATACTGCCTGGAAACAAGCTCAGTTTAGTTTGAGATTCGGTGGGTTTAGGCCTCTCTTGCCATGCCGCCGCTGCCTTTATTGCCTCGCTTTCCTTATCAGGCCTGGGCCAATCCAACAATCACCATCTTCAGCAGGCAGTCATAGCCTATAACTCCAAGGTCTCCTCACATCATGCAATCAGGGCTGAGTCTGCCCTCGCTTTTCCCACCACTCAGCGAGAGCTATCCAGTAAGATTGATGAGGATCAATTGAAATCTTTGTTGGGAGCATCCTGCCCAGCCAGCAAAGCCAGACTCCTGTCTGTTTCAGCCCCTCATTCATCTTCATGGGTGTCAGTAGTCCCTTCCATGGGCTTAGGTCTACATATGGAGTCTAATGTGTTCCAGATTGCAGTGAGATGGTGGAAAAGGAAGGGAATAAGGTTTAGAGAAAAGGGTAATGAGACAAAAATCCTATATTTAGCACGTGTAAATGTAACAGAACCTAAATAAGTGCTAAATATAGGATTTTTGTCTCATTACCCTTTTCTCAAAACCTTATTCCCTTTCTTTTTACACCACCATTGCCTCCAATTCCTATAACCCACCAACTTTCTCGTTAGAGAATGTTTTTCTTTACTTGTTAAATAATCAAGATTGCATGAAGAAATATTCCATGTACTAATGCAGCTATGTACCACAGCATATGTGGGCTGAGCTCTTGGGGGTGGGGCTCAATCATTATTGCAGCATACGTTCATATGTTTGTATCATGCCCCGACTTGCTTGCTCAACACATGGCAATACCTTACGATGGTTCATGCATGGGTCTGGTGCTTGTGGACCATAACATTTAGCTACCTATATTATTGTGCATCCTGATATCTTCTTACCACTCACTAAGGTGCAAAGGTAGAGCTCTTAACCAAAACTAGAATCTTCCCGGAGGCATGTCAGTTTACCCTCCTAACTTTGCATTTTGTTCTCCTAACATATAGATCTTCCTTAGCTCAGGTACTTTCAGAGAATTTCTTTATAACTCAAAATAAAACTTTCCATGCTCCCCAAATGTGCCTTACCCTCAGATAAATGCTTAGGACTCCATAGCGATGTATTTGTCACCACTGCAATATTGTTGCCCCCCCTCCCCCCTCCACACACACACACCCCTTGGTATTTTAGGGAACATAGCCTGTAGCATAAATATTTGTCATTGCCCTATCAAAAGTTTTATAACTGGTTAAAGATCTTGATTGGCTCAGCTTGTAGCAGTTAATACCTGCAAGTCTTCACATCTCCCCCACTACCCATGGAACCCCTCCATTTACATCTTACACTCTCCGCTTCATTTACACCATCAGGTGTGTCTGCCAGTTCTGCTGTTCTAGAAAAATGGGATCCATGATGCCAAATGCCATCAATCTAGTTATGTTATATGATTATGAATTATGCTGCTTCTTGAAACCAGTCCCGTCAACCCCATATACCTCCTCCCCCTAAACCCCACAAGTCAACCCCACAAGTCCCCTCCACTCAACCCACAAGCCTCCTCTCCTCAACCCTATTGGGTGGGGAGTTTCACATTGTCCTCCTGACTGGAGAAGCACAAATGTTGGTTACTTATAAACATTCGGTCATAAATAGGTACACGTACACATGAGCACTCCTCCATGAGATTCCTTGCAGCATCACATATATCATTAGATCCCACTAGCATATCTCATTTGGAAATCTAATCTATTGCTCACATTCCTCTGGTGCTAAGCAGAAAGGAAATGATTTATTATTTAATTTGCATGCATTATAAAACTCTTAACCCAAGACATCAATCATATTGCCAGCATAAACCATAATAGTTCCATGGAATGCACATGTACACATAGCACTTACACAGCGTACCACACATTACTACAATATCCATGTTCTAAATAGAATATTTATAAATATTCCCATCAGTTGCAACAGCAAACACATGGCCACGTATGGAATCTATTGCAGCAATAGTATAGTTTGCCCCACTAACTGTGTGGAGGTGGTTTCCTTGAGGATCAAAGATGACGAGTAAACCATCAGCACAGACAAGGCTGTAACCACTAGTATCAATGGCTACTTGCTTAGGACGGTAAAGATCTGGATGCCCATACCATCTGACATAGGTGCCTTCTATGGTGAATACTTTGATTGTATCTGACTCATAGGCTACATGAATGTTACCCTGAGGGTCTAAGGCAAGGCTTTGTGGATGCTTAAAGCAATAGACACCAGAGACGTTGCACTTGCCATTGATGGTAGATATCCAGCTTCCATTTTGATCAAATATTTGTATTGTATCACAATAGCTATCTGACACAATCACTCTTTTACATGAGTCAATAATGACTGCAGTTGGACAACTAAACTCACCCCGACATGATCCATATTTACCAAAAGTAAGAAGGATCTCCCCCTTTAATGTCAGCTTATGTACCACATTACCGCCAAAACAATACACGTCAGGATGAACAGTGTCAAGAACATACATCTCATCTCCCTTGATGCAGATACTTGATAGTTTCCTAGGACGACCTATAATACTCTTTGGTTGCCCTGTTTTATCGAACACATAAATGTTGTTATCCTGACACCCTACATAGATGTCTCCACTGTCGTCATGGATGGCAACACACAATGGTTTACCACTACATTTGATCAATTTTTCTTTCTGGTCTGTTTTAATGGTGCAATAGTCACTCACGTGAAGGTCATGAGGACTGTTCTGTACATGCTGACCATCCATTGTAAGAAATAGCTGGTGAGGACCAGTTGTCAGAGGGTTGAGGGTGATGGTGTAGGTACCATCTTTGTGGTCCTCCACCTTTCCATACACAACTGCTCCATTATGGTCCTTGGACCTCATCTCAGCTTGAACCTTCACACCACCATGTGGGTACCTATCTCCATTGAAGACCTTTGTCTCCAACATAAGCTGAGACTTTGCGTTTACATGGATCACTGAAGGAAATGTAACATTGGTTTGACTGGCAACAAGAGATTGGTCATAGACACCACCACATGTTGACAGTTCCTTAACAAGAGATTGTGTGGGCATTTGTGCAGTTACAGGACCGTAATGGTTTGTTGTGATGTTCACCTTTTCAACCATTATAAGGGTGACCTTCAGTTCAGTGAGTACAAGTCCTCCCATAGCTACCACCTCATGGTCAGTGTGGGTCTGGAGGATGTGGGAGATGACCTCAGGGTAGCGACTGATGTCCTGTTGGATCTTCTCAAGCTGCTCCTTCTGGAGTGTAAGGGCTGTTGTCTTGGTGAGTGCTATGGTCCCCAGCTGTGACAACAGTGCCTTCTTCCTCTCCTCAAATGCTTCATGTAGCTGTTCAAAAACCTGTTTGATGGCCAGTTCACCTTCATGTTTGGAGACCTCCACTTGTTCCATCTTCTTCTGATTAGCATCAAAGGCATCAGCCAGTGTGTCTTGTACATGTTGGAGTGTCCCTCGCATTTCACCTCGATGATTCTCTGCAACAGTGGACAGTTCAGTCACACCATGGTCCTTGTGGGCAAGAGTGGTGCAGTCTCTACACAACAGCAGGGTACAGGTCTCACAATAAAAGTTCAGCTTATTGTCCTCATGGTTAGGCTGAGAGCAATAGTACTCCTTTGGCTTCATGGTGCTCTGCAGTTGTTTGGCTCCCTCCTGGTCCAGTCCAACCATATTGTGTTTGGACAGATGGCGACCACGTTTGTGATGGTCATGGCAAGTCTTGCATAGGAACTGACGACATGTACAACAGAACACCTCTGCAGGACCACTGCCACCATCTATACATTCATCACAACACACCTCACTGTTGCCCACAATCTTGGACATGTACCCAGCTACCTCTACTTCAAACCCAAGATGGAGGTTCTGAGGGAGACCGCTGGCCCCTCCCACTGGGATGCTTATGCTTAGTTCACATATGGGACATCTGAACACTTGTTGGGAATCACTTTTCTCTATCTCTTCATGGAGACATTGTTGACAGAAGGAGTGCAAACATGGTAGAATCCTTGGATTGTTGTTGGACTTGGAGCACAGGCCACAGATGGTACATGAAATGCTTTCATTCACACACACACTGGTGAACATGAAAAAAATTTACCACTATCAACATCATTCAGGAGGTTGATATATTAAAATTAGCATTATAGATAAGACTATTTTGCATCTAGGATGATGGACCAGGACATGCATACTATTTGCATTGCGTACGAATGCTGCATTTATGCATACGCATTGCAATCTGTTTTGAAGAGGTTCATTGAAATAGGAGTTGCCATGTATAGTGCACTCGTGATCATCCACTAGCTTACATTAATTGTATTGCTAATTTAAGGTAAGCATACATGCCATTTGAACCTTGGTAACAGTAAGTCTGCTACAGTTTGTAGTTAGCTAAATTAAATATTATCCATGTCAACAATAGCGTCTTCTATATTGATAATCAGGATAGGTGCAAATGTTGTGCTTGTCCTGAAAGCAATTCCTTGGCCTCTTTTCATCGCAACAATCTCAATCTTTTTCCTATTATATTACGTGGGATAGTTTCCATGAAAATGATATAAAAATAATTCACAAAGCTCAGCAAGCTGTTCTGTAAGAGTGCCCATTGGATCTCCACCAGTGGACATCCTCACTAGCTCCATCAAAGTCTCCCTCTCCCTTCATCAGCAGATGTCCATCTCCACATATAGACACTACCCCAAGGCCAACAATGGATTGCCGGTTCCCCCTCGTGAGTGGTAGATTCGTTTTGGGGGGCCTAAAGACACCCCCCCTTCTAGCCTGACCAGCTATGAGTAATTAACTATGAATAATTAAATGCATAAATCAATTGACACATTCGAGTATGAAGCGCTCAAAGAGCACTATGCAAGGTAGTGACTGCTGTGTTCCAAATAAAGCAAGGAAAAAATGGGGTGGATTTGACGCAGTATTTTTGGTTTCAATCGCTAAGTACACTCTGCAACAAGTTTTTTCCCCTGTTGTATATTAATTTAAGGCGATCGCATACACAATAACCATTGCTTCCTAGATCTAATGCTAGAGGCTCCACAATTCCCACAGAGGACACAGACGTTGCTCAGGCTAGCTGTTCAAGCAAAACATCACCACTGACCATGGCTGAAAAGAAATTTCAAAAGCGGCTGGGACGAAGCCTCAGACCCTGATGGGGCACGCCTCTCACTTGTGAATGAAGAGTTTTCTAGTCGCCATCCACGCAGGCTTCTATCGGAAGTTTCGTTGGAAACTTCCATATAGGATTTGACCCCGATTATGAATCTCATTAAAAACATGTGACCCGTCTCTACCAAGACTCCCGACGAACGGATCGTTTACCTTGTTATGGCAATCAAACTAGAAGTCAAAAGTGAGGAGTTTCGTCATTGTTTTATGTCACAGAACCGCACGGTTGTTGAGAACAAAAGGGTACTGCTCGTCCTCGTACCCGTCCCGGAACAATCCTCCTCCTTCTTGCGGGCTCATAACTTGGGATAGGAACACTTTTTAACAATGAAAGCTTCACCACTAGATTCAGAATTGGTCGGAAGGGGTTCCTTGATGAAAATAGTCCATTTTATACTTTGGTACAGAATCGACTATACGGCCTGTGTTATTGTAAAATTGAGATATCTTGTGTGACGTAATTACGGTATATAGAAATTAAGGCATCTGTATAAATAGCACACAACTAGAGAAAACTCTTTGGTGATTCTATCGTCGTTTGGTGTGAAACGTTTTTGTTAGTGAAATTGTTTTTTTATCAAAATGCCTTCACGTCAGAAAAAGGAACGAGCGAAACGACGTGCGAGATACCTTGAAGTTCGAGACGACGTTTTAGAATCGGCATACAAAAAAAATCAATGAAACAAGTAAATAAGAACATTCTCTACGAGAAAGTTGGTGGGATATAGGATTTGCAGGCAATTGGTGGTGTAAAAAGCAAGGAAACAAGGTCTTATCAGAAGGGAAAATGTAATAGTCCTATATTTAGCACAGAAACAATATATGCCTACAAATGTGCTATAGATAAGACCTTGTTTCCATGCTTTTTACACCACCAATTGCCTGCAAATCCTATATCCCACCAACTTTCTCGTAGAGAATGTTTTTGTTTACTTGTTATACACAATACTAAGGTGATATTACTGTCAAAGTGTATTTGAATACTAAATAAACGCAGAAGTAAGAACAGCAGCTGAGGCTTCACCCCTGACAGTCACAGGAGGGGCACACCACTGATGGTCTTACTTTCAATATAGTTTAGTTATTATGTTCTGTACTCCGAAACAGATTAAAAACATCCTTTTATGGAAACTGTCCCATATACACATTAATAGTACGTTATAATTTTTATGAGCTGCATGTACATACCTGGTGATTCTCTTGGGCAACACTGCTGCATATAGTTCAGGTTCAGTTGTGCCAACTGCTGCGATGGAGACATTCTTTAATATCGAGAGTTATGTTAGTGACTCTCATATAGGATTTGACCCCAAATATGAAGTTATTAAAAAAACGCGACCCACTTCTAACAAGACTCCTGACGAGCGGATGGCTTATCTTGTTATCGTCATCATACAAGAAGGCAACAACAAGTAGTTTCGTGTTTGTTTGATGTCACAAAACCGCGTGGTTGTAGAGAACAAAACTATTTTCCAAACTCGTACCGTATTTCTCGTTCTTGTTCTTGTTCTTGACCACGCATAACTCGGGATAGGAACACTTTTAAGAAATGAAAATCACTCCAATGGCTTCAGAATTCGTTGGCATTCTTGCTTCTGTGGTCAAAACGTCTCGAAGCTACATGACATATATCGATAGTTGTGTTAGCAAATCACGTATGAAAATTTCGTCAATAGCTTCAGAATAGGCTGGAAGAGCCGCTTTCATATAAAATAGCCGATTTATGCACCTATCATTGTTACGAGAGACCCCCCCCCCGGGGCGAAGTCGGGATGAGGTGGGATATGACGCGTGAATATCATTACTGGTCACACATTTGATTATAGCCGGGCACGCATTTGACCTTTTATTGGACCATGTAGTATAGACATTTGACCGGTTTTTAACCCCCAACCAGGGGCAGTTTGCTTTAATAAAGGTCAAATCCCTCCCAATGCCCCAGGGGGGGGGGGGGGGGGGGGGTCTCACGTAACAATGATAGGAAACAATCGATTATATGGTACATGTAAGACACATAATTAGATAACTTGTAAGACGTCAGACCCAAAATTAGAAACGGTCCGGTGAACGCAAGCGGTATCAAGAAGAGAAACGGTCCGCTTAAAGGCAACGTTATTGCGAGAGTCCTGAACTGCTCGCTTGTGAAGAGAGTGCGGTACGGGAAGGCTAAGAGTACTAGTACCCTGCAAAACCAAACGAGGCCATCGAAAGAGTACTACCAATAAAGTTATGTAAATGTAGCTACCTGCTCTTACTAAGCTTGGTTTACAATATGACATGGGTGGCTGAACATTACAGATCAATTACGGATCAATTACGAATCAGTTACGGATCACTTACGGATCAATTACGATCATCAACTGCATCAAATATGCATCGGAATAATGTGCATGAAAAAAAAAGAATGAAACAAGTAAATAAAAACCTTCTCAATGAGAAAGTTGGTGGGATATAGGATTTGAAGGCAATGGTGGTGTAAAAAGCAGGGTCTGTAATAGTAAGGGAGAATGTCATAGTCCTATATTTAGCACACGAACATAGTATATGCTACAAACAGGCCGCTAAATATAGGACTATGACGTTCTCCCTTACTATTACAGACCCTTGTTTCCTTGCTTTTTACAACACCATTGCCTTCAAATCCTATATCCCACCAACTTTCTCATTGAGAAGGTTTTTTACTTACTTGTCATACTCTGTTGTTATGTACCATGGTGTGGTTCACATATCAGCTCACCATGGCTGAGTTGGTCACCACTTTCCTTCTTCCCCTGCTGCATTGGCACAAGCTCCTTCTGCTCCACTGAGTCATTTTGAATGATATCATCATCTATCACAACTTCTGTGGGAAGACACCTCATGTGTCTGTCAATGTATTCTAAATGCACTCTGGTGGCATCCTTATGCACTGAGCTAACAAGTACTGTTTAATTTCCTTATAGGTAAGCACCCATACATATTAAAAGCCTCACTACCTTTGTAATTATCACTTATGTTGTGATCAGTTCACAACTTCTATGCATGCCCTAGCCACAGGATATGAAGGGGGAGGAGGTCCACTTGATATGTGCCCCCAATCCTATTTCTAAAGCCTTTACACCTTGCATCAACAGTATAAATGTATTGAGTTTGGCATGTCCGCACATCAACGACACGAAATGCAGTGGTAACAATTGAAATGCCAGCTCTGCTTTCAGTACGATTACCAGGATGATATTGCTGAATATTAAATCGAAACACGATGCAAAGGTTGGCCATAAGTTTTAAGGCACATACAGAGGAGTTCCTCGTAATTTCAAATGTGTCTTACATTATTTGACATGTGTTTTACATCATGTATATTGTTGGGCACGAGAGAACAATAAGTGGACAACACAGAAGTGGATCCATCTCACATGGTGAAAATACTTAAGACATCATTATATTTAGTACTGCTCCTATACATAGCAACATATATGTAATGTACGTCACAATTGGTTCTTTACAACTGGGACGAAAAGCCAATACGACACGTGTAGATACATTATATACAACACCACCGGTTAGTGGTCCGGAAACCGAAACACACATGCATGGCCACATGCATTACAATATAGTAACTCAACAAAGATAGGTTTTATGAAAAATGTCTATACTAGCCATTACAATGTTAATGAATTAGACTATGCAAATTTAAATCTTTAAATCTTCTACCATGCAGATTTACTAGCCTCACCCAGCATAATGTACATTAAGGTGATAACAAATTACGTTGTTCATTGCAATAGGAGCACATTATTTCTCGGTGAAGTAAATAACTTTCTGGATCTACAAGGATAAATAATTCATACTGTGGGTGTGGTCTACAGATGGTAGGCATGGTTGTAGGAGTAATTTGTACCTGCCACAGAAGTGGGGCAAAGCATTTATTGAAATTGAATAATGTGATCCAATGTCGTGCTCGCACACGTGTATGTATGTGTGTGTATGTGCATGTGTGTTAAGGTTAAGAACAATAAGAACGAATGTATATTGCTTACTTGCACTTCACTAATATTGCATATTATGATAACCAAAGCCTAATTGGACTATAGTGCCATACTGATAGATGCCTAATTTGCACAAGTTGTGTTAATACTTCACATCCTAACATTCTAAATCACCACCTTAGTCATGTGCTGCACACCTTTTACAGAGCATGCCTAAGCATGCCCCTACCAGCACATTGATCTGCATCATAACCTGGTGCTGAAAGAATTCTATTTAGATTGAAACTCTCCATATGCCATCAATGGAGTGAAAAACATCCTTCAACTCATTATCCCGTACACCTTCAGCAAACATCCATGGTATATTTTTCAATACAATATACTTCTGTCGGAACAACCATGCAATAGGCCTACTTCATCAAGCCTATACATCTCGCGGTACCCATCTCGCTAAATATAATTAGTGTCTCCAACAGTTTCGTGCGCAGCGTTTCCAAACAATTGTGGATTGGTCCTCTAGACCCCTTAGGCCCTTAACTTTGAAGGAGTCGGTAAATAGTAGAAACTGATAAAGACCGCAATCCATTCATCGATCGCTGCGGAAATTCTCCTCCAGGCAACAAATATTGTACCCGGCATGCAGAACCTGGATCACCGAAATCGCTCTAAATACGGCATGTTATCAATAAACTCACCCGCTGTATTTCCTTCTTCACATATCGCTTTTTCAGCCCTCCAAATCTTTTGTTGTGTTGCTGCGACCTTCTTTCCTCTCGCTCTCTCCATCGTAACTGTTCTATTTATGAGCATAATGGTAGCAGGTATTTTATTATTCGCATTCGTTTATTTTATTTAATAACCTATACTGTGGCACACTCTTGGTTCCATTACATCAGAATCAGGTGTCCAGCAGGGAGATCCCTTAGGCCCTCTGCTTTTTTGTCTGGTTTTACATCAAGTAGTTTGTGCCATTGGTACTGACAGTGAGTGTGCCTCCCTGTTGTTTCATCGGTGGTACATAGATGATGGTTATGTGGCCGGTCCCATCTCTGCTGTTTTACGTGTGCTTTCCATCATAACAGACTTGGGACCTCCTCTTGGCCTTCATATCAACCTGTCTAAATGTGAATTATTCAGTGTCAATGATCTCAGTAGATTCCCAAATGAAATGAAAAAATCCAACGTGCCTCATTTCGATATACTAGGGGCCCCAATAGGAGATTTTTTGTTCTGTGCCAAGTATATTGCTCAAAAGCGTACAGATGCCTCCAAGTTGCAATTGGCCCAGGTAGGTTCTTCAGATCCTCATCTTGCAACGCTTCTACTTCGTCAATGTGGAGGGTTTTGTAGGCTGATACATCTGGCTAGAATTATCCCATCTTCTTTAGCTGGTGATGCCTTCAGTCTATTTGATGATGAGGTGCGGCAGTGTTTTGCAGAGTGTACTGCGGTAGACACTTCTGACTCTGCATGGCAGCAGGCGCAACTAAGTTTAAGTCGAGGCGGTCTAGGCTTGCGACGTGTGTCCTACCATTCTCCTGCTGCGTATTTAGCCTCAGCTGTCAATTCAGGCTTATTTTATGAGGTTGTAGGTACTTGCATCACTCTGTAGACCTTTACAACAACCTTGTTGATCCTCCTGACTCACTTACTTCAGATTTTGTAGACAACAGCTGTTCCTCCACCACCCAGAAGTTCCTGTCAAACAAAATAGAGGATTGTCAGTTCAGGAAATTGTTTAATAACTCCACTCCAATCGACAGGGCACGTCTGTTGTCAATTTCATCACCTCATGCCTCAGCTTGGCTATCAGTTACTCCATCCCCTAGCATAGGCCTTCACTTGGAGCCTTCTGAATTCCAGGTGGCAATAAAATGGTGGCTTGGTATACCAGTTGCTCAAGGCCAAAGTTGCACTCAGTGCAACGCTGCCTTGGATGCTTATGGTCATCATGCACTGTGTTGCAAGTTGGGGGGTGATGTTGTCTCCCGTCATAACAAGTTGAGAGACATCTTTAACGATTTCTGTCACCATGCCTGTCTTGCTCCACAGCTAGAGATGGGAGGGTGGTCTAGAGAACATACTCGTCCAGCTGATGTTCTGGTTCCAAACTGGGCCCTGGGTAAGTCAGCAGCATTTGACCTGTCTGTCACATCAACGCTAAATGCACATGTTTTTCAAGAAGCAAGTGTGACAGCAGGTTTGGCTGCTATGGCTGCCCAGATCCGCAAGCACAGGGTTAACGATGGAAGGTGCAGTGAACTAGGCTGGGTTTGTATTCCTCTTGTAGTGGAGACATATGGATGTTGGGGTACTGAGGCTATTCAGGCACTATCAAGACTTGCCACACGTTTGTCCACCACCCCAAGTCGTTAGTGTGTAACGAACTATTTGGTAGACTAAGTTTAGCCCTTGTGAGAGCAAATTCTCGAGCCATCCTATCCCGCTCCCTATAAACTGTGCATGTTGATGCTGTAGGTGGATTTTGTTTTGTGCATACTGTATCATATATCTGTTACTGTATATCATTCTTAATTTTAAAAAATAAAAATAATAATAATAATATGGCCGGCTTAATGTCCATCTAGTTCATGCCAATGCTACAGCCATCCTTTCTAGAATTATCCCACTGTCATAGAGCTAGATCCGTTTGTGTGTGTAATGTGTTATGTAATGTTAATAAATCATTCTCTGTTTCAATAATAAAAAATAATAGTCACAATTGAGGCGATACTTGCTTCTCCTCCATCTCAAAGTAGCTTGTCTAAGAAGGTAGATGGGCTCGCTTTTCAATCCTTACTATCCTCCTCCCAAGTTAATAAGGCACGTCTCCTTTCAGTTTCAGCCCCCTTTGCAGGTTCTTGGATATCTACTATTCCCTCCCCAGTCTGAACTTGCATTTGGATTCAGCAGAATGTCAGATGGCCCTCAGATGGTGGCTTGGTCTGAACACAGCAGGAGGTTCCTGTTGCCATTTTTGCCCAGACACGGTCCTTGACCCCCTAGGACATCATGCAGTTTCTTGTAGGCATGGAGGTTTCGTGGTTACTCATCACAACCTCCTGCGAGACATCCTGGCAGGATTCTGTCGTCGGGCTCACCTTTCTGTGAAGGTAGAGGTCGGTTACGGATTGAGCAGGGAGAACATCAACTCTCGCCCAGCAGACATCCTTGTTCAGAGTTGGGACAGAGCCACCCTGCTGCTTTTGATGTCACCGTCACCTCACCCCTTACCCCTGCCATCCTAAACATATCCAGTTTCTATGAGAGAGCAGCTGGTCGTGTTGCTGAAGCCAGGAAACACACATCCAATGATGCTAAGTGTCAGGATTTGGGGTGGTTGTGCATTCCCCTTGCAGTGGAGACGTATGGCAATTGGGGGAAGGAGGCACGTGAAGTTTTTAACTGTCTCGCATCTCTACTTGCCTTTGGTCAGACCAGCCATAAATCAGGCCTTCTGTTGGAGATATATAGCCATGTAATATGTCTCTCGTCAGGTCTATTGCCAGGGCCATCTTGGGTCGAGCTCTAGTGTAGGTATATTCATAGAATAAAATAGTGACAATATTAATAATAATTCTGTATGTGCATTTATTCCATTCGTATATTGTCTTGTTTCGTGTATTTCATGTATCCAATAAAAAAATAACTAATAATAATAAAAACAATAGTTAGCATTTTGTGTACATTGTGTGTAGTCTACTTGTATATGTTTATATATCAGTGTAACCTACACTTTCAATAATAATAATAAAATAAAAAATAATAATAATACATATACATAAGATACATCTGTATTTAATAGTATAAAAATAATAATTAAAAAATAAAAATAATAACATTTCATCAATTGCCTCCAGACTCGCCACCTCTACATGCAAGTCCAAGTCAGTTGTGCTGAAGGACATTTATGGCCGGCTTAATGTCCATCTAGTTCGTGCCAATGCTACAGCCATCCTCTCTAGGATTATCCCACTGTCATAGAGCTAGATCCGTTTGTGTGTGTAATGTGTTTAATAATTGTATGTTCTAACAAAAGTTAAAAAAATAAAATAATAATAATTATAAAAAAAATAAAAAAAATAAAAATAATAATAATAATGAAAACTTACAATCACATATAGAACCAAGATTACATGTACAATGAAATAAAACCCCTAAATAGTGTACAGCACACCAAAAAGACCCACAACACCCAAAGAACACCCACCCTAACCCACATGTCTCAATTAACCCCCGCGTCTACTGACTGCAACAGCCTTGCACGGGATAGCATGGCTCTTGCATTGCAACGGACCAAGGTCAGGCTAAGTCTCTGGTATATGGTCGTTGTGGCTTTGGACTTGCTGCACTGTAACTGCAAAGCCAGGCGGGCTGCAAGGCGAGAAAACGAACTATGTGCTTCTTCCCCGAAGCACCCATATGACTCGACCGCTAAGGGAATGCAGACCCACCCCAGCTCCCTGCACTTAGGGTCATTGGCATTGTGCTTGCGCACTTCGGCCTTACCAGCTGCTGACCCACTTGTAGCTCCCGCTTCAATCAATGTATTGGAGTTCAGCGGTGAGACTACAGTTAGGTCAAACGCAGCTGGCTTGCCCAGTGTCCAGTTGGGGACCAGAAAGTCTGCTGGCCGGCTATTAGAAACATCCCCTCCCGATCCATACCCTATCTCCAATTGACCACCCAGACGAGCCCTATGGCAGAATTGCGCAAATACATCCCTCAGGGCATTATGCCGTATCACTGCATCCCCTCCCCCTTTGCAGGTTACTGCATGATGCCCAAGAGGGTCTAGCTGATGGTCGTGGCAGTGGGGACAATGTTGCTGTGGTGAAGTGTCCATCCCAAGCCACCATTTCAATGCCACCTGGAACTCTTCCGGCTCCATGCAGAGATTGAGTCCCCTGGATGGAATCACTGCAAGCCAAGAGGAAGCCTGGCGAGATGACGCTGACAACAAGTGGGCACGGTTGGCTGGAGTTGAGGTCGCACACAACTGATCAAACTGATGGTTTTCAATTCCAGCAGATAACTTTTTTTGCCTCGACCCTGACTCTAAAAACGAATTATCTGAAAGAACTTGCCTGAGGAACCAAACTATTGTAAATGCTGATTGCTTGCCTAAAAAACTCATCCAGGGGATCTGAATTACTGGTTTTGATCACAGATGCCAAGTAAGCCGCTGAACAATGCAGCTCCAACCTACGGAGGCCTAGACCACCCCTACTAAGGCTCAACTGCACTTGCTGCCAATCTGCATCCAATGCATCAATTCCTACACAATCCGAGAAGTGACGTCGAACCTCCCCATCAAATAATGCTAGTCCTTCTGACACCTAAGAAGGAGGAGTGGAGCGTGCTACATGGACCAATTTACAAAATGATGCACACTGCCGTAAGATGAGTAGTGCAATTTGAGGGTCTATTGAACCCACCTCCGCCACCTGGGATAGCAACCTCACTGCCTTGGCCCGCTTTTGAGCCAGAAATTTGGCACAAAATATCACATCCCCAATAGGAGCCCCTAAAATCTCTACATTCGGATCATGCTGCCTCTTCATGTCCACTGGAAAGCCTTCCAAAGAGCCTTGAGAAATAAGCTCACATTTGGTAGCATTGATCCTAAGCCCCATGGGGGGACCCATCTGTTGAATGAGTTGGATAGCCCGCTTAACAGCGTCTGTAGAACCTGCAATGGTACCATCATCCAGGTACCATCTATTGAATAAGAGATTGGAACACTCCTTGTCCACCACACTAGCCCGAACCAGCTTTTGTAGAACCAGAGAAAACAGGAGAGGGCCCAAAGGATCTCCCTGATGGACACCTTGTTCTGACCCAAGTGTGCCCATTGGGTGCCACAATGTGGGATGTTGTCCATAGCACCAGTAAACCCACCGAAACAGTTCCGGGAAGTGAGTCGCACACTCTTCTAGCAGGGCCTAGCTGCCGCGATACTTCATTAAAGGCATTCTTTAGATCCACTTTACAAGCAACAAACTCCCTATCCCCCCAGTGTTCTGAAATGCAGCGACGAAAACCATGCACCAGCTTTTCAGCCCCTGCTGGGTAAGCCACACCCAACTGAAAAGGATCAAAAAACTCAGAGGCTTTGGCTCTAGAAAGGATGCAAAGACACTTCCCTGTCAGTCTTCTCGAAGTCTCACCAGAACCATACAGCACACCAACATATTATTATTATTTAATTAAAGTCAGAAGGGATCACAGTCCTAGCCAGTGTGGCCCTTGCTATGGCTCTCACCAGGGTGATATTCAACCTTCCAAACATGTCACTGATCACCCTGGCTTTACGAAATGAGGAAGAGCCAAAGGCCAAGCGTGTGGCCAGTAGAGCAAAGGTTCCTCTTGCTTCCTCACCCCAATTGCAGTAAGTTTCTACTGCTAGAGGCACACACCTCCAGCCTAGTTCAGCACATTTAGTGTCATTGGCTGTGTGCTTTCTGTTTTCTGCAGCTTCAGCAGCAGCACCCACCCTCCTACTTGCCTCAGCCAAAATAGCAGGGGTAAGAGGAGATGTGACCGTGATGTCAAAGGCCGCCGGCTTGCCTTGAGCCCAGTCCCTCACTAGCACATCAGCTGGGCGAGCGCGATCCAGTCCTGGAGTGAGGCCACTTCCAGCTTCTAACCTTGCTGCAATGTGGGCTTGGTGGCAAAAGCTCAGAAAGACATCACGCAACCTATTGTGACATATAACTACATCACCACCACGCCGGCAGGTAGCCGCATGATGGCCCAGAGGGTCCAATGCCACATCAGGGCAGAGACCACATGAAGAGCCTCTGGAAGTGTCCAAGCCCAACCACCACTTCACTGCTATCTGAAGCTCATTGGGATCTAAATGTAGCCCAAGACCTATAGAAGGCACAACTGAGAGCCAAGAGGCTGCATGGGGTGCAGATGTAGAAAGAAGACATGCTTTGTCTGCGTCAGTTGCAGCTGCAATTACATGCCCAAAAGAGTGGTCATCCAGCCTCTGAGACAAGATTCTCTGTGGGATCGGGGAAGTTAAAATAGACTCCACAGAGATGCCATCTGGAGGTGAGACCAAACCATTGTACTTGACAATTGACCGCATCAGGTGAGGGTTGTCAGCACTCCCCAGGCCAGAAAAGCTCAGTGATGCAATGTATGCCGCACAGGAATGGTGTGAAATTGAGCGCAGACCAAGGCCACCATAGCTCAAGCCAAGTTGAGCCTGTTTCCAGGCTACATCAGAAATGTCCGTGGCTTAACAGTTTGAAAAACACATCCTGACATCACTGTCAAAGGACTCCAGGGAGCTAAAGGCAAGGTGAGGGGGTGCTGTTCGAGCCACATGCACCATTTTGCAGAAGCCACCACCCAAACGCACGAGGATAAGAGCTACCTGAGGATCAATACTGGCAATCTCTTCCAATTTAGAGAGCAGCTTTGAGGCAATCTTGCGCCTAGAAGCAATGAACTTTGAGCAAAACAAGAAGTCACCTATGGGGGCCCCAAGTATCTCCAAATGTGGCACCTGAGAACTCTTTATCATCACCGGGAAGGTGCTGCTTAGCTCATTACGACTATACAGCTCACATTTGGCAAAGTTGATAAAAATACCAAAAGGAGGACCCAATTCTTCAATCAAGTGCATCGCTCTAAGTACTGCAGATTTAGGGCCAGCCAGCACCCCATCATCCAGGAACCATGCATTGAAAAGCATCACAATGAATTCAACATCCACATCGACTGCGGAAATGATTTTTTTGAGCACGAGAGCAAAAAGTAAAGGGCCTAGTGGGTCCCCCTGCTGAACCCCTGATTCTGAAGACACACGGCCCATCGGATGCCATAGTGCTGAATGTGTACCATAGCACCATAATACCCAAGGTAGGAGTTCAGGGAAGAGAGAAGCGCATTCATCCAGGATGGCTTGCCTTGAGACCAAGTTGAAGGCGTTCCTCATGTCTACCTTGAGCACCACGAAATCCTCATCATCCCAGTGGTCCTCAATGCACTTCCTCAGGCCATGGATGATCTTCTCTGATCCTGCAGTACATGCTACTCCAAACTGAAGTGGGTGGAAAAGCTCAGATGCCTTGTCCTTGTGGACAACCCGGCTTCACCTTATTTAGTGCAGTCAGGGAGCCCCCAGCCAGGTAGGTGGACACTTGAGAGGGTACGTTACCTGATGCCAGGAGGTTGACAACATCCCGAAGCGCACTGCAAATGGATGTGGGCAAAGGGATAGTGGCAGCATCTAGCAGGTGTTGGATCCTTCAGCCTGAAGGACCTGCTGCAGTATCCTTAGGAAAGGAATGTAAAATGGCAAGCATATTGAAATCCGGACCAATCGTGGCAGGAGTGGATGGTATCAATGGAGCTACAGGAGGTGGGCAACTGGGGTGCTTGGATAATAATAACTGCCATGTGGTATCTGTATTGGGAGCTAGTCCAGACAAGAGAAGTAGACGGCTAGCCTTTCCAAATAGACCGGCCCTGGCCATGGAAACTGCTGATTCAATTCGTCTTTTTTCGTTTCCGTGAGATTCATGTTATTAAAAAATAAAAAAATCAAACAACGCTAACGATTTGGTTAAACATCCTTTTGATGCAATTGGCCTTGTGTGAAATCTTCACATCTCCCTAACTTCCAATTGAACACCTCTATTAACTTCTTCCAATTTGCTGGCCATGTCTACAGCAAGACCCTCACTCCCCCTGGAACACTTCTATTGACTTAATTGGCCATGTCTACAGCTGGGTAGGAGACCATGTCATGGTAGAGCTGGGTACAAGACCACGTCATAGTAGAGCTGGGTACAAGACCATGTCATGGTAGAGCTGGGTACAAGACCACGTCATAGTAGAGCTGGGTACAAGACCATGTCATGGTAGAGCTGGGTACAAGACCATGTCATGGTAGAGCTGAGTACAAGACCATGTCATGGTAGAGCTGGGTACAAGACCATGTCATGGTAGAGCTAGGTACAAGACCATGTCATGGTATAGCTGAGTACAAGACCATGTCATGTTAGAGCTGGGTACAAGACCATGTCATGGTAGAGCTGGGTACAAGACCATGTCATGGTAGAGCTGGGTACAAGACCATGTCATGGTAGAGCTGGGCACAAGACCATGTCATGGTAGTGTAGTAGCCAGACAGGTGGTCATCGTTCCGATCAGACAGTACTATCTGATCAGAACATATCCAGAAGGTGGGCTAGCCTAACTAATAGTAATACTTGACTGAATACAACTCTCGTTTTAAAAATTGCGCACCGTTGTATGGACCGCGCTGACTTAAACTGTTTGCTTGATTGCCCACTGCTTTAGTAAGTTTAGTTTGGTTCTCAGCTGGGTACAAGACCATGTCATGGTAGAGCTGGGTACAAGACCATGTCATGGTAGAGCTGGGTACAAGACCATGTCATGGTAAAGCTGGGTACAAGACCATGTCATGGTAGAGCTGGGTACAAGACCATGTCATGGTAGAACTGGGTACAAGACCATGTCATGGTAGAACTGGGTACAAGACCATGTCATGGTAGAACTGGGTACAAGACCATGTCATGGTAGAGCTGGGTACAAGACCATGTCATGGTAGAGCTGGGTACAAGACCACGTCATGGTAGAGCTGGGTACAAGACCATGTCATGGTAGAGCTGGGTAGGAGACCATGTCATGGTAGAGCTGGGTACAAGACCATGTCATGGTAGAACTGGGTACAAGACCATGTCATGGTAGAACTGGGTACAAGACCATGTCATGGTAGAGCTGGGTACAAGACCATGTCATGGTAGAACTGGGTACAAGACCATGTCATGGTAGAACTGGGTACAAGACCATGTCATGGTAGAACTGGGTACAAGACCATGTCATGGTAGAGCTGGGTACAAGACCATGTCATGGTAGAGCTGGGTACAAGACCATGTCATGGTAGAGCTGGGTACAAGACCATGTCATGGTAGAGCTGAGTACAAGACCATGTCATAGTAGAGCTGGGTACAAGACCATGTCATGGTAGAGCTGGGTACAAGACCATGTCATGGTAGAGCTGGGTACAAGACCATGTCATGGTAGAGCTGGGTACAAGACCATGTCATGGTAGAGCTGGGTACAAGACCACGTCATGGTAGAGCTGGGTAGGAGACCATGTCATGGTAGAGCTGGGTACGAGACCATGTCATGGTAGAGCTGGGTAGGAGACCATGTCATGGTAGAGCTGAGTACAAGACCACGTCATGGTAGAGCTGGGTACAAGACCATGTCATGGTAGATCTGGGTACAAGACCATGTCATGGTAGAGCTGGGTACAAGACCATGTCATGGTATGAAATAATCAAGACTGCATGTAGAAATGAGTGGTCAACAGGGTTAGGAATTAATTTGCAGTTTATGGGATCATTATATATATTTCCGTAAGACAAGTATATAGTAGAGAAGCTTGGCTCCTTAGAGACTGTTAGTACAGTACAATGATTTTAAAAGTGGGCTTCACCAGATGTATCATTTAAACCTTAAGGTTTAGCCTCCATTAATTATTATTAATTATTGTTGCCATTATGGTAGTGTGCATGAGGGTAGGAATATTCACCACAGTACATGTGGGCTGAGCTCCTGGG
The DNA here is from genome assembly GCA_963681505.1 of Eunapius fragilis. NCBI lineage: Eukaryota > Metazoa > Porifera > Demospongiae > Spongillida > Spongillidae > Eunapius > Eunapius fragilis. Next base: position 7,438,636 of record OY811976.1, on the reverse strand, counting down.
GGTGGGGCTCAATCATTATTGCAGTATACTTTCATATGTTTTGAAGCATTTGCTGGATGCTTGCTCAACACATGGCAATGCTTTACGATGGTTCATGCACGGGTCTGGTGCTTGCCATAACATTTGGCTACCAATATTCTTGTACATCTTGATATCAGCGGGTTGCAAATTCAAGATCTTCTTCCCACTCACAACAGTGCAAAGGTACAGCTATCTAGTTGTTTACTTCTGCTCCTTTCTTTAAAAAAATAACCAAAACCAGAACAATCTCTCTTTACAGGAGGCATGACAGCTTACCCGCCTAACTTGGCATTTTGTTCCCCAAACATTCTGATCTTCCTTAGCTCAGGTACTTTCAGAGAATTTCTTTTATAACTCACAAAAAAACTTTCCCGGCATGCTCCTCACATGTACCTTACCATTCAGAGAACGCCATAGTGATGTATTTGTCACCACTGCCATATTGTTGCCACAACCCCCCCCCCCCCCCCCCCCACACACACACACACACCTCCCTCTTGGTATTTTAAGGAACATAGCCCTTAGCATACATATTTATCATTGTCCATCCCACTATCAAAGGTTTTATAACTGGTTAAGCATCTTGATGCAATTGGCTCTGCTTGTAGCAGTTAATACCTGCAAGTCTTCACATCTCCCTCACTTCCCATGGAACCCCTCTATTTACATCTTACACTCTCCGCTTCATTTATACCATCAGGAGTGTCAGTTCTGCTGTTCTAGAATAATGGGATCCATGATGTCAAATCCCATAAATCTAATGATGTTATATTATTATGAATTATGCTGGCTCTTGAAACCACTCCCTTGCAACCCCAGAAACCTCCTCCCCCTCAACCCCACAAGCCTACTCCTATGAACCTCACAAATCCCCTCCACTCAACCCACAAGCCTCTTCTCCTCAACTCTACTGGGTAGTATTGGAAACTTAGAGAATGCTGCTCTGGTAAAGCTACCACTCCTTTGGAACAAGAGTATTCATCCAAGAAAATGTACATCAGTGAGGAAATTAGATGGCCGGAGTGCTCATGGTACATGTACCTATTTGTGACTGAATGCTTATAAGCAACCAACATTTTTGCTTCTCCTGTCAGGAGGACAATGTTTTGGTGAGAAACACCCCACCTCCATTCATGAATGTATTCCATGTAAAAAAAAATGGACTGTTTATTTATGCATGCAAGTTTAAATTGTGACTCTTGCTTTCTGTGTTGTTCTTATGTTTCATTATGTTTTGGTAAAACATTTTGATTCATTGCAAGCTATTTGAACACTGGGAACAGTTTATTGAGCTTCAGATCTCATTAGTCATCTGAACAAACAGCTTTATTCAACAGGAACATTCCCTGCAGCATCACATATATCATTAGACCCCACCAGCATATCTCATTTGGAAATCTAATCTATTGCTCACATTCCTCTGGTGCTAAGCAGAAAGGAAATGATTTATTATTTAATTTGCATGCATTATAAAACTCTTAACCCAAGACATCAATCATATTGCCAGCATAAATCATAATAGTTCCATGGAATGCACATGTACACATAGCACTTACACAGCGTACCACAAATTACTACAATATCCATGTTCTAAATAGAATATTTATGAATATTACCATCAGCTGCAACAGCAAACACATGGCCACGTATGGAATCTATTGCAGCAATAGTATACTTTTCCCCACTAACTGTGTGGAGGTGGTTTGCTTGAGGATCAAAGATGACGAGTAAACCATAAGCACAGACAAGGCTGTAACCGCTAGTATCAATGGCTACTTGATTAGGACGGTTTAGATCTGGATGCCCATACCATCTGACATAGGTGCCTTCTATGGTGAATACTTTGATTGCATCTGACTGATAGGCTACATGAATGTTACCCTGAGGGTCTAAGGCAAGGCTTTTCGGATGTGTAAAGCAATAGTCACCAGAGACTTTGCACTTGCCATTGATGGTAAAGATCCAGCTTCCATTTTGATCAAATATTAGTATACTATTATAGTAATCTGAAACAATCACTCTTTTACGTGAGTCAACAATGACTGCAGTTGGACAACAACTAAACTCATCCCGACCTGATCCATATCTACCAAACGTAAGAAGGAGCTCCCCCTTTAATGTCAGCTTATGTACCGCATGGTGGTCAAGAACATACATCTCATCTCCATTGATGCAGATACTCAATGGTTTCCTAGGACGACCTATGATATTCTTTGGTTGCCCTGTTTTATCGAACACATAAATGTTGTTATCCTGACACCCTACATAGATGTCTCCACTGTCGTCATGGATGGCAACACACGATGGTATACCATTACACTTGATCAATTCTTTTTTTTTCTGGTCCTTTTTAATGGTGCGATAGTCCCTCACGTAAAGGTCGTGGGGACTGTTCTGTACATGCTGACCATCCATTGTGAGAAGGAGCTGGTGAGGACCAGCTGTCAGTGGATGGAGGGTGATGGTGTAGGTACCATCCCTGTGGTCCTGCACCTCTCCGTACTCAACTGCTCCATTATGGTCCTTGGACCTCATCTCAGCCTGAACCTTCACACCACCATGTGGGTACCTTTCTCCATTGAAGACCTTTGTCTCCAACATAAGCTGAGACTTTGTGTTTGCATGGATCACTGAAGGAAATGTAACATTGCTTTGACTGGCAACTGGAGATTGGTCATAGACACCACCACATGTTAACAGTTCCTTAACAAGACATTCTGAGGGCATTTGTGCAGTTATAGGACCATAATGGTTTGTTGCGATGTTCACCTTTTCAACCATTTTAAGGGTGGCCTTCAGTATAGTGGGTACAAACGCTCCCATAGCTAGCACCTCATGGTCAGTGTGCATCTGGAGGATATGGGAGATGACATCAGGGTAGTGACTTATATCCTGTTGGATCTTCTCAAGCTGCTCCTTCTGGAGGGTAAGGGCTGTTGTCTGGGTGAGTGCTATGGTCCCCAGCTGTGACAACAGTGCCTTCTTCCTCTCCTCAAGTGCTTCATGTAGCTGTTCAAAAGCCTGTTTGATGGCCAGTTCACCTTCATGTTTGGAGACCTCCACTTGTTCCATCTTCTTCTGATTAGCACCAAAGGCATCAGCCAGTGTGTCTTGTACATGTTGGAGTGTCCCTCTCATTTCACCTCGATGAACCTCTGCAACAGTGGACAGTTCAGTCACACCATGGTCCTTGTGGGCAAGAGTGATGCAGTCTCTACACACCAGCAGGGTACAGGTCTCACAATAATAGTTCAGCTTATTGTCCTCATGGTTACGCTGAGAGCAGTAGTACTCCTTTGGTTTCATGGTGCTCTGCAGTTGTTTGGCTCCCTCCTGGTCCAGTCCAACCATATTGTGTTTGGACAGATGGCGACCACGTTTGTGATGGTCATGGCAAGTCTTGCATAGGAACTGACGACATGTACAACAGAACACCTCTGCAGGACCACTGCCTCCATCTATACATTCATCACAACACACCTCACTGTTGCCCACAATCTTGGACATGTACCCAGCTACCTCTACTTCAAACCCAAGATGGAGGTTCTGAGGAAGACCACTGGCCCCTCCCACTGGGATGCTCATGCTTCGTTGACAGGTGGGACATTTGAACACTTGTTGGGAATCACTTTCCTTTATCTCATGATGGAGACATTGTTGACAGAAGGAGTGCAAACATGGTAGAATCCTTGGATCATTGTAGGACTTGGAGCACAGGCCACAGATGGTACATGAAATGCTTTCATTCACACACACACTGGTGAACATGAAAAAAATTTACCACTATCAACATCATTCAGGAGGTTAATATAGCATTTTAGATAAGACAATATTGCATCAAGGATGATGGACCAGGACATGCATACGTATTTGCTTTGAGTATAAATGCCCACAGCCTGTATTTATGCATATGCAATGCAATCCGTTTTGAAGAGGTTCATTGAAATAGGAGTTGCCATGTATAGTGCACTCGTGATCATCCACTAGCTGCCATTAATCGTATTGCTAATTTAAAGTAAGCATACATGCCATTTGAACCTTGTTGGTAACAGTAAGTCTGCTACAGTTAGTGATTAGTTAACCAAAATATTATCCATGCAAATGTGCAAATGTTGTGCTTGTCCTGAAAGCAATTCTCTTTTCATCGCTACAGTCTCAATTATATTATATTACAAGTAAATAAAAACATTCTCTCTGAGAAAGTTGGTGGGATATAGGTTTGCAGGCAAATAGTGTACTGGTGTAAAAAGCAAGGAAATAAGTTTTATCAGAAGGGACCTATATTTAGCACACTTTGACTGAGGCATATGCTGTTTCTGTGCTAAATATAGGACTATAACATTTTCCCTTCTGATAAAACTTGTTTCCCTGCTTTCTACACCAGTACACTATTTGCCTGCAAAACCTATATCCCACCAACTTTCTCAGAGAGAATGTACTAGTTTCCTTAATTTTTTTAACACCCAAATCACTGTTGCATCGCAGGTTTCCCCCCTTTCCTTTAACCGACTTAATTCTATCCAGACGTATTGTGAAAATTTTCTAGGTACCTTTGCTTAATTAGAATTGATAAGACCGTATATAGGCTTTTATTGTGTATCAAAGCCTAACATCGACTAAGGCGAGTCCTCCAGCAAATTCTAAAGCTATAGGTGCAATTTTCATTGCTTAAAAGTGTTCCTGTCCCGAGTTATGAGTTCCCAAGAAGAAGCAGACGCAGAAGCAGACGACCCGCCCATTATTTTTGGAAGGCGAACGAGGACAGCAGTATTTTTCGTTCTCAACAACCACGCAGTTCTACAACGTGAAACAAAAACGAAACTACTCAGTTTTGACTTCTAGATCGATTGCTGCAACAAGTTAGACGATCTAATTGTCGGGAGCAAAGCTACGGAGGGGTCGCGTGATTTTAATTAAATTCATAGTCGGGGTCAAAACCTATATGGAAGTCTCTAGCGAGACTTCCAATATGGGACAATTTCCATGAAAATGATATTAAAATAGGATTTGGATTATTGCTTCTTTGTATTCATTATCAAGCAAATAATTTCTTGTAACATGAAATTTCTTCCTAGGGAACACTCAATGCGCATTATCACAAGGAGTTGAAAACTTAAATATCTCTAGATATTTATTTTTACTCTATGCATCACTATATAAATAGCCATGCAAGACACATTTGCCCAATAGATGTGAGCCAATGATCTTGGCAATTCACTGATGACATGTCTTTTGATTTATCATGAAATCCTGCACTCACATTGCACAGCTAAATTGTTGTAATGGTTAAAGTAATCACCAACAGGACATATCTTCGACAACATATATATGCAGACATTGATGCAGAAAGATTATTAAGATTGTCTCCTACCCTTGCACCTTTTTTATGTTCCCTAGTAAGAAGATGTAAACTTAACATGATATGCATGGAAAATAACAGCCTAAAGTGTTCTGAAGATAAGTCCCTGCGGAAGCAGATGCAATATAGGATTGATGGTGTTTTTAGGTGCAATTTCCCCCCTCTCTGCCCCCCGGCCATAGAAATACCAACAAAACAACCACTAAAGAGGTATGTTGCTATAGCATGACCAATGGCATACATGACCTTGCTTTGGGATTACCAAATCTGTGCATAAATGATGTGGACTATAGTCGTGACACCATCGAGGAAGTAAAAATTATGCACTCTAGGGGTTAAAAAAATAGGTTAGATATATTATTTTCCACAGACCATCTGGTATTATTAAAAATTCAGTGAGTTCAATACAACTGAGCGAGACTATTATTGACGATAATGAACAAGTAGTGTGCGTGGTCACTAATGAATTCACATTCACATAATAACACTTCGAAACATTTACATAACTCAAATGGATAAAGTACATGAAGCGGCCCTTATCTAACAGCAAACTATGGTTCTGAACAGTTATTTTAGTGAGTCTGTTTGTTTGCACAGTCTAAAGGTGGCGCCAGTAATGAGGCTAACTGTAAAGAATGTATTCTTGAAAATCAACAGATAGTGTAAAAGCAAAAGACGAGATATTGTAAGAGGTATCAATACATGGAGAATCAAAATATGATTCTTTATTTTGGATGCGTTACAAAATAATGGTCGAATTGAATAAATATTTTAAAAGTACCCCTGTTTATTTGAAATGTTTGACTAATTGTTACGCTGCACAAAGCTCATTGTTATAGCCAACATAGCTGGTATTTCCACACAGTGTGGTATTTTGGGCATGAACATAATATAATTAATTAAGTGGCCATTAACGTTTACTACCTTGATGGTGTCACAGACTTTAGTAAGGGGTGCTAAAAAATGATGAGTTCATTATCTGATGGCTTCACTATTTAACACTAAGAGCAGGCCTGTGTATGCCTTGTTAACCCCTGGTGAGCATGGCTGGTGCCAATTAATTACTGTTATTAAATTATTGTGAGGAAAAAGAAATGTTAATTAATGATTGCAATCATTTCCCATAGCTACACCCTGTAGGAACAAAGGAGGATAATGGTGGTCTTGACAAAGCTCAGCAAACTGTTCTGTAAGAGTGCCCATTGGATCTCCACCAGTGGACACCCCCCCCCCCCCTTAGCCCCGACAGCTATGAATAATTAACTGTGAATAATTACATGCATAAATCAATTTTCACATTCGAGTATGAAGCGTTCAAAGAGCATTATGCGAGGTAGCGACTGCTGTGTTCCAAATAAAGCAAGGAAAAAATGGGGTGGATTTGACACAGTTATTTTGGTTTCAATCGGTAAGTACACCCTGCAACAAGTTTTTTTTCCTGTTGTAGATTTATTTAAGGCAATCGTATACACAATAACTATTGCTTCATAGATCTAATGCTAGAGGCTCCACAATTCCCACAGAGCGCACAGACATGGCTCTGGCTAGCTGTTCAAGTAAAACATCACCACTGACCATGGCTGAAAACAAATTTCAAAAGCAGCCACAGACCCTGATGGAGCACGCCTATCACTGGTGAATGAAGAGTTTTCAAGCTGCCATCCACGCAGGCTTCTATTAAACACAATACTAAAGTGATATCACTGTCAAAAGTGTATTTGAATGCTAAATAAATGCAGATTAGACCCCCCCCCCCCCGCCCTCTTATCCGAAATCCTGGATCTGCCCATGCCTCTCTCTTCCACAGATGCCACACTTCCACTTTGGGACACCCCCCTCTTCCATTCCATCAAGTACACCCACCCTTCCTCCACCCCTCCTGAACTTTGCAGGAGGGGAGAGGGTGTGAGAAAGATGAATAACACTACTGATGGTCTTACTTTCAATATTGTCTAGTTATTATGTTCTGTACTCGAAACAGATTAATAAACATCCTTTTATGGAAACTGTCCCATATACACATTAATAGTACATTATAATTTTTATGAACTGCATGTACATACCTGGTGACTCTCTTAGGCAACACTGCTGCATATAGTTCAGGTTCAGTTGTGCCAACTGCTGCGATGGAGACATTCTTTAACATCATACTCAGTTGTTATGTACCATGGTATGGTTCACACATCAGCTCACCATGACTGAGTTGGTCACCACCTTCCTCCTTCCCCTGCTGCATTGGTACTAGCTCCTTCTCCACTGAGTCATTAGGAATGATGTCATCATCTATCACAACTTCTGTGGGAGGACCCCACCCACATGTGTCTGTCAATGTATTCTAAATGCACTCTGGTGGCATCCTTATGCACTGAGCTAACAAGTACATCTTTTATATGTACTGTTTTATTTCCTTATAGCTAAGCACCCATATATATTAAACGCCTCAACTTTGTTGTGATCAGTTCACAACATCTATCTTGCCCATGCATGTCCTAGCCACAGGATATGAAGGGGGAGGAGGTCCACTTGATATCTAAAGCTTTTACACCACAATATTAATGTATTGAGTTTGGCATGTCTGCACATCAACGACACGAAATGCAATGGAAATGTCGGCTGTGCTTTCAGTATGACTACCAAGATATAAATTGAAACACGATGCAAAGGTTGGCTCTAAGTTTTAAGGCACATATAGAGGAGTTCCTTGTAATCTCAAATGTGTCTTACATTATGTCACGTGTGTCTTACGTTATGAATATTGTTGGGCACGAGAGAACAATAAGTGGACAACACAGAAGTGGATCCATCTCACATGGTGTAAATATTCTAGACATCATTATATTTAGTACTACTCCTATACATAGCAACATATATGTAATGTACGCTGAGTACTCACAATTGGTTCTTTACAACTGGGACGAAAAGCCAATACGACACATGTACATACATTATATATAGCACAACTGGTTAGTGGTCAGGAAACAGAAACACACATGCATGGCCACATGCATTACAATTTGTACAAGTCGTGTTAATAAAAGTAAGAATACTTCATATTTAACACATCCTAACATTCTAAATCACCACCTTAGTCATGTGCTGCACACCTTTTACAGAGCATGCCTAAGCATGCCCCTACCAGCACATTGAGTTGCATAGGGCTATTCCATTATTTAACCTTACACCCCTACAAATGACAATAAATGCAAACCTTACCCCCCCCCCCCCCCCCCCCCCTTGAGACGATATATAAAAGCACTCCTGGACAAGATTATATTATATTTCCACCTCCCTAGGACAGACTTGTAAATGCCCCCTGGGCAAGCTTCTTTTTTGTTTCAACCCCCTGGACAAGCTTCTATGTTGTTCCCCTCCCCCATGGACAAGCTTCTATTATGCCTTCTAACCCCCCCCCCCCCCCCTCCCCCCCGTGACAGGCATTTAAATGACCACCCCCCCTCCGAGACATACTCCCTATACCCTCTTGGACACCATTTATTGTCATTTGTAGGAGTGTATAATTAAATAATGGAATAGCCCATCATAACCTAGTACTGAAAGAAGTTTATTTAGAATGAAACTCTCTAAATGCCATCAATGGAGTGAAAAACATCCTTCAACTCATTATCCCGTACACCTTCAGCAAACATCCATGGTCAATGCAATATACTTCTGTCCGTACAACCATGCAATAAGCCTACTTCATCAAGATTGTACATCACGCGTACTGTTATAATTAGTGTCTCCAACAGTTTTGTGCACAGCGTTTCCAAACAATTGTGGATTGGTCCTCTATACCCCTTAGGCCCTTAACTTTGCAGGAGTCGGAAAACAGTAAAAACTGAAAAAGGTCACAATCCATTCATCGATCGCCTCGGAAATTCTCCTCCCGGCAACAAATATTGTACCCGGCATGCAGAACCTGGATCACCGAAATCGCTCTAAATACGGCATGTTATCAATAAACTCACCCGCTGTATTTCCTTCTTCACGTATCGCTTTTTCAGCCTTCCGAATCTTTTGTTGTGTTGCTGCGAGCCTCTTTCCTTTCGCTCTCTCCATCGTCAAAAATTGTAACTGTTCTATTTATGAGCATGATTATAATTTTAGTAAGCAGGGCGCCATATTATCATTCGCATTTTTTATTAAAATCAAACAACGTTAACGATTTGGTTAAACATCTTTTTGATGCAATTGGCTCTATTTACAATCCTCAGATTTCCCTCACTCCCCCTGGAACACCTCTACTAACTATTTCCAGCTGGGTACAAGACCATGTCAATGTATTAAATAATCAAGACTGCATGAAGAAATGGGTGGTCAACAGGGTTAGGAATTAATTTGTAGCTTATGGGATCATTGTATATATTTCTGTAAGACAAGTATATGTGGCTGCTCAGTAATGTTCCATGTGCTATGCACCACAGCATATGTACCACAGCATATGTGGGCTGAGCCCCTGGGGGTGTGGCTCATTCATTATTGCAGCATACGTTCATATGTTTGTATCATGCCCCGACTTGCTTGCTCAACACATGGCAATACCTTACGATGGTTCATGCATGGGTCTGGTGCTTGTGGACCATATCATTTGGCTACCTATATTGTTGTGCATCCTGATATCTTCTTACCACTCTCAAAGTTGCAAAGGTAGAGCTATCTCATTTTTTACTTCTGCTCCTTTCTTTAAAGAATAGCCAAAACCAGAACCTTTCCCTCTTTACAGGAGGCATATCAGCTTACCCGCCTAACTTTGCATTTTGTTCCCCTGATCTTCCTTTGCTCAGGTACTTTCATCCACAATGAAAGAAGTTCTTTTATAACTCACAATAAAACTTTCAATGCTCCCCAAATGTGCCTTGAATGCAGAGGACGCCATTGTGGCATTATTGTCCCCACAGCCATATTGTCCCCAAACACACACACCAATCCCCCTTTGGTATTTTAGGGAACATAAAGCATAAATATTTATCATTGCCCCTCCCACTATCAAAAGTTTTATAACTGGTTAAACATCTTGATACAATTGGCTCTGCTTGTTGCAGTTAATACCTGCAAGTCTTCACATCTCCCTCACTTCCCATGGAACCCCTCCATTTACATCTTACACTCTCCGCTTCATTTATACCTTCAGGAGTGCCTGCCAGTCCTGCTGTTCTAGAAAAATGAGATCCATGGTGCTGAATGCCATAAATCTAGTTATGTGATATGATTATGAATTATGCTGCTTCTTGAGACCACTCTGTCAACCCCATATACCTCCTCCCCCTAAACCACACAAGCCTACTCCTCTGAACCCCACAAGTCCCCTCCACTCAACCCACAAGCCTCCTCAGGCCTCCTCTCCTCACTCTACTGGGTTATAATGGAAACTTAGAGAATGCTGCTCTGGCAATGCTACCACTCCTATGGAACAAGAGTATTCATCCAAGAAATGTACATCAGTGAGGAATTTAGAATTAGATGGCCGGAGTGCTCATGGATAAAGCATCAAAACATCATCATATTGCCAGCATAAATCATAATAGTTCCATGGAATGCACATGTACACATAGCACTTACACAGCATACCACAAATTACTACAATATCCATGTTCTAAATAGAATATTTATAAATATTCCCATCAGCTGCAACAGCAAACACATGACCACGTATGGAATCTATTGCAGCAATAGTATACTTTTCCCCCCTAACTGTGTGGAGGTGGTTTCCTTGAGGATCAAAGATGACGAGTAAACCATCAGCACAGACAAGGCTGTAGCCGCTAGTATCAATGGCTACTTGATTAGGACGGTAAAGATCTGGATGCCCATACCATCTGACATAGGTGCCTTCTATGGTGAATACTTTGATTGTATCTGACTGATAGGCTACATGAATGTTACCCTGAGGGTCTAAGGCAAGGCTTTGTGGATGTGTAAAGCAATAGTCACCAGAGACTTCGCACTTGCCATTGATGGTAGATATCCAGCTTCCATTTTGATCAAATATTTGTATTCTATCATTATAATTATCTGAAACAATCACTCTTTTAGATGAGTCAACAATGACTGCAGATGGAGAACGAAACTCATCCCGACCTGATCCATATCTACCAAACGTAAGAAGGAGCTCCCCCTTTAATGTCAGCTTATGTACCTCACGTTGTTGAGTGTCAAGAACATACATCTCATCTCCCTTGATGCAGATACTTGATAGTTTCCAGGAAGAAGAATTAGGACGACCTATAATATTCTTTGGTTGCCCTGTTTTATCAAACACATAAATGTTCCCATCCTGACACCCTACATAGATGTCTCCACTGTTGTCATGGATGGCAACACACAATGGTTTACCACTACAGATGATCATTTTTTCTTTCTGGTCCGTTTTAATGGTGCGATAGTCACTCACGTGAAGGTCATGAGGACTGTTCTGTACATGCTGACCATCCATTGTGAGAAGGAGCTGGTGAGGACCAGTTGTCAAAGGGGTGAGGGTGATGGTGTAGGTACCATCCCTGTGGTCCTCCACCTCTCCATACACAACTGCTCCATTATGGTCCTTGGACCTCATCTCAGCCTGAACCTTCACACCACTATGTGGGTACCTTTCTCGATTGAAGACCTTTATCTCCAACATCAGCCGAGACTTTGTGTTTACATGGATCACTGAAGGAAATGTAACATTGCTTTGACTGGCAACGAGAGATTGGTCATAGACACCACCACATGTTGACAGTTCCTTAACAAGAGATTCTGTGGGGATTTGTGCAGTTACAGGACCGTAATGGTTTGTTGTGATGCTCACCTTTTCAACCATTTTAAGGGTGGCCTTCAGTTCAGTGGGTACAAGCCCTTCCATAGCTAGCCCCTCATGGTCAGTGCGGGTCTGGAGGAGGTGGGAGATGACCTCAGGGTAGTGACTTATGTCCTGTTGGATCTTTTCTAGCTGCTCCTTCTGGAGGGTAAGGGCTGTTGTCTTGGTGAGTAGTATGGTCCCCAGCTGTGACAACAGTGCCTTCTTCCTCTCCTCAAGTGCTTCATGTAGCTGTTCAAAAGCCTGTTTGATGGCCAGTTCACCTTCATGTTTGGAGACCTCCACTTGTTCCATCTTCTTCTGATTAGCACCAAAGGCATCAGCCAATGTGTCTTGGACATGTTGGAGTATCCCTCTCATTTCACCTCGATGAGCCTCTGCAACAGTGGACAGTTCAGTCACACCATGGTCCTTGTGGGCAAGAGTGGTGCAGTCTCTACACACCAGCAGGGTACAGGTCTCACAATAATAGTTCAGCTTATTGTCCTCATGGTTAGGCTGAGGGCAGTAGGGCTCCTTTGGCTTCATGGTGCTCTGCAGTTGTTTGGATCCCTCCTGGTCCAGTCCAACCATATTGTGTTTGGACAGATGGCGACCACGTTTGTGATGGTCATGGCAAGTCTTGCATAGGAACTGACGACATGTACAACAGAACACCTCTGCAGGACCACTGCCTCCATCTATACATTCATCACAACACACCTCACTGTTGCCCACAATCTTGGACATGTACCCAGCTACCTCTACTTCAAACCCAAGATGGAGGTTCTGAGGGAGACCACTGGCCCCTCCCACTGGGATGCTCATGCTTCGTTGACAGGTGGGACATTTGAACACTTGTTGGGAATCACTTTTCTCTATCTCATGATGGAGACATTGTTGACAGAAGGAGTGCAAACATGGTAGAATCCTTGGATCATTGTAGGACTTGGAGCACATGCCACAGATGGTATGTGAAATGCTTTCATTCACACACACACTGGTGAACATGAAAAAAATTTACCACTATCAACATCATTCAGGAGGTTAATATATTTTATAGATAAGACAATTTTGCATCAAGGATGATGGACCAGGACATACATGCGCATTAGTGTATGAATGCCTACGGCCTTTATTGATGCATACAGATTGCAACCTGTTTAGAGGAGGTTTATTGAAATAGGAGTTGCCATGTATAGTGCACTCGTGATCATCCACTAGCTTCCATTAATTGCATTGCTAATTTACAGTATGCATACATCCGTTTTGTACCTGGTTGGTATCAGTAAGTTAGTGATTAGTTAACCAAAATATTATCCATGCCAAATGTGCGAAAGTTGTGCTTGTCCTGAAAACAATTCTTTGGCCTTTTTTCATGGCAACAATCTCAATTATACAAGTAATAAAACCATGCTCTATACGAGAAGGTTGGTGGACCTATATTGGAATCAAAGGTGATGGTGATGTAAAAAGCAAGGGAACTAGGTTTCTGATTGATAAGTAAAAATGGAATAGACCTATAATATGTTGTCATATTTAAATGTGCGTGCTAATTTCATTTTCCTTTTCAATCAGAAACCTTGTTCCTTGCTTTGTACTTCACAATCATCTTCGATTTCTAATATACCACCAACCTTCTCGTTAGAGAATGTTTTTACTACTTGTTTCCTAAATTTTTTCTGGTGGATTTGGTATTGTGTTTAGTTAACATATAGACCCAGGTAGCAAAAACGTCAACTTGTGCGATAATGAATGATTTATTTTAGAATCTGAAATTTTGTTGAGGTGTTCCATCATACTAGTCCCCAGACTACCTCCATTGAGGACCAAAGGTCGAGAAAGGTTAAAAGCTCTGGCAAAAGTGAAGCCATATAATACATAGGATAAAACTGATCTCACGCTATTATCAGATAAACCATGCACCGCAATACATTACCAAATTGACGCAGGCAACTTTATACACAGTGCATATTATAATGCAGAGAGAGACGCAGTATCTACTGCTGTGACTATTACAGAAACTATTCCTTCCATTTTAGCGATATACCATGCATGCTCATAATTTATGGATCCAACATTTATGGATCCAACATTTATCGATGCTGTAATGTACCTTTGGGTGGTCGATTTGTTGGTCCTTTTGGTATGCGCTTGACATGCACTCGTTTGGCAGATCTGGCTGCGGAAGCAGATACCATATCGGATTGATGCCGCACATTGAAGTCATTAAAAAAACACTTCCTCGTGACTGAATGTACGATCGTGAATTGGACCATTTCACTCTTTCTCGCTCTTTAACTATAACACTAACAAGAACAGTTTTATGGCATAGCATCACGCGCTTTAAGCATGCTTGTACCTGGTCCAATGCTCAGCGAGTCCAGAAAATTATTGGTAATGATTATAGACCAAAAGACTAGCCAGGCATTTGCCTGGGTTGTACGAGATATACAGAGCATGCTCCAAAGATGATGCACTGATATTAGAACTACCAGTGGGGCATTGTGGTGCACCCGCTGCATGGTTGGGGGGGGGGGGGGGGAAGTGTATAAATGCGCCTCGGCGCTTAATCAGATAAAATCAATACCAAATATCTCGTTTTGTGACATAAATTTAAATTAATACTGATACATCCCTAACATTGGTCAGTATATTTTGACATTCTCACTGCATTTTGGTGCCCCTGTTTTTAGGGACAATTGTAATAGTCATTACCAATAGTCCACATCTGTGCATGATAGATGTAAGGGCCACTAAAAAAAATGATGAGGTTCATTCCATGATACATGTTTGGCACTATTTAACATTAAACGCAGCCAGTGCATGCCTTGTTAACACCTGGTGAGCATGCTGGGGCCAATTAACTACTGTTGTTGAATGCAATTATTTCCCATAGCTACACCCTGTAGGAACAAAGGAGGATAATGGTTGTCTTGACAAAGCTCAGCAAGCTGTTCTGTAAGAGTGCCCATTGGATCTCCACCAATGCACAACCCTGATTGCTCCATCAAAGTCTCCCCCCCCCCCTCCTTCACAAGCAGATGTCTATTTCCACATATAGACACTACCCCAAGGCCACCAGTGGATGCCCCTCTCCCCCCCCCCCCCGAGCCCCTACCAGCTATGAATAATTAACTGTGAATAATTAAATGCATAAATCAATTGACACATTCGAGTATGAAGCGTTCAAAGAGCATTATGTGAGATAGCGACTGCTGTGTTCGAAATAAAGAAAGGAAAAAATGGGGTGGATTTGGCGTAGTTATTTTGGTTTCAATCGGTAAGTACACTCTGCAACAAGTGTCCTGTTGTATATTAATTTAAGTTGATCATATACACAATAACTATTGCTTCATAGATTTAATGCTAGAGGCTCCACAATTCCCACAGAGGGCACAGACGTGGCTCTGGCTAGCTGTTCAAGCAAAACATCACCACTGACCATGGCTGAAAACAAATTTCAAAAGTGGCTGGGACGAAGCCTCAGATCCTAATGGGGCACGCCTCTCACTTGTGAATGAAGAGTTTTCAAGCTGCCATCCACGCAGGCTTCTATTATACACAATACTAAGGTGATATCATTGTCAAAAGTAAAAGTATATGTATTTGAATGCTAAATAAACACAGAAGAAAGAATTGCAGCTGAGGCTTCACCCCTGGCAGTCACAGGAGGGGCATGCCCCCTCCCGTACCACCCCACTTTTGAATACACTTATTAGACCCTCCCCTCCCAAAATCCTGGATCCGCCCCTGCCCCTCTCTTCCATAGATGCCACACTTCCACTTTGGGACACCGTCCTCTTCCATTCCATCAAGTACACCCCCCCCCCCTCCTCCACCCCTCCTGAACATTGCAGGAGGGGAGAAGAGTGTGTGAGAAAGATGAATAACACTACTGATGGTTTTACTTTCAATATAGTCTAGTTATTATGTTCTGTACTGGAAACAGATTAATAAATATCCTTTTATGGAAACTGTCACTTATACACATTAATAGTACGTTATAATTTTTATGAACTGCATGTACATACCTGGTGATTCTCTTGGGCAACACTGCTGCATATAGTTCAGGTTCAGTTGTGCCAACTGCTGCGATAGAGACATATTCTTTAACATCATACTCAGTTGTTATGTACCATGGTTCACACATCAGCTCACCATGACTGAGTTGGTCACCACCTTCCTCCTTCCCCTGCTGCATTTGCACAAGCTCCTTCTGCTCCACTGAGTCATTAGGAATTATGTCATCATCCATCACAACTTCTGCGGGAAGACCTGAACCACATGTGTCTGTCAATGTATTCTAAATACACTCTGGTGGCATCCTTATGCACTGAGCTAACAAGTACATCTTTTATATGTACTGTTTTATTTCCTTATAGCTAAGCACCCATATATAATAAACACCTCAACTTTGTTGTGATCAGTTCACAACTTCTATCCTGCCCATGCATGTCCTAGCCACAGGATATGAAGGGGGAGGAGGTCCACTTGATATCTAAAGCCTTTACACCACAATATAAATGTATTGAGTTTGGCATGTCTGCATATCAATGACACGAAATGCAGTGGTCAACAATTGAAATGTCGGCTGTGTTTTCAGTATGATTACCAAGATATTGCTAAATATTAAATTAAAACACAATGCAAAGATTGGCTATATGTTTAAGGCACATATAGAGGAGCTCCTTGTAATCTCAAATGTGTCTTACAATATATGTCACATGTGTCTTACATTATGAATATAGTTGGGCACGAGAGAACAATAAGTGGACAACACAGAAGTGGATCCATCTCACATGGTATATATATTATAGACATCATTACATTTAGTACTGCTCCTATACATAGCAACACATAGTAACTCAACAATGACAGGTATTACGTAAAATGTGTAATCTATCCTAGCCGTTATAATGTTAATGAATTAGAAAGTTTAAATCTTTACATCTTCTACCATACAGATTTACTAGCCTCACCTGGCATAATGTACATTTAAGTGATAACAATTTACATCATTGTGATAGGAGTAAACTATTTCACGGTGAAGTAAATAACTTTCTGGATCTTCAAGGATTAATAATTCATACTGTGGGTGTGGTCTACAGATGGTAGGCATGGTTGTAGGTGTAATTTGTACCTACCACAGAGGAGCAAAGCATTTCTGAAATTGAAATTGAATAATGTGTAAGAACCAATGTATATTGCTTACTTGCCATTCACTAATACTGCATATTATGGTACCAATGCCTAATATATAGTATCATAGATGCCTAATTTGCACAATAGTTGTGTTAATAAGAATACTTCATATTTAACACATCCTAACATTCTAAATCACCACCTTAGTCATGTGCTGCACACCTTTTACAGAGCATGCCTAAGCATGCCCCAACCTGCCCATTGAGTTGCATCATAACCTAGTACTGAGAGAAGTTTATTTAGAATGAAACTCTCCATATGCCGTCAATGGAATGAAAAACATCCTTCAACTCATTATCCCGTACACCTTCAGCAAACATCCAAGGTATTTTTCAATACAATATACTTCTGTCCGAACAACTTAACCATGCAATAGGCCTATTTCATCAAGCCTGTACATCACGCTTAATCTTATAATTAGTGACTCCAACAGTTTCATGCGCAGCGTATCCAAACAATTGTGGATTGGTCCTCTAGACCCCTTAGGCCCTTAACTTTGAAGGAGTCGGTAAACAGTAGAAACTGATAAAGGCCACAATCCATTCATCGATCGCTGCGAATAATTCTCCTCCAGGCAACAAATATTGTACCCGGCATGCAGAACCTGGATCACCGAAATCACTCTAAATACGGCATGTTATCAATGAACTCACCCGCTGTATTTCCTTCTTCACGTATCGCTTTTTCAGCCTTCCGAATCTGTGGTTGTGTTGCTGCGAGCCTCGCTCTCTCCATCGTCAAAATTGTCTATATAATTTAATTTAGTAGCATTATTTGTAATGATTATTCGCATTATAGGTAATGATTATTTGTTTTATTAAGATTTGGTAAAACATCTTTTTGATGCAACTTAACTGGCTGTTTGCAATCGCCACATCTCCCTCACTTCCCCTGGAACACCTCTATTAACTTCTTCCTATTTGCTGGCCATGTCTAAAGCTGGGTATGAGACCAAGTCATGGTAGAGCTGGGTACAAGACCATGTCATGGTAGAGCTGGGTACAAGACCATGTCATGGTAGAGCTGGGTACAAGACCATGTCATGGTAGAGCTGGGTACAAGACCATGTCATGGTAGAGCTGGGTACAAGACCATGTCATGGCAGAGCTGGGTACAAGACCATGTCATGGTAAAGCTGGGTACAAGACCATGTCATGGTAGAGCTGCATGGGTACGAATTGAAGCATCAGTTGCAAACCCCTTTCAGGTAGATTGATGAGTAATAATTATAATTTTTTAAAACTCAAGAACTGGACTATGCGGTGATGGTAATTTTATTTTCGTGCCTATACAACTGTTATCAACATCCTCCATATTCCTTATCACTCATCGTCTCTACTCACTGTATAGGTGCGCTCCAAAGTTTCGATCAACGTTTGTCTCATTATCATGGTCTCAGTGGTCTGTCTTGCTGGACCCAGACCAAGCGCAAGATGTCATTTTGCTCACAAACTGTTTACAGGTGGAATAACGTTTACAGATCATGACCACGTGGTTCAGTAGTCTGGGGACCCGACTGATCACTAACCGATCAGTCGGGTACCCAGACTAGTGGTTCAGTAAGCGAATCTATCACAATAAAATTAAAAAATCATCATGAGGACCGAAGAGTGTACAGCCGGATCTTTTGAAGAAGAAAGCCAACCAAAGGCAGCAGAAGGTACATAAAATTTCTTGTAGGTAATCCGTTTATAACGAGTGATACTATAAAGTCGGGCTGTGAAAAGAATAATTGATGAGCTAGGAGGGGAATTCAGCCGAGAGATGACTCCTAAATAACTTTATATTTGAACTACATGTATATTTCATACCGGTATGCATTAGCTGTAATATAGCGGGACTTCAAAACGTGTTTCAACTGATACGAAATCTTTAAGAAGGGCAATTCGTGCCCGCCAACAAAGGATATAGGTGATTTTTGTTCTGGGTGTAAACTCACTTAAGTCTTTCTCGAACAAGAGAAGTGGCAGCTACTCAAACCATTACTCATGTCGGAAGAAGAGGAGTTGGTGAACGGAAAGTTGTTACGTAGGCGACCGGAGGAGAAGGTATGACCTTTCTTGACAAACTTGACACAAATGCTACTAAGACGGCACGAAAAGAACGTTTTATAGGGCCGCCTCTTCAAACCACTCTGAAGGACTTAAGCCATGATGGTGGTAGGCTTACAGTTCACTTTTTAATACTTGAAAACTTGTTTTGAAACTTGTTTTTATTACCATTATTAAAATTAATACGCTAACCCAGAAAATAGATGTGTGTCAACCCCTACCACCGTAATATAATTTTTGTCAAGTTCCTCTGGATGATAGGCTGTGGTCAAACGATGGTCCACTTAAACCCTGTCATTTATCTGGTTGTGGGATTCTGTGACCTAGTCAGAAGACACAACTCTAGGTACCCGGCCCATTTGCGTGAACACTTGCAATTGATCACTTTTTTGCAACATATCGTCAGACAATAATCTGTATTACTTACTACTTTTGCAACACCACTGGCCGCATATTTAGATTCAAGTGCAAATGCTGCCACCCACTTCGTGCAATAAACAGAGATATGCACATACTTATGCACAGCAGAGGATTCAGAGAGTGGCCCTGTTAGACCAATGTCCATATGAAACCAATTGTGATGAAACATAGCTCTGGGAGAGTTGTGTCAAACCTCGGTTATTAGTATGCTGGCACTGGTCACGTGACACCACCTACATACATTATGTAGTGAGATATAAGTAAGCTATTATTATTTTAAAAATTATGTCAAGCTCCTCTACCATAGAGCTGTATTTTGTATTTAATCAGTGTTGTTAATTATAATCTGTACGTGCATTTATTCCCTTTAGTGCATTCTCAATAGTATTTTTAAAATAAATAAATGTCAAGCACAATATAAAAATACTAATTTTTAATGCAATTAATGTACATACGTTTTTCTCCATATCTTAGAAGATTCCTGGCCAGTAAAAACGTTCTGACACATTGTAGAATGTCCGTGTTCTACCACGGTGACCAGGACTCAATGATCCAGACACAATTTTCCCGCAATAGTCTACTTCACGAACGTTAGAACATACATTTAATGTTAAATCGACGGACCATCAATACGTAGACAAAATTGGTCTACACGTAGACGCTACTTCAAAGCAAGTTTCGGGTATTAATATCCTGCAAAAAACATTCATTGTCTTACTCAGCCATCTAAACAGGCTAAACAACACGTGGGGTAGGTAGCATTTATTTTTATCGTTCGTGAAATAGTCGCTTCAAATGGATAAGAACGTTAAAATCGGTGTCAAAATGAAAGCATTGAGAGGTCCGAGAACCAGTGAAGCAACTATTTCACGAACGATAAAAATGCTAACTACCCACGTGTTGTTTAACCTGTTTAGATGGCTCAGTAAGACAATGAGTGTTTTTGAAGGATATTAATATCCGAAACTTGCTTTGAAGTAGCGTCTACGTGTGGATGATTTCGGCCAATTTCGTCTACGTATAGATGGTCCGTCGATATAAATTTACAAGTGGCGGATCCTCGGCGAGGGGGTGGGGGGGTCCGACACGAATAATTAATGAGGGGGATGGGTGGAAGAGGTGCCATGTATGGGGAGAGATGTAGCATGCACATATGCAGAATTTAAGATAGATGGAAAGCGCTGAACGTTTTAAAACTCGACATAGTTGCATATGCATGGATAATTATATTCATAATCATTACTGAAGGGGGGGTGTCCTGACCCCCAGACCCCCTCGCTGGATCCGCCCTTGTAAATTGTATTCTAAAGGTATTAATTTTTTTGCATCTGTATGGTTTGGATGAGTGGTTCAATCAAACCACTCAGGTAATGCTTGCGGAAATTCTGCAGTGACAGACACATGCGTACAGTATAGGAATTTTTTGCTCTTGCTGAATGCCAATTGAAGGCAAAATGGTTGGGTGTTCAGGATGCAAGGAGTGGACCACTTATGCAAGTGATGAAAGTGAATGATGATACTACCTTTCAAAATACTCACCTCATGAACATTTATTCTCACTATTATTTTTTGTTCAAAAAATAAATTGTAATTCATGTTGAAGGACACACTACAGAGTAAATTATTCTAGCCGAACTAATACATATTACTCCAGAGTAAATTGTCCTAGTGTAGGCTTATCAGCCAAAGGAATGTCAACTGCACAACGTACACAAACAGAAAATTATGTATGCACGAAATGCAGCACTGCGCAGGCGCTAATAATCAGAATACTACACTACCCCGTCATTTATTGAAAACATATCTAGATCTTCCAGATTAGTTTATCCGGAGGTCACCGAATCCTGGTTGACCTTCTCAATATCACAGGATCACCAGGCACCTCCTCTCGATCACCACCTCAGGTGGTTCACCAAGCCTCTCATCTTCATCACCTTCTGCCTCCTGATCCTCCAGCTCATCTTGATGCTCCTCCTGATCCTCCAGCTCATCATGATGCTCCTCCTGATCCTCCAGCTCATCATGATGCTCCTCCTGATCCTCCAGCTCATCTTGATACTCCTCCTGATCCTCCAGCTCATCTTGATGCTCCTCCTGATCCTCCAGCTCATCTTGATGCTCCTCCTGATCCTCCAGCTCATCATGATGCTCCTCCTGATCCTCCAGCTCATCATGATGCTCCTCCTGATCCTCCAGCTCACCATGATGCTCCTCCTGATCCTCCAGCTCACCTTGATGCTCCTCCTGATCCTCCAGCTCATCATGATGCTCCTCCTGATCCTCCAGCTC
Organism: Eunapius fragilis; assembly: GCA_963681505.1. Lineage (NCBI taxonomy): Eukaryota > Metazoa > Porifera > Demospongiae > Spongillida > Spongillidae > Eunapius > Eunapius fragilis. Next base: position 7,416,516 of record OY811976.1, on the reverse strand, counting down.
ATCATGATGCTCCTCCTGATCCTCCAGCTCATCATGATGCTCCTCCTGATCCTCCAGCTCACCATGATGCTCCTCCTGATCCTCCAGCTCATCTTGATGCTCCTCCTGATCCTCCAGCTCATCATGATGCTCCTCCTGATCCTCCAGCTCACCATGATGCTCCTCCTGATCCTCCAGCTCATCTTGATGCTCCTCCTGATCCTCCAGCTCATCATGATGCTCCTCCTGATCCTCCAGCTCATCATGATGCTCCTCCTAATCCTCCAGCTCATCTTGATGCTCCTCCTGATCCTCCAGCTCACCATGATGCTCCTCCTGATCCTCCAGCTCACCATGATGCTCCTCCTGATCCTCCAGCTCATCTTGATGCTCCTCCTGATCCTCCAGCTCACCATGATGCTCCTCCTGATCCTCCAGCTCATCTTGATGCTCCTCCTGATCCTCCAGCTCGTCTTGATGCTCCTCCTGATCCTCCAGCTCATCATGATGCTCCTCCTGATCCTCCAGCTCATCTTGATGCTCCTCCTGATCCTCCAGCTCATCTTGATGCTCCTCCTGATCCTCCAGCTCATCATGATGCTCCTCCTGATCCTCCAGCTCATCTTGATGCTCCTCCTGATCCTCCAGCTCGTCTTGATGCTCCTCCTGATCCTCCAGCTCATCATGATGCTCCTCCTGATCCTCCAGCTCATCATGATGCTCCTCCTGATCCTCCAGCTCGTTTTGATGCTCCTCCTGATCCTCCAGCTCATCTTGATGTTCCTCCTGATCCTCCAGCTCATCTTGATGCTCCTCCTGATCCTCCAGCTCACCATGATGCTCCTCCTGATCCTCCAGCTCATCATGATGCTCCTCCTGATCCTCCAGCTTATCTTGATGCTCCTCCTGATCCTCCAGCTCACCATGATGCTCCTCCAGATCCTCCAGCTCACCATGATGCTCCTCCAGATCCTCCAGCTCACCATGATGCTCCTCCTGATCCTCCAGCTCATCATGATGCTCCTCTTGATCCTCCAGCTCGTCTTGATGCTCAACATGATCCTCCAGCTCATCTTGATGCTCCTCCTGATCCTCCAGCTCATCTTGATGCTCCTCCTGATCCTCCAGCTCATCTTGATGCTCCTCCTGATCCTCCAGCTCATCATGATGCTCCTCCTGATCCTCCAGCTCACCATGATGCTCCTCCTGATCCTCCAGCTCATCTTGATGCTCCTCCTGATCCCCCAGCTCATCTTGATGCTCCTCCTGATCCTCCAGCTCATCTTAATGCTCCTCCTGATCCTCCAGCTCATCATGATGCTCCTCCTGATCCTCCAGCTCATCTTGATGCTCCTCCTGATCCTCCAGCTCATCTTGATGCTCCTCCTGATCCTCCAGCTCATCTTGATGTTCCTCCTGATCCTCCAGCTCACCATGATGCTCCTCCTGATCCTCCAGCTCATCTTGATGCTCCTCCTGATCCTCCAGCTCATCTTGATGCTCCTCCTGATCCTCCAGCTCATCTTGATGCTCCTCCTGATCCTCCAGCTCATCTTGATGCTCCTCCTGATCCTCCAGCTCACCATGATGCTCCTCCTGATCCTCCAGCTCATCTTGATGCTCCTCCTGATCCTCCAGCTCATCATGATGCTCCTCCTGATCCCCCGGCTCATCTTGATGCTCCTCCTCAACAATCACTTCATCCTATCTGGAAAAGCCGCCTCCCGTACTTCTTTGTCCATAGATGAGGGGTCCTGTTCATCTTCCTTCTGTTTGCTTAGTTGCTCTGTCCCTTCTTGTGCATCCCTGCCACAAAGCAAGTAAGGTTTCAGGCGGTTGATATGAACTACAAGGCATTTGCGTGGAGGATCACGATGCTGAATACGGAACACAACATCACTGAACATACTTTTTATTACAAAGGGACCCTTCCACGGTCTATGCAGCTTGCGGGGCTTCCCCCTTGCAGCGCAGCCATACCAGGTCACCAACTTTGTATGCTGGACTCACTCCTTTTACTGTGAGATCATACCCCTCTTTCTGAATCCTAGATTCCACTGCCAAGTATTTCCGTACTATGTGGTATGCCCCGACTCCAAGGTATTTACGAAGCATGCATACTGCTGCACTTTGTTAGCTCTGCAGGAGGGTTGCCAAACATAACGTCCACAGGCAGACGTACCTCTCGACCAAACACAAGCATGAATAGGGACACATGCGTTGTTTTGTGCACACTGGTCCAGTAGGCCATCATCACTGCTGGTAGGATCTGCTCCCAGTTTCTGTCCTCTTCCAAGATCCCAGATAAGAGCATGCCCAGAAGGGTGCGATTGAAGCGCTCAATCATTCCGTCTGACTGGGGATGGTATGGGGTGGTTCTTGTGTTAACAATATGCACAAATCAGATATCAAGGTTGATTCAACGTTCTTGCCTTAATCAGTGTGCAAAAAATCTGGAGCTCCATATCTGCAAATGAAGTCATACAAGCACACAGCGACTGATGCAGCGTCCATATCCTTCATGGGGTATGCCTCCACCCACGTAGTGAAGTAGTCCCCAATGACTAAGATGTATGCACTACCTTTATCCGTCCGTGGAAATGGAACAACAATGTCCATTGCAATACGCTGGAAAGGTGCCCCACTGGCTGACGACTGCATAGGAGCAACACGACCAGGCACTGATGGTTTCCTTGCTGCACATGCCTCACAGCGACGACATCAGTCCTCCACATCCTGGCGCTGTCCCACCCTGTAGAAGCGTCTTCGAATCTTACCAAGGGTCTTTTGCACTCCCAAATGACCAGCAGTAGCAGAGTCATGCAGCTGCTTCAATACCTGTGAAACCAAGACACGAGGAAGCACAAGCTGCAAACATGGGTTCTCACCACCTCCCAATGCATCCACCCACTGCCTGTACAGCAGAGAAATCACCAGATGCTCCCTCTGTGCCCACAGGCTTTGCAGTGTGCGGCTACTAGAAAGCGGCGCAGTGGTTGGCCATGTGTGTTGTGTAGTCAATTCAGAAGCTCTGCTCAAATCAGGGTCCTGTTGCTGATACTTCAATAGCTCCTTTTCATTCCAGTAGGGTAACCAGCTCTCCTCAGGTGTGACCAACAACAGCTGTTCAAGAGGTTCTTGCTCTTCAAAATGAAACCCGCACTGTGTGCACTCCATCCATGAAAGGCCATCTGCATTGCAATGTTGTCTTCCAGGTCGGTGTACTATCGTCTATCATACTCATCCAGTGCTTCCAGCCAACGAGCTACCTGCCCCTCTGGTTCCTTAAAGCTTTGCAACCATTTCAATGTCTGGTCATCCGTTCTGACTGTGAAGGGGCAGCCATACAGGTATGCACGAAAATGTTTAACAGCCCAAACCAAAGCATGCATCTCTTGCCGTGTCACACAATACCGCCTCTCCACCTTTGTCAATGCACGACTAGCATATGCCACCACATGCTCCTTACCATCCACATACTGGGAGAGCACTGCCCCTACACCAGTTGCACATGCATCTACATCAAGAAGAAATGTGCAATCACTACGTGGAAAGATAAGAATTGGCAGATGTGTTAGCGCCTGTTTAAGTTTTCAAAAGGCTTGTTCACAATGTGGGTCCCAAACCCATTCAACATTGTTCTTAGTCAACTTGTTTAGGGGAGCCGTAATAAGGGACAAAACGTCTGTACAGTGACATAAAGCCTAGGAACTGTTTTAAATCCTTCTGGCCTTTAGCAGTGGCCATTGCATAACAGCTGCTACTTTTTCAGGGTCAGCCTCTATGCCTTTGCAGACACAATGTGGCCCAGGTAGCACGCACTCTTCCTAAATAACTGACACTTGCTAGGCTTGATCTTTAAGTTGACTGCCCTCAGACATTGGAAGAACTGCTGTAACTGTTTGAGATTCTCATCTACAAACTTGCTAAAAATGATTATGTCATCTAAGTACACCAATGCAGGCCAGAAAGGACTAGGACCTAGAGCATGTATTTTTTTGTTATTTCATATTCAACCAGACATCTAATACGTCCTGTCATGGAGGAAACTGTCCCGCGAAGTAAAGTGTCCGCCCGGACCATTTACTCCGGAGGAAGTTGTCCTAGGACACTAACCTGTTCCCCTGCTTCAGAGTAAGCTATATCCCCATCAGGAGTAAACTGTCCCTACCGCCAACACTCTTCCCGGACAATTTACCCTGGGTTCAGGGTATGTTACATGATATGCTTAAAAAGGGGGGTGATTGAACATTCACATAGTCCTTGGGCATCACCCATTGTATTAGTGAAGAAAAGTGCAGTTACAAAGAAGGATGTGCAACCTTTACCCCGTATTGATGACACACTGGATGTTCTGGCTGGCTCATCATGGTTTTCAGCACATGACTTGGAAAGTGGGTATTGGCAGGTGGGGGTGGAAGAGTGCGACAAGAATAAAACTGCATTTGCAACACCATTTGGCTTGTTTCAATTTAAGGTGATGCCGTTCGGGTTGTGCAATGCCCCAACAACCTTTCAGCGATTAATGGAACTTTTTACAGACTCGATCCATATATTATAGGTAGCATAGCGAGTCAATAGGACGCATGACGCATGCACGCACATCAATAGCAGCGGTCCGTGCACCGAACAACATAACAATTATGCCTTCAGTCCCATGCATCAATCATACCATATACCTTGCACTGACCCACATTGAAGCGAGAGAATGTTCTAGAATCTACCAAACCCATAGGACTATATAAATGGAGAGGGTAGTGTAAACACCGACACATCGCAATGTCTAAAACGGCACCAGCAATCGGTATTGATCTCGGGACGACCTACTCCTGCGTGGGTGTCTTCCAACACGGCAAGGTCGAAATCATAGCCAACGACCAGGGCAACCGTACCACCCCCAGCTATGTCGCCTTCACCGACACCGAGCGTCTCATCGGAGATGCCGCCAAGAACCAGGTGGCCATGAACCCCAATAACACGGTCTTCGATGCCAAGCGCATGATTGGCAGAAAATTTGAGGATGCCACCGTCCAAGCAGATATGAAGCACTGGCCCTTTACAGTCGTCAACGAAGGAGGTCGTCCAAAAGTTCAAGTGGAGTATAAATGCGAAAAAAAGACGTTTTTCCCCGAGGAGATCTCTTCCATGGTGCTGACCAAGATGAAGGAGACGGCAGAGGCCTACCTGGGCAAGACCGTTTCGGACGCCGTGGTAACTGTTCCAGCCTACTTCAACGACTCGCAGCGACAGGCCACGAAGGACGCCGGTGTTATCGCGGGATTGAACGTGCTGCGAATCATCAACGAGCCCACCGCTGCCGCCATCGCGTACGGACTGGACAAGAAACTGAAAGCCGAACAGAACATCCTCATCTTTGACCTAGGTGGGGGAACCTTCGATGTCTCAATCCTGACCATAGAGGAGGGCATCTTTGAGGTGAAGTCAACGGCAGGAGATACCCACCTTGGAGGAGAGGACTTTGACAACAGGATGGTGACCCACTTTACCCAAGAGTTCAAAAGGAAATACAAAAAAGATATGTCCACTAACAAGAAAGCGATCCGCAGGCTTCGTACAGCCTGTGAGAGAGCAAAGAGAACCCTCTCGTCCAGTGCCCAGGCCAGCATCGAGATCGACTCCCTCTTTGAGGGCATTGACTTCTACACCACCATCACCAGGGCCCGCTTTGAGGAGCTGAATGCTGACCTGTTCAGAGGCACACTGGAGCCTGTGGAGAAAGCCCTTCGTGATGCCAAGTTTGACAAGTCCCAGATCCATGAGGTGGTGCTGGTTGGTGGATCAACTCGTATCCCCAAGGTCCAGAAGCTACTCCAGGACTTCTTCAATGGCAAGGAGCTGAACAAGTCCATCAACCCTGACGAGGCAGTGGCATATGGAGCAGCTGTCCAAGGTGCAATTCTGAGTGGAGACAAGAGCCAGGAAGTGCAGGACCTCCTCCTCCTGGATGTTATTCCCCTCTCACTGGGTCTGGAGACAGCTGGTGGTGTCATGACAACCCTTCTGAAGCGGAACTCCACCATTCCCAAGAAGGAGACACAGACCTTCACCACCTATTCTGACAACCAGACAAGTGTGCTGATCCAGGTGTTCGAAGGAGAGCGAGCCATGACCAAGGACAATAACTCGCTGGGCAAGTTCGAGCTGTCGCACATCCCACCAGCCCCTCGTGGTGTGCCTCAAATAGAGGTGACCTTTGACATTGACAGGAACGGCATTCTGAACGTGAGTGCAGTGGAGAAGAGCACGGGGAAGGAGAACAAGATCACCATCACCAACGACAAGGGAAGGTTGAGCGCTGAAGACATAGAGCGCATGGTGAAGGAGGCAGAGAAGTTCAAAACACAAGACGAGGGGCAGAGAGCTAAGATTGCTGCCAAGAACAGTTTGGAATCATATGCTTTCTCAATGAAGACTACCATGGAGGAGGATAGCGTGAAAACCAAGTTGAGTGAGGAGGACAGGAAGAAGTTGTTGGACAAAGTGCAGGAGGTGACCAGCTGGTTGGACAAGAACCAGAGTGCTGAAACGGAGGAGTTTGAGGAGAAGCGGAAGGAGCTGGAGAAGGTGTGCATGCCTCTCATGTCGAAGCTGTACCAAGGGGGTGGAGCTCCCCAAGGGGGTGGAGCACCTGGGGGAGTGCCAGGATCAGGAGGATCATCACATGCAACAGGAGGAGGGACACATAAAGACAGTAAGGCTGGCCCAACCATTGAAGAAGTGGACTGAACTGATATAAGTGCATGTATCTAATTGGTATGCAATACCAGGTTTGATGTAATCAAGACCCGCATGTATGTAGATTGTTCTTCCGTTTACCTGCCTCCCCTCCCCATTACTTTTTTTTTTGGCAATGATTCAGATTCTATTACTGAGGAAGGGGAGGGAGGGGGTATTTCGCACACTGATATTACTCGTTGTCACTTTGGGAGTTCATTGCACAACAAAAGTAATCATTGAAGATTACACCCCACTATCCTAATTAAAAATCACTCAATAATTCATAATGCTAACAAGTAGAGAAAAACATTCTAACGAGAAAGTTGGTGGGATATAGGAATTGAGGCAAAGGTGGTGTAAAAAGGAAGGGAACAAGGTTTTGGGGAAAGGGAAATAAGACTACATTTAGCATGATTATACATGCGGGTACGGCGGTACAGATAACTATGCAACGGTCAAACTCTGAGCCCCATAACTCCGTATCTTCTGACTGAAAACTTGGAACAACAGGTTGCGTATACATGATCCATGACCTTGATGTACTTGAAGGGAGAAGAGGCCCATAAGGGAACATAGAGAAAGGAAACAAATAAGGAAATCCATTCAGTCATTTACTAGCATTCAAGCTGCGCTCGCTATCCCCTAATAGCGTTACGACCAGACACGCCCCATGTACATATGGCTATATCAGGAATTATATTCCTCACCCAGAACTTAAACTGCGGAGCTATAGTGACCTTCCCCCCCCCCCCCCCCCCCCCCCCCCCTCACTCACTATGTACATCGTTACTACTTATGCATAAGAACATTTGAAATCAGCGACTATGAATTCAAAATTGGTTTTCTCGATTGGTTTAAAGCGTAAACCAAGTCAAATTTAAACCAAATTGCTGCGTTTAAGGATTAAACCGCAAAATTGGTTTGACACTTTGGTTGAACGTGAAACCAGTTAAAATATAAACCACTGGTTTAATATTTCTTGGTTTACCATTGCAACCACCTCATTTGCAGTGCATATTAATACATGAAATACGTACATTAGATACAACAAAGTTAAACACATACTCTAGACAGAGAAGTTGGCTCTGATCAGGGTGAAGTTCAATCTACCATCCATCTGTGATAGACTTAGGCTGCCCCAGTCTAGGGATGTGATGCAAAGATCAGTTGCTGCGCAGACTTGCCCAACTCCCCGTTAGGGATGAGGATATCGGCAGGACGTGCCTTCTTTTGGTTCTGTTATAGTTACACATGCTAAATATAGGATTTTTGTCTCGGTTTTTCTTTCCCCAAAACTTTGTTATCTTCCATTTTACACCACCATTGCCTCCAATTCCTATATCCCACCAACTTTCTCGTTAGAGAATGTTTTTCTTTGTTTTCTCTGATTTATTGCATATACCGGTACTGATAAGTGCTTACAAGTTATAGTTATAACGTAGCCTCGTTAATTGAAGATCGGGCACTTATGCCCCCGCCCCCCCCTCCCCCCAATTACTGTCACGAGCAGACGCCCGCTTATTGTTCAGGATCAGCATTATACCGAACTCGGCCGCGCGGGAGGACTGTAACTCGTTCTCTCGATTTTCGAGGTATTCCAGGTGTCGCCGTTTAGCTCTCTTTTGGTTGACGTGAAGGCATTTTGACAAAAACAACTTTGCTAGCCAAAACACGTTTGTACATAACAACATACATAGACCTGCTTATAGGCTGAAAATACATTTAAGAAAAAATATTTTAAAGCTCGGTATTAAAATTGGTCCGGCAAAAGCCGGCCTGCCCCCCCTCCCTACCCCGGTTCCGCCACCCCTGCAAAAGTGGTGAACAAAAGGAATCCCACCTGTGCTCAATTCTAATTATACATGGATGTTGCCATGGGAACGCTTTTAAATTAGCACTCCGCAATGATTACATATATCAGTTTCAGCTTTATTTATATATCTGATACCTGAAGATGATATTCTAAAGTGATTGGTATAATTTGAGCACTTAAAAACTGGTCCTATCCCCTCTTCCAAGAATTAGTCTGGGAATGAGATTTTAACGTAGTTCCTGATTGTAAAAGGCTCTCATTTCCAGCAAAATACGCAATCTGGTAATTCAGACATGCATATTAATCTGCATGCTTGGTCTGAAAAGCAATGCATAGATCTCCCCTATACATTATACTATAGATATTAAAGTAGAGGGATTGGAAACGGGACCAATCAACACTAGTCACACCTCCACTCCTCGACACGGTGCAGAGCATAGCAGGTGTTTTAAGCCAAGACTGTAGGGATGATTGTGATGTCGGGATTACGGATTCACACTGACAGTGATCAAGTCCTACAAGATGAAGGCTTTAAAATCGGAGGCCGATCGAAGGCCAACGCTGCTATTGAATGTGTGCATTTAGGCCTGAAAACAAAGAGTGCTTTATAGCCTTTTCGGACGAGCTAATTAAGCCTTTGTTTTCCTATCGTATATCGAAAATAATTTTTTAATATTTCTCCCTTTGGCTCGCTTGCCTCTCCTAAGGCGATACGGTGACTCTAAAAATGACAGCAGGGGACACGCAGCACACTATGCACAACAGAAATATACAACTTTTAGCCTGTCAACACCTCCACAGTCGTAGAAAAAGGTACAGTGCCAAAAGAACTTCAATTACTCTTGCTACGTACTTGAAAGGAAAAAGAACAATCCTACCTTCGTAAAGGCATACAGATGTATAAGACTTATACCAACGCCGCCAAAAGTAGACTTCACCGTGTGAATTGAATTCACACTGTGAAGGCTACCTTCAACCCGTGTCCTCTGCATGCTGCAACCTTGACCGGGAGAGCAAGGCTCTAGCATTGCATCGAACTAAGGTGAGGTTAAGCCTCTGGTAAATGTTCGTGATGGTCGACGTCTTTGATTTGCTGCACTGCAGCTGCAGGGTCAGCCGAGCTGCCTTATTATTAATAAAATTGTCAAGTATACATGAAATACGTAGACTAATCTTACGTCTCCCACTCTATTTATTAATATTACACACTATTCTAATCTCTCCCCACCCTAATGCATTCACATCCCTAATACCCCACACTTTTCTTTCGCGCAAGCCTCTTTGAGCATTCTTGGGTCTGGTTGCAGGTCTAGCTTCGATAGACTTCGGTGTTTTTTTGAAAGATTCGCGTGGTCTGTCAAAACAGCCTTAAGGTGACCATACACTAGGCAACAATGCTGCATGCAACTCAATGAATCCAATTATATTTTCAGTAAACATTAGATTACTGATATTTTACTAGAATTTCGCTAAAATTCATAGTGTTGCGCGCAACATGTTGCCTAGTGTATGGTCGGCTTTAGAGCAATCTTCTCCTTGCGTAGCCCTAGTCAGAATTGAATAATCTATTGCTTTCGCGGCCACTCCCAGGGTCAACTCCGCAGCTTTGTCACCTTTAGCCTGTCCCAATCATTTAATGCTGATGTCAAATTGATTATTACTATTAGTATTATTATTTTCGCCATTATTATTATTATTAAAACATAACATTAAACAGTAGCACGTATCAATAACATGAACAAAATGACATCACGTGGGAGTCCTAAACTAAAGTTTTTAACCCTCTGGGGTCTGGGTGCCGACACGGGAAAGTAAGGCCCTGGCTACACAGCGAACCAAAGTGAGGTTCAGCCGTTGGTAAATGCTGACCAAGGCTTTGGACTTGCTGCAATGTAGCTGTAAGGCCAGCCGAGCTGCTAAACGAGAGAAGGAGTCCCTGGCTTCTGTTCCCCAGCACCCATAGGTCTCGACGGCCAGTGGAATGCAAACCCACCCCAAGGCCCTGCACTTGGGGTCGTTGGAGATGTGTTTGCGCATCTCGGCCATCCGAGCTGCAGAACCACCAGTGACCTTCGCTTCAGGCAAAGAAATAGGGTTAAGCGGAGAGGTCACTGTGATGTCGAAAGCAGCTGGTTTGCCTGTGGACCAATTGGGCACCAGGTAGTCGACCGGCTTCGGGAACCATCAGCCTCAGTCCCTCCTCCCACCTCGAGTTGACCACCCAGGCGAGCCCTGTGGCAGAATTGGGCAACGACATCACGCAGGCTGTTGTGGCGCAGGACAGCGTCCCCACCTCCCCTGCACGTTAAGGCATGGTGACCAAGAGGGTCTAACTGGTGGTCAGGGCAATGAGGGCACCGAAGGTGAGGTGACGTGTCGACGCCCAACCACCATTTGAGAGCCACCTGGAACTCGGCTGGGTCCATGTGCAGGTTGAGGCCTTTTTATTATTTATTTATTTTGTGATTTAAACTTCACAATACATAATGTAAAAGGTCTGCAGTCCTACGTGCTTTGCATCTTATTGAAGAACTGGGACCTCATATTGGCATTGTCATCAATTTCTCCAAATGTGAAGTTTTCAGTCCCCAAGGCAACCATTTGTTTCCACCAGCTGTGAAGTCATCTCTTTTGCCTAACTTAGAGATCCTTGGGGTACCGATAGGTGACTATTTGCATTGCTCTCACTTCATTGCTGAGAAATGTTCCAAGGCTAAGGTGCTGCTCACTGCCCTAGTAGAGGTGGCTGACGCTGACCTTCATGTTGCAGCTTCTCTTCTTCGCATTTGTGGTAGTTATTGTAAATTAGTGCATTTAGCCAGAACCACTCCGCCTAGCCTCTCATGTGAGTCCCTGAAGTTCTTTGATGAGGAGGTAAGACGTTGTTTCTCTATTTGCATAGCAGCTGACATCGCAGACGATCACTGGAAGCAAGCGCAACTTAGCCTTAGCTTTGGAGGACTTGGCTTTCGTTCTTTATCCTACCACTCATGTGCTGCCTTCATCTCATCATTGTCTTCTTCAGGTTTTGGTAGTGCTAGTAATCGCCACTTGTTGAGCGCTATTTCGAAGTTCAACAGCCTTGTGTCCCCTGCAGAGGTCATCACAGTGGAGTCTGTTTTGTCCTCTCCTCTGTCCCAGCATGCCTTGTGCAAGAAGTTGGATGATCATCTTTTTCAGTCTATCTTGATGACTTCCTCTCCTGCCAATAAGGCAAGACTTCTCTCTGCCTCTGCTCCTCATGCCAGCTCTTGGCTTTCAGTTGTCCCCTCGGTGGGTTTGGGCTTGCATCTTGATCCAGCCGAGTACCAAATTGCAGTGTTGTGGTGGCTAGGTATGAACTCTTCTATTCAATCAGTGTGCCCATTCTGCCCCGATATCACTTTGGATCCTCTCGGACATCATGCGGTATCATGCAGACATGGTGGGGACGTTGTCATCAGACACAATCGCCTGCGAAACATCTTTGCAGAGTTTTGTCGTCGTGCTCACCTATCGGTAAGAGTGGAGGTTGGTCAAGGCCTTTCAAGAGTCCAGAGTAACTCCCGTCCAGCTGATGTGCTAGTCGATGCATGGGAAAGGGCGAAGCCAGCAGCCTTCGATGTTACTGTTACCTCCCCACTCACTCCTGCCACTTTGCATGACGCGTGTAATTCAGCAGGTGTTGCAGCTCACAAAGCAGAGTGCCGAAAGCACTCTTCCAATGACCCGAAGTGTCAGGAGCTAGGGTGGGTATGCGTTCCTCTGGCAGTGGAATCGTATGGGAACTGGGGTAAAGAGGCCCAGAACACCTTCGCTAGACTAGCTTCCATCCTCTCAATCTCCCTGCACTGCCCCAAGGCAAAGGTCCTGACAGAGATTTATGGGCGGTTGAATACTTCATTAGTGAGGTCAGTAGCTAGGGCAATCCTGTCTAGAAGATGCGTTCCAGGTTAAAGAGTGTAGCTTTAGAGTGGAACTGTACATACAGTACATACTTAGTTTATATGTAGTCTAATGATATGTAATAACTATTACTGCTGCTGTATTTGCCGTATGATGCTTTTAATAATAATAACCATTAATGTATATATATATATCACAATAAATCAAATACCTTAAAGTTACTAGACAAAAACATCGTCCGGAACAACTTGCTCACAAGAAGCAACGTGAGACCTGCTAAGTATGACTCTAGCATTGCACCTAATCAAAGCGAGGTTAAGACGACCATATAGGCTGTTCAGCATTTGGGATTTGTAAGTGTTGGTTCGAACAGTATTTTAATTTAATTTTATTTTAATTTTATAATTATTAAACTTCACAATACATATCACAATAAATCAATTTTATAGATTTCATTTAGGACACTGGATTTGGGACTAGCTCGATGGATGGCTGGCTATAAACGAAGCAAGATGTGAAAAAACAGCCTGAGCCTCTTTCCCCCAGTGTCCAAAGGTCTCCACAGCTAGAGGAATGCATGTCCATCCGAGCTCCTGGCACTTTGTGTCGTTGGCTTCATGCTTTCTGCATTCTTTTATTATTATTATTATTATTATTATTATTATTATTATTTATTTAAACTCATAAATTCAGCCTGATGGTGGTAGTCTGGAGAGGATGGCACTGGACACCGACCTCACCAAGATGATGTTGAGACATCCATAAATGTCGGCAACCACTGCAGCTCTGGGCTGGGAGAGGCGTATTGACAGGTGGGATGCCAACCTAGACAATACACCCTGAGCCTCCCTACCCCAATGACCAAATGTGTTTCAACAGCCATGGGGATAAACGTCCAGCCCAGATCCGTGCATTTGGTGCTGTTAGCATTAAGCTTTCTTAGCTCAGCACCGTTAGCTGCAGCTCCAAAGTGATAACTAGCTTCAGGTAGGATGGCAGGGCAAAGTGGTGAAAGCCACGGTGATGTCCAAGGCTGCATGTTTGCCTCTATCCCACCCAGCAATCAATACATCAGCTAGACCTCCACCACCTTTCTCCACTGTTATACTGAGATGGGCAGTGCGGCACAAGCTAGCTATGGCTTCATGCAGGAGGTTGTGTCACCACATTACATCTCCACCATGTCGGCAAGTGACACAATGATGACCCAAAGGGTCCAGACCAACTCCTGGGCAGAAAGGGCACATTGCAGACCCCGATGTGTCCAAACCCAGCCACCACCTGAACCAGGCAGCAGCATGGGAGGCTGATTCAGATAAGAGGCGAGCCTTGTTGGCAGGAGAAGCACTTTCTAACAAACCGTGGAAGAGATTCGTGTCAATTTTGGAGGACAGGGCCTTTTGTGTTGGTGGAGAAGCTAATGCTGATTCAACAGTTATTGCATCTGCTTTGGAATTGTACAAAGTGACTGCCTGCTGAAGACAAGTGTTGTCCAAGCGTCCATGGCCAGAAGAAATCAAGGAAGCAATGAAAGCGGCAGGAGCATGATGTGAGAGAGAGAGCGAAGACCAAGGCCTCCATGCCTTAGACCAAGTTGTGTCTGATGCCACGCCCTATCAGAAACATCAACTGCAAGAGTAGTTGAAAAGCACTCTCTCACTGCTTTGTCAAACTGTTCAAGAGCATCTGAGGCCAAATTGGGTGGGGTGGCACGAGCCAAATGAACCATCCGGCAATAACTTCCTGCTACCCAAAGAAGTGTGACAGCCACTTGCAAGTCAGTTCCTGCCATCTCTTGTAGGCACTGGAGTAGAGGTTTGGCCTGTGCGCACCGCTCTGCAATTGCCCTGGAGCAGTGTATGCAGTCACCCACCGAGGCTCCCAAAATAACTAAGTTAGGCAGGGGTGGAGCACGGTATTGCAGAAGGAAACAAAGTGTTGCCTCTGCAGGCAAACAATTCACACTTACCCAGGTTAATGTGAAGACCAAGAGCTGGGCCCAATTCCTGGATGAGAAAGAAGACTCTCGATACTGCTAGTCGATTACCTGCTAGGACCCCATCATCCAGGTACCAAGAATGAAACAGGAGGTTCATGCACTCATCATCAGCGTCGATACTAGCTGCCAGTTTCTGCAGAACAAGGGAGAACAACAAAGGTCCCAAGGGGTCTCCCTGCTGCACACCCAATTCAGAGCATAGTTGACCTCGAGGATGCCAGAGGAGAGGGTGAGCCCCGTAACACCAGACAACCCAGGGTAGGATTTCAGGGGAAAAGGTAGCACATTCATCCAGGATAGCCTGTCTTGATACCATATGTTGAAGGCATTCCGCATGTCCACTTTAAAAACCACAAAGTCATCATCATCCCAATGGTCATCGATACAGTTCCTAAGTCCATGGATGATACGTTCAGAGCATGCTACCCCCACCTGTAGGGGTCGGAAGAGATCGCGTGCTTTCTCCCTGATTGTTAGACATAAGCACTTAGCCGTCAGTCTTCTCAGAGTTTCACCCACTACTATTGGCCTTATATCTGACTTAGATGCCTCTGTGGTCTTATTTAAGGCAATCAGTCTCCCATCAGCTAAAAATTTGGATATGGAAGGAGGGGCCCTGCCACCTGCAAGTATGTTAACCAAGCTTCTCAAGGAAGTGCAGATAGGAATGTGAAGCGGAATGGCAGTCACATCAAGCAAATGTTGCACCCGTAGTCCAGAAGGGCCTTCTGTGGTGCCTTTTGTTAATAAATACATGTACAAGTACACATTACACCACTTGAAAAACATGCAAAAATCAAAGTTAAACTCCACCCTCAGGTCTGAAAAAGCCTGAACGTGAAAGTAAAGTTCTAGCATTTGCTCTCACCAGTGTTAGATTGAGACGTTGGTAGATGGTAGTGATGGCCTTGGATTTGCTACTCTGCAACTGGATGGCCAGATGGGATGCTAGCCGAGAAATGGTGGACTGGGCTTATTATTATTATTATTTTTAAAATTATTGAAATAGTACACCACTCACAAGAACAAACAACTAACTACAATACACTACACCATTGTAAACTAAACAAAAAGTCTATTCATGAGCTAACTCCCTTCCCATGATGGCCCTTGCCACAGACCTCACCAGTGACAGGTTGAGGCGTCCATAAATTTCAGCAACCATTTTAGGTTTGAAACTGGACTGGCTGACAGCAAGTAAGGATGCCAAACGTGAAAATACGCACTGTGCTTCCTTCCCCCAGTTTCCATACAATTCAACTGCCAGGGGAATACACATCCACCCCAACTCCTGGCACCTTGTGTCATTAGTGGCATGTTTTCTATTTTCTGCCCCGTAGGCTGCTGCCCCTGCAGAAATGCTAGCTTCGTTCAGGACAGCAGGAGTGAGAGGTGAGGCAACTGTGACATCAAAGGCTGCTGGCTTTCCTCTGTCCCAACTTTGAACTAGAATGTCTGCAGGCCGGGAGTTAATATGGTCCCTAGATAAGCCATATCCCACTTCCACCTTAACAGAAAGGTGGGCCCGGCGACAGAAGTCTGCAAAAATGTCACGCAAATGATTATGCCGTGAAACCACATTCCCACCATGTCTGCAAGTGGCTGCATGGTGACCTAGTGGGTCCAGGGCAGTGTCAGGGCAAAAAGGGCAAGTGGAACCTCCTGAGGTGTCAAGACCCAGCCACCATCTAAGGGCAACCTGACACTCAGCATTGTCAAGGTGCAGGTCCAAGCCAGTGGAAGGAACTACAGATATCCAAGACCCTGCATGAGGGGCAGAGACAGAAAGGATTCGAGCCTTGTTTACTGGAGAAGAGGAGGATAGCAAGGACTGGAATATATGGTCATCCAACGTCTTCGACAAAGCTTTCTGCAGAGGAGGAGAAGCTAAGATAGTCCCTACTGTGATTGAATCCTGTGGGGAGACCTGGGCGTTAAAGCGAGTGACTGCCTGATGCATGTGGATGTCATCTGGGCTACACAGCTCTGAAGAAGCAAGGGAAGAGATGAAAGCAGCAGAGGAGTGGTGTGCAAGGGAACGAAAGCCTAGACCACCAAAATGTGGGCTGAGCTGCGCTTGCTGCCAGTGAGAATCGGGGACATCCACAGCAAGGCAAGAAGTAAAACAATGCCTTATGTCTTCATCGAAGGACTTAAGAGAATCAGCACAGAGGCTAGGTGGTGTTGCTCTAGTTAGGTGTACTAACTTACAGTAGCTTCCACACATGCGGAGAAGTGAGAGGGCCACATGGAGGTCAACCACAGAGACATCTACCAATGCTTTAAGCAAAACCTTGGAAATCGCGCACTTTTCCGCTATAAATCGAGCACAATGTACAAAGTCCCCAATTGGCACCCCAAGAATGACCAGGTTGGGGAGCAATGATGATTTCACTACTGGTGGAAATAGGGAGTTGCCCCTCCTACAAAACACTTCACACTTTGAAAAGGTTAAGTTAAGCCCCAAGTGTGGACCCAACTCCTCAATCAGTTGTAAAGCTCGTAGCACAGCTGACCTTTCCCCTGCCAGGACACCATCATCCAGGTACCAAGCTTCAAGAAGCAGGTGGAGACAGTCATCATCCGCATCTATGCTAGTCACAAGCTTATGAAGGACCAGAGCAAACAGCATTGGGCCTAGAGGATCACCCTGCTGTACTCCTGATTGTGAACTAATCTTACCCATAGGGTGCCACAACCAAGTATGTGATCCATAGCACCATGAGACCCATGGCAAAAGCTCAGGGAAAAAAGTTGCACACTCATCTATGACTGCCTGCCTGGATACCGCATTAAAGGCATATGACAAGTCCACCTTAAATACTACAAAGTCGCCACTGAGCCAGTTGTCTTCAATGCATTTCCTTAATCTGTGCACCATCTTTTCTGTGCCGGCCTTACAAGCTACCCCAAACTGAGATGGTTGGAAGAAAGACGACACCCTAACCTTTAGGATAGCACATATGCATTTCCCTGTCAGCCTACGCAGCGTTTCTCCCACTGCAATGGGCCTAACATCTGGTGGGAAACCTTCCTTATTTTTGTTTAAAGCAATCAGTCTGCCCCCAGCCATGAAAGTTGACACAAGTGGAGGGACCTTTCCAGAGGCCAGGAGGTTCACAACTTCCTTCAGGGAGGAAACAATTGGTGTGTGAAGAGGGATAGAAGCAACATCAAGCAGGTGTTGAACAGAGAGTGCTGAGGGGCCAGCGGATGTGCCTTTTGGAAAGGATCTAAGAATCGGAAGGATGGCAAAGGCAGGACTGAGTGTTATGGGATCAGAAGTGACATTTGGAGCCACTGGAGGTGGACAGGATGGATGCTTGTCCTTCAGCAGTTGCCATGTTGTGTCAGTATTTGGTGCAACACCACTGGATAGAAGCATTATTATTATTATTATTATTATTACAGGTTAGCTTATAAGAAATGGCCGATGCTATAACGTAGGTGCTGATTGTGACGATCAAAACGGCAAGAAGGACCCTGTAGATTATCTATGAAGGAATGTGAATGTGTTCTTGACACTGGAGACGTTGAAGATCATCTCGGGCCAGGCAGATTATGAAATTAAAGGCAACACGAGAAGCAACTTCCGTTTAATTACAGCCGTTGGTCAGAAGGTGCTCAAACTATAAAAATTTTAAAGGACCATGAGAAAAGGGAGTTGTCACTTAGCGGTCCATACACGGCCCCGCCGCCCCCTGATGGAGGTGTACGAAAATGCACAACCTAGTAGACAGCTACATAAGATCCTGGTAGTCAGTCACCTTTGCAACACCAGTATATAGTACATCTATAGTATCAATGCAGAGCTGAACAGTGTTGATGAAGTTGAAGCTGCGCGTTACACTTCTTGACTGCTGTGATTCTAATTGCAATTGCGCAGGACAGTTCATTACCCATACGTCCTGTCTACTACACCATGCATACAAGGCGAAGAGCGGTTTCCTGCATGCAAGTTGATAGGACTATTTTAGCAAACCAATATGGCAGGGTCGGACGACATTAACTCGACTTGTATTATTTTCATTGTCTCCCACACAATACACGATCTTTACAAGGCAAAGAACTGTTTCTACCCCCCGGACCAGTTTTGGCAAACCGGACCATTTTTGCAATTGGTAGCGAAAAGTGGGGACCAATTTTCGCGTGACAGGCCCCCGGTGCAGTCAGACTCAAGTGGCTTGTTCTCACGTATAATATTACAATCGTGATTGCTGGATACAATATCTACAACACTGACTGCCGGACACTCGTGACGCAAAGGGACCACGTGATTAATCGTTGGCGGAATATACGTGGATTTACTAAGAACAGTAGATTACTGACGTGAAATTGTAATTCTCAGTGTGATCAATAAGTATTTGTGTAGTCTGTGTGAAATGGTAGACTCAGAAGCTATCAAGGAGAAGGTATTCAGGAGATGGTGCAACAGCATTCTACTGTCGATTCATACCTGCATGGAAGATCTATCTTTGGACGTGCAGGATGGTGTCAAGCTCTGTATGCTAGTGCAACTACTGTCGAAGAAATCTGTTCCACATTTCAATAACCCTGATCAGCAAGAACGCGTAAGTAGGCCTAAGCCGGCGTATATGCATGTTGTACAATAATCGTATTGGATAGGTTACTATAACACTTTTATTTGAAGATTTATAGAATGTTTATATTATAGACGCTTTTCACTCTGACGGACTGCGTCAGAATGGGACCGTCTGTCACGCACTGAATTGTTCTTAGCCATGAAGCCAGTAAGTGTTTCAACAGCTTAGACTGCGTTTATAGGTCCCCTTTCGCCCTGAAGGCCTTAAGATCCTATGGCAGGTTACGGGCGAGGCGTGGTTGGTATCCAATCACGCCCCACTTGCAAAACCGTGCGCCAGTGCCATTGGCATTACGTAGCCGGACCGCGATGTTTAGTCAGTGGCTCAGCTAGAGCGTTCTTACCACCTGATCGAGTTAAAAGAAAAGACAAATGCTTTTAAAATTCGGTTGAGGAACAATTCGTGTGCGTGGGCGTGTTCAGCGGTTTATGTACATTAGTATGGATTGCATGCATGCATGCATGCATAAACTTATAGAATGTGACAATGACAGCAACAGCAAAAAAGTACCCTTCAGGGCTTGAGGGGGTTGCGTTCGTGCTATTACAACCCCGGTACGCCCCCTAGTTACCGCTATGAATACGCAAATAAAAGCATTTTCAAACCTGATGAAGTTGCTACTCAGAGCTTAATTGAGGGAAACTATGCATTGTTTGGTTGAAAAGTGCCAAGCAAACAAGAAAACATATAACAGTTTATATCATGTCCATTCATAAACCATCACAGCGGTGAAAGTTGGGTGTTACTAATATGAGGAACGGAACGAAACTTTTGCGGAACGTTCCGTTCCGTTCTGCATACAAAAATGCGGAACGTCTATGCCTTTTTTATTAGCCTACTCCAGTATGAACCACATAGAATGGAGCTGATTAAATTTGTATGCGTTCCCTCCTCCCCTCCTCCTCCCCTCCTCCTGCCTCCTGCTCCCTCCTCATCCCTCCTCCTCCTCCCTCTTCCTCCCTCTCCCTCCTCCCCTCCTTTTAACTCCTCATCAGATACACATACATCACTTTGGGCATGCAGCTAAAGCAAGTATTATGTAGTATCTTAAATTTGACACACAACCATGTATGCCATGGTGATACTGTTGTATATTTGCAAGGGGACATTCATGTGTGCCATGGGATACAATATTTCTTTATACAGGTCCTCAACTAAAAATGTGAAGATACACATTCATAGATAAACAACTTCACTTGCCAAAAGTCGTTTGGGTTGCCTTGTACACACAGCCAATAAGTATCTGAAGAACAGTATGATCATGGCACACCTGTGTGTCACGTTGCTAATCTGAGGAACAGTATGATCATAGCATACATGTGTGTCACGTTGCTAATCTGAAAAACAGTATGATCATGGCATACATGTGTGTCACGTTCATGTTTTTAATCTGGGGAACAGTTAGATCATGGCATACATGTGTGTCATGTTGCTAATCTGAGGAACAGTATGATCATGGCATACATCTGTAGTGCCCTCTTTCTAATCTGAGGAACAGTATGATCATGGCATATATGTGTGTCATGTTGCTAATCTGAGGAACAGTATGATCATGGCATACATGTGTGTCATGTTGCTAATCTGAGGAACAGTATGATCATGGCATACATCTGTAGTGCCCTCTTTCTAATCTGAGGAACAGTATGATCATGGCATACATGTGTGTCACGTTGCTGATCTGAGGAACAGTATGATCATGGCATACATCTGTGGTGCCCTCTTTCTAATCTGAGGAACAGTATGATCATGGCATACATGCATGTGTGTCACGTTGCTAATCTGATGAACAGTATGATCATGGCATACATGTGTGGTGCCCTCTTGCTAATCTGAGGAACAGTATGATCATGGCATACATGTGTGTCACATAACTGGAGAATTTAATTGCTGTACCATTTGCAAAATCTAAAGTTTAGCAAATTACACTAGAAGTGAATGTATGATCCCTAACATAGAGGCAGAGGAATTGATGTGTTTTCCTGTGTTTAATCTGAAACGACGTCAAGGATTCAAAGTCAATTCCAGGTAAATGGTTAAAGTTTACTGCACTTGCAGGTTACCAAAGCTTTCTGAAATTACCATGATATGTTGCAACACCTTTCATGAATGGTATCATGGGGAGGTGTGTGTAGCTGCAACCTAAGAGTACATGGAATCAAAGAGAAGAGAAATGGTTCTGTCCTGTCTGCAAGTCTTCGATACAAAACTATGGTTCACTATGTTATGGATGAATTTCTATCATATATTCACTTCTTGTGTAATTTACTAAACGTTAAATTTTGCAATGGTACAGCAATTAAATTCTCCACAGTTATGTGACACACATGTATGCCATGATCATACTGTTCCTCAGATTAGCAACGTGACACACATGTATGCCATGATCATACTGTTCCTCAGATTAGCAACGTGACACACATGTATGCCATGATCATACTGTTCCTCAGATTAGCAACGTGACACACATGTGTGCCATGATGATACTGTTCCTCAGATTAGCAACGTGACACACATGTATGCCATGATCATACTGTTCCTCAGATTAGCAATGGGACATACATGTATGCCATGATCATACTGTTCCTCAGATTAGAAAGAGGGTACCACAGATGTATGCCATGATCATACTGTTCCACAGATACGTATTGGCTAGCCAACCCAAACGACTTTTGGCAAGTTAAGTTGTTTATCTATGAATTAGTTGAGGACTTGATGTGTAATAAGGGTCTATAACTATAAAGAAATATTGTATCCCATGGCACACATGAATGTCCCCTTGTAAATATACAACAGTATCACATGGCATACATAGTTGTGTGTCAAATATAATACTTGCTTTCCCAAAGTGATGTATGTGTATCTGATGAAGAGTTAAAAGGAGGCAGGAGGTGGGGAGGAGGGAGAGGGAGGAAGAGAGAGGAGGAGGAGGGATGAGGAGGGAGGAGGATGGGAGGAGGAGGGGAGGAGGGAACGCATACAAATTTAATCAGCTCCATTCTACGAGGTTCATACTGGGTTATTTGAGTAGGCTAAAAAAAATAAGCATAGACGTTCCGCATTTTAGTATGCGGAACGGAACGAAACGTTCCGCAAAAGTTCCTTTCCGTTCCTCATATAAGTAACACCCGTGAAAGTTAGCTTTTGAAAGCGCGCGATTGGACATGCGATAGGGTTTCACACACTGATGCAAGTACACAAATTTGCAAACGCAAAAACCACCAACCATTAATTGAAAACCGCCACACACACACACACACACACACACACACACACACACACACACACACACACTGACACACACACACAATGCACACAACACACACACACACACACACACATATACAAACATACACAAATTAAAGCAGCCCACAACAACAATTCTTAACACACCCAGTGCCAAACAAGCTGATATTTAGTGGAGTAGATGTGCTGGATTCATTGGCAAAGAGAAATGCCATGCTTTAGAATGGCGTCTGCAATGCCTCGCTATTTCTCTGCAGTATTCTGCATAATAACTTTAAGACGACGCAGCGTTGATTTTGTAGTGATTGAAAGGCATCTTGCCCTTACCTCAGTCATTGTGAGGTTTTCCTTCTCTTCTAAGCACCAGAACAGACCGAATTGTGCGTATGAATGTAAACATGATAGATTTTTTAAAGCACATTTATAAATGCCCATACGTCCTGTGATTTTTAAAAATGCATACCCGCATAAATTAAAGGGGTAAAGCTACTTTCTTACACTAAAGTTGCCTCTATGTCAACGACATCCCATGGCAGTTAGTAATAATTATTTTTTTCCCCTGTAGAAGCAGAATATTGATGCACTGCTGGCTTTCCTCAAGAACTCAGGGTGCACGGATGATCAGACTGTCATTTGTGACGCTATAGTCAAGGGAAATACGAAGGCTGTGTGCTCTTTGATATGGTCCATAATAACATGCTATCAAATTAAACCTCTCCTGCCTACTCAAGCAATGTCTATCTATGAAGCTGTAAAACACCTTGTCAACAGCAGGCTTCCTCTGGACCATCAGGTGAGCTAGTGTGACTGCCATGTGCATGGTGGGATTTGCTTAGGTATCAGGTTTCCTTCCCATATTTAGCACATTCATGAACATGGTACATGCACACAGTAATTAACCTCAAGATCATTGCAAGGAGCTATAAAAAGAGTTATTGATGCCGTAAAGTGATAATTATATGGTAGTACAGAAAGAAATACATAAAAGGGATAACTTTAAATGCGAATTATACTAAATCCTCTCAAATCCTAGTAATTCAAAACTCAAGATAATAAACCTTATTACTTCCACAGTAGGATATTTTAATAGCAGGTTGCAAATTTTAATTGGCTTGTGCATTTATTAATCCATTCCATTTTTCATAATACATTAGTACTGGCAGTATGCGTACATGTAGATATTCGATTTGATTTGATTTGGCTTTAGTACAACTGTGGAGACAAAAAAGATACACACTCATTAGTAGTACAATGTGCCATAGCACAGACCAATGTATCAATGAATGATCTCTAAATTGTGCATTCATTTATCTTATCACTTTGCGTACTTATGTAAATAAGTGCAATGTTCTGACCCAACACACTGGCACTGACACAAATGGGACGATTGTGGCATTGCTTAGATGGAACCAGGACATGTCCTAAGACATGTATTTGATTGGTTTGAAATTTAATTTTAAATGACATATTTCTCTCTAATCAATATGCCATATTAGACCCAATGATTTTCATTAAAGTATGATAACCCCTGTTATGGGCCGTTCATAAATTACATCATGCTGAAGGGGGGGGGGGGGGGGGGGGGGGGGGGGGGGTAATCGGGGGTGTATCAGCCAGTGTGACGATGTATACATCAGTATGGGATAATTTGTGATGAGGGGCTCCGGAGGGGGGAGGGGGGGGGGGGCATAATGGTCAAAAATAGCATGATGTAATTCATGAATGGCCCCGTATTAGACCTTTACAACATATTTTGCAGCTCACTAAGTTTGTCTAAATCAATAGGTTCACAACTTTACCTCAGACTGGAAGAATGGTGTTGCACTCACTAAGCTGGCAAAAGATAGCCTTCCGTCAATGTGGAACCCTGATGAGCTTAACATTTTGGATGCAGCAGAGAAGTATCTTGAAGTACCAAGGGTAAGGTGCATTAATTTGAGTATGCACAAGAATTTCACTCTCATGTGATTGAAGTGGCAGCCTGTAATTCCCTACTTAAGTAGTAAGTAGTTAAAAACCCATGTTGTAGGAGCACATCAATGCATGGCTTGATGGAATATTAAGGGTGATCAGCTTCAATCTCTCACACCCTGCTATCCAGTGATAGCAGCTGTGGTCTACCTCGCTCGAGCTGTGATCTATCTTGATCAGCTTCAATCTTTTTATACCCTGCTATCCAGTGATAGCAGATAGCAGCTGTGGTCTATCTCTAGAATGATATAACAATGAATTTGGTCATATACATCATGTGGTGTGTGGAATGGCTGTGACCTGTTGTCTGTGTTGGTGCCCATACCACAAACTCTTTCAAAGTCGTGAAATTGTCACAAAACAAAGCTGAATGCAAAGGACTTGTGGTTGTTTTAAACACTATACTGCAGCCTTCTGATAAGTAATGATCATAAAAAGTTTTAAGTTCACATCGGTGGCCATCTCAATGGTAGGGAAGGAAATTTGAATAATAATATTAATGCTTCACTAGAGAAGGAAGTGCTACTTCAGGAAGGGAGAGGTCCAAGCCTTCTGGATTGAATCGATATTGTGTAGTTGTTCCCATATTAAAGCTTCGTCCAATGCTAGCTGTTGAGTGCATGTTGTCCCCTTTTTAATTTATAACTTACATTAAGAAGCTGTCAATGTATTCTCAAGAACTAGCCACCAGCTATGTCGACCTCCAAATGAGTTTGCATCCAATGTCACCTCAGACTCACCCTGTCAAATTAACCATGTCTTGTGACTTTTATTAAATAGTTATAGAGCTTTGTTATCGTTCATACATGCTCTTGTATTCAATATTTTTATTTCACATTTATGTATATGGGACAGTGTCCAGCAGAATCACCCTTGTGGTACTTTATCAAGTTTTCCAGGACAATCAAAAGAAAAGGAACACTCTCATTGAAATGTGTGGCTATTTAGAAATTCAGTGTATAATAACTTTATGAGGGATAGTCCAATTTAAGATGCGTAAGGACCATTTGATAGAATCCCTTCGAAAACCAAACAATTTGAAAACTTGAAAAACTAGCCAGAAGGGTGATTTTGCTGGACACTGTCCCATATAATTATATATAATAATATTCATATTAGTAGTAACATGCTGATGTGTGGTCCCTTGCCAGTGCTGTTCCATTTTGAAGCCATACAGACCTCTTCCCCATTGCACTCTGTAAATATTGCAGAGAATCAAGTAAATTACTATCACCAATCACTATGTACCAAATGGATTTTGTAGTAGATCTAAGGTTTGTGACTTTGTCTTTTGACAGATCCTCTTTTATGAGGAACTTCAGAGCCCAGACATTGATGAAGAGAGTATAGTGACTTACGTTACACTGTTTCTTACCAAGCTGGCACAGCTACCATCAACAAGACGCCAAGCCGAGTGTGTGCAATGATAATCATTATCTGAATATGCTCTGCATTGCAAAATATGCTTCTCAGTTTAACAGGAATGGCTCAGGCCACTCTCAGCAACAATTTGTCCTTCACAGTGCATACTTCATTGCCAGTTACAAACGGTACCTTGGAAAGCCTAGTGACACAAGTATGAGAAACGAATGGAAGCATGGAAAGTAGAAGCATGGTGTTTCCCATATCGCATATGCATGTATTGAGAGTGATAAAGGGGTTTGTTCATTCTCAAATGCATGAACACTGCAGCAAATTATAGGTTGGTTTTATTGTGAGTGTATAAAACATTTAATACCATACCCCCCCCCCCCCCCTCCACAGTCAAACAGATGTGTATGAATCAAACTTAACAAATTAGATGTGATAACTTTAAATAAATGTTGTGTCATTTGAATTAAAGTTTTTAATCATAGAAGAACTTGTATGTCATGCAATGAAAGTAATAGTGATGACTTTCATCCCAACAAATAATGCCATTAGGTGTCATATTTCATGCAGGTCTTAAGATACTTACTATATGCGCAGCTGTGACAAAAAAATATCACAAAAAACAAAATTCTTTTCACCAGGATCCGCCATACTCTCCACAAGGCATTAATGTTGAAATATCAGTGGTGACCCATTCTGACGAAGTTGCAGTTGGATGCTTAACTGATGCTAGCAGCTCCATCACTTCACATGTAAAGGTGGTGGTCATGTACAATGGATCCAGCACTGCTCAATTAGTTTCTACTATCATTTCTAAAATTTTAGAAGATATTGCCGAATATTTCAATACTAGGTATGTGCCATATCTATTATATCAGTGGTGGCTGGCAGTATTGGTGCATTCATGTAACTAACATGTGTGCATTATGCTGCTCTGATGTGTTCCTTTGGCGACATTCCAGTATATACTTTGAACAAATAATGCAGTATGATGGAACTCCTAGTACTCCTACATATGGATGGACGGCACCTTCAGGATCATTAATTTGAAAATGTAACTTTTAAAGTCCTCACTTCCTTCGTGCCAGCCGTTTCAGGCTTGCACATGACTATATATATATATATATATATATCCTGTGTATACTCATTTGCAGTACTGAACACTAGTTGTGCTTTGCATGCTGTACAGTATTCATTGAACACTATATAATATATTACCAGGAAAACAAATCTTTCACAGTTTCAGTTTCCAAACAAGTCATCGTTTTTTTTTTTTTTTTTTTGTAAAATCTCAAGGACAGTTTTGTAAGCAACAATCTAGACTGAATCAGGAAAAGAAATAAATAAGGGACACAATAAAGCAGTCTGTCCTTTTGAAAAAATTAAAAGCCAGCAGCAATATGAAAAGATACATGCACGTGCTAGCAGTTATGACTGAAATCCCGAATCTTCATAACGATAGCTTGTACATACAAATAGTAAGAGTCTGTGTATGTTATGCACACTGTACAACGGTGTGAGGTCAGGCTATTGTTGCTTGCACGAAGATAGTCTTAAAAGAGGCCAGGAGAACACATTTACATATACTGCATTCTCATTAACTCTCTGGGGGAGTGGCACCACTTGTACTGATGGGTATACCATGAAACTATATAATACCCTCAGTTATATGCTCATCTGAAAGCCTATGAGATAAAGGACCAACACTAACAATTAACTAAATATGAACCCTTCGTGTGCAGAGCAGGTTCTAGATAGGAACGATGCCTTGTAATGAATGTCATAAATTAATGGCGTTGAGAACTATTACTGAGAGTGCCTAGCCATTGCGAATAGCTAATCAAACGTCAATCAACAACACATATGCAACTAATGTATCATCTGCATTTGCATGCAAGGAAGCTACAACACGCTTTCATACATGTACATTTTGAGAAAAAAGAAGTACATATGTGTAAAACAATTATAACTAAAAAAATTAGTGAAAAGAAAACAGGAACTGCTATGAACTCAAATCTCAAAATGATATTCCCAAGTGTGATGATCGTGGATTGGCACTGATCATCAGCACTAAATAGTAGTGCTCGTCTTTGGACTTCGAGGAACGGTGGGTTGAATCGCACCTCTACGGACCGATGAACATCATCAAAGGTATAGTAGGTATTGTTGGCGTAGTCTGTTCGATTATAATAATACCGTGTCAAGTTCCACTTAATATCCCCCCTCTTTAACAATTCAGCTGGAACAAATTCCATCCAGTAATAGGCAGTTTCGTTTATTAGACAATCCCAGCCGTCTTCCCCTGCTAAGAATTGATGGCAAACAGCCCCTCCCGGAGGGGATGTGCACCTTGACAGGTAGTCATTTTCATTGTTGGCAATGGAACTAGCAGTCGTTCGGCTATTTGTAACCCACACTTGGAATGAATAATTTGTTGCCGGCTTGGAAAAATGGATGACAGAGTTGAGCACCAGGTAGAGGTACTCCGCCACATTCGATGGTCCACTTTGAGCCCTGTGCGGTGTCACCTCATCCGCTGAGATGAGGTAAAGCTTCCCTTGACAAGCCGGGGAACTGACTGTGATAGATTGTATCAGGTCTTGCAAGTGGACAGGTAAAACAATTGTATCTCCGCCGTTGATGTCTTGATTGTAATCAGATGCATTGAAGAACAAACGTATATACATGTACTTAAATGGGGGCATCGAAAGTACAATCAGAGTGCAGACGAAGATGTACGCAGTAATCCAGAGTATGTTCCTTATTATGGTGCAGGGTTCTAAAAGAAAAAATGGAAGGCCTCAAATTAATGGGTATGGAAAACAAACAATTCATCATGATTTAGAGTAGTAGTGGTGATCCGTTATATGTAAATTCTTTTACTCGCCACTTTTACTGCTAGCTATAAATCGCAATTGACCATGCACCACATGTGTAAATATTTCAGTTAAATCTGTTGCAAGATAACGCAGTTAAGATAACATTATTGTTAAGCCATGCAGCATTCTAAGTGTATTGACCTTTTTTCATTTGTTATGGATCCATTCCATAATCTGTTATATGTCAGCCTAATTAAGATAAATTCATCAAACTCGCCAAAAAAAATATCTGCCGCAAAAAAGGACCTAACGTGATATCACTCCAGGAAGGAGCATCAGATTTGACGAGTGCTATTGAAATGTAAGTAAAAATTCAGACCATTGAAACTCCATGGTTGACGGCTTGCAAATTCCAGTTGTGTAAGAAACATTTGTAGAGAGCTTATTTATTTTAACGATTTGATAACTTATGACAAATCCGTTAGGTCCCTTACTCCCTTTTCGCCGCACAATCAATAGCTAGTATTGTCAGTAGCGTGGCATGCATGAGGGTTAATAACTTACTGATTTTGGAAGGCTGGGGCACCTTTGAGATCAGCCGATCTGTGAAGAACGCATTCATTCCTCATCAGTACTGATGGAAATACACTCTGCATAAGAGTCATGCACAGTCGAGCTCTTTCCAAGCATAGTGACAGCAAGATGAATGCATGCAATCTAAGATGTCTGCATGCATAATCATAGCATGCATGATCTCCATACATTCTGTCAGACATGCCATGCATGCCATAGAGGTTAGCTTGCATGGGGTTGGGATTTATGATAGCTCATTCATACTTATATATGTAACAACACTCATCTGCTAAATATCTCAGTCTATTCTCGTGCAAGTTTCTATCGGGATTGAAAAAATACATATTTATAGATTGCTATCTCGATATGGCAAAAAAATACCGCGCTATATCGCGAAATGTGGAACAATGTCCAGCAAACATCGCATTGAAATGTATGGCTAATTATATATTCAGAGCCTAAATACCGTGCTATATCGCGAAATGTGGAACAATGTCCTTGGCTAATTATATTTCAGAGCCTAATAGATAGTCCAATTTATCGGATGCGTAAGGACCATTTGATAGAAGCTCTTCAGAGTTCACGGAGAATTTAAAAAAAAAACTTGAAACAGAAGGATGATTTTGCTGGACATTGTCCCATGTCATTATGATTGCGATATACACAAAATATCGCGTATCGCCACAGCCCTGGAGAGATGATGACACTGAGTGGCGGGGTGGAGGGGTAGGTGGGAGGGAAAGAGGGAAGGGGAGGGTTGCTTTGGCAGTGACAAGTCCAATTGCACACGCAACTGACGTGCTATAAATATACTTCTGACCTCTTTCCCTATTAAGGCCATCACGCTCCGTGTCGTCGTCATGTAACCGCCACTCAGGTCCAGCCTTCACTGTTGAACAAGAGTTCATTGTTTATAATAAAATGATTTTTTTAACGTATCGCCTTACCACGGATAAATTCAGGATCCACTTCTTTAGCTTTTTCGGGATAGCCAACATTAGATAGCGCCACAGCTAATTTTTTGCGACATGTTTCTTCATTGTATGCATACTTATCATACCACCTTTCTATAAAAGCAAGCGCTAGCAAATCCACTGAACGGTTTCTGTCCTTATCTATTTCTTGTGTTATCTCATCGGAGCTAAAATTAAGTTCAGTCGCTAGTCTTTTAGCCTTGTCCAGAGTGAACCCCTTGGTTAGATCAAAAACTGCTTGTCTGCTTTTAAAATCAAAATAAGACGTCGCTGCGTGTGGACGAAAGATGTATTCATATGTGAGGAGTATTATAAAGGGTAAAGATATACATCGATAAATAATCTGCAATTATTCTTAAGTTAACTAGCTAGTTAACAGGGGCGGATGCAGGAATGTGGGGGTCTAAATCCCCCCCCCCCCCCCCCCCCCCCCGTATCCAGTATCCGCCACTGTCAGGTTATGTTATGGTGACAAAAGGGCAGGTGGCGCGACTACTCCCCCTGCATGGTGAAATTATCCGAACTTAGGGCTCCTCACGAATCGAATGCTATTTGATTCGATTCGACGAATTTCGAATTCGAACATGTCGCGTTTAGTCTCTCTCGAACACGATTCGCACGCGTTTTAATCAAATAATCGAACAAGCTATTAAGAACCACATTATTTCAATGAAGAGAGGTCTTGACTAACAAAAAGCCTAACCAGTGCCTCTGACCTGAGAAACGTTCATTGCAATACGTGGGCCTTTGCGCTATAGTACTATCGCGGATATTTCCCTGGCCTTTGTCCTTTTCATTAAGAACTTCTGTGAGAGTTACGTATATGGCTAATCAAATGCGATGTGGCGCCTGTCTTGTTTAGTTTTGGAGGGTCAGACTGTGGAGGGTAGCAGCTTCCAGAGAGTACATACTGCGTGTGTGTTATCACTATTTTTAATGAAGTAGGTCCAGACAAAATTATTTCGGGGTTCTGCAGCCATTTAGAAGCTTCTTAGTTGTCGGGGTCCATGAAGTATTCAAAATCGACGACAATGTTGAGCTACTGCTATAGAACTACATGTACTCGCACTCGCAGAGTCTGCAGACCCTGTTAACTCTGAATCAGTACTTGGTACTTCTTCAACGTCACAATCCTTTGTAAGCACGCCGGTTACTAAAGTTTTCTAAAAAGGGGTTAACTAATATTATAAGTCACGCTATACCTAAAATTCGACAAACTTTCGAATCGAAGATTGATGCATACCTAACGAATCGAACTTAATTATCGAGTCGAATTCTAGACTGTTCTAATTCGATTCGGTGCATGAAATTCGATTTCTTCAAAATTTGGTTCGATTCGATTCGTGAGGAGCCCTATCCGAACTTACCCTGTTTATGTTATGGACCCTTTTGCCTGCTGCAGAATACATTCATATTATTTTGTGGGCACGTGTTTCCGGATGAGGTATGAATTTACTACTCACGTATACACATGGGTGTGACTCCGCTGAGCGGTGCAGGGCCGGTGAGACTCATAGTGAGGCCCGGGGTAACAGAGCTAGCATTTTTGCCGTCATACAATACAATTTTGGCCCGCGAGGCCCCCAGTCAATACCTTGAGGCCCGCGCGGTTTAGTAACCCAGCTTTACACTGGCCCTCCTAGAGCGGTGCACCCGCATCTGCGTACGTGATAGTTGTACCTTGCATCGTATTTGGCCCATGGTAATCACACGCATCACGACTGCCGGTTTCATCTACACGTAATCAGTAGTATTCGATGTTCGTGTACACGATCCGGCGCGTGTATGCCATGCAGTGCTACATGGACGTGTACATATTAGTATACGATGTTATTGGGCGCTATCAAAGGTCGTCTGGCATCGAATACAACACCAGAGTGTGCACTTACCCATTGATGTCTGTATCTTGATGCAGGATGTGTACGTCTCCCCCGATCGGAAGGCACTCGCATATACCTTTAAATTAATAAGATGGTATTTATAGCTTAATTGGTTATCGGCATGCTATAAATACCCGACACGTGATTAATTACAATCACCGTTACACTCCCGCAATCGAACAGTGGAAAGTAACACAAAGGGGGAAGGAAAAATCGGTACGTCAAATTTGTGCACGAAACAGGTAGAGATTTGCACACAACCTGCCAAATTAGACTGACACTCACGTCATCTTTGTAACATTCTTATGTGTGAAGTTAGAAAATCGAAACTTTGCACACAGGGGGCGCAGGCTACCGTGACTTTTTTTTTTTTGAAAAAGTTGCGTAATAGAACGTGACTCGAGGTTTACACAGCAGTTTGTTTGACATTCGTAATCGCTACCACGCTGACATTAGCACTTCAATTGTGGTACCCCAAAATGCAATGAATGTCTGTTTTCCACTGCTCCGAGAAGTTACTTTCCACTGTCCGAACCGGGAGTGTGCTTTTAACCGGTACCTTTTGTGCGCCCATCGTAATGCATCAGATTAGCAGTCTATTTATGTATTAATCACTTAACTGCTTATTATAGCACTCTAAATTCGTTTACATTTCACCATGTCAGTAGTCTCTCGTGCCATGACGTAATGCACATTGCATCATGGCATGTATTACGTCATGATTATTCCATGTGTGGGTTACGTAACAAGTGACGTGATAAATTTTCTGTAGGGTGGAAGTTGTCTAAACGTAAAAATGCCAACAAGCTGTGGATGTGAAAACAGTCTTTCAAAGAGCGGAAAAATTAAGTTTATCGGCTTCTTTCTGATTCAGCACATTGTCGTAATTTTGTCCAACCAGTCATTCCCATCAATACTGTATCGGAACCTATGCGAGTAGGTTCCATATAGGAATATCCTACAGTATCATATTTAAAAAGTCGCTCGCGTCTAGCAGGTCACTTCGCTCTTAGCGGCAATCGAGCGATATCAAAGAGGAGAACAGTTCTGCGTTGTATCTGTGTCATAAGACGGTGTACTTCTAGAGAACAAAAATACTCGTCCCCATCGTACGCGCGTCCATACCCAGTCCCACCTCAAATTTCTCCTTCGTCTTCTTATTATTATTCTTCCTTCGGGATAGTATAACTCACGACAGGAATATTTGTAAAGCACGCCAAGTGTACCAATCGCTTCAGGATGTGTCCGCAGGTTATCTTCAGGGTCTTTCAGACGCCTCACCGATCGGGCAATTTGCTGAAGCGAGTAGTACCTTATTTGGTGTTGATCTACAAATAGTACATTACATCAGCTATCACAATGTTCATGACGCACCGGTATAAAATAACCAGCGTTATCAAATTCGATGGTTTTTACCATGTAATCTCAAGGACAATTCTGATACCACTCGAGCATCTAAAAGTGGAAAGCCGGATCCAGATGCTGCCAGATCTGCCAAACGAGTCATGTCAAGCGCGCTACCGAAAGGACCAATGGTACATTATAATGTATAGTGGTGCATGGTTTATCTGATAATAGCGTGAGACCAGTTTACTTAGGGTACATTTATATTTATCCTATGTATTATATGGCTTCGCTTTTGAAACCAATATCACCCTTTGGTCCTCAATGGAAGTAGTCGGGGACTAGTGTAATATTGTAATGGTACAGCTCACAGATTCAAAAATAAATCTGTCATGATCTCGCAAGTTGCTACCTGGGTCTATAAGTTATACAATACCAAGAAAATTTTAGGAAACAAATAATAAAAACACTCTCTATACGCGAAGGTTGGTGGTACACGTATATAGGGATCAAAGGTGATGGTGGTGTAAAAAGCAAGGGAACAAGGCTTCTGATTGAAACGAAAAATGAAATAGACCTATATTAGCATGCACATTAAATTAGGACAATATGCTGTCTATTCATTTTTCCTTTTCAATCAGAAGCCTTGTTCCCTTGCTTTTTACACCACCATCACCTTTGATTCCTATGTACCACCAACCTTCTCGTATAGAGAATGTTTTTATTACTTGTCAATCTTAAACTTCTGTAAATACAGCCTTTGCAACAAACAATCTAGCGAACGGAAATAAGGTGGATGCCAAAGTAATTTTTTTTGCCCACACGAGGGGCACGAGAACATGACGAGTGACACCACATGGTACCCACAGTGAAAATTGCGTGGAATGATTTAGAAATCATGAACAGAGAATCACGTACAAATCACACGCTTTACTGATTTTTGTGTTCAATCACGCAATGACTTCTAAACGATTCGACGCTTTTTTTTTCCCTCTGTGACCACACTGGTTATACTCGTTTATACGCCAACACCGGCAGGCTTGCATTGCTGTTTTAAACCGCATGCATATTGATTTATCAGATGACCTTGATTTGGCTAGTATCAACACATGCACACAATGAAGCGCTGATGCTCCAAACTCTACGGTAAATGCACGTGCGGTAATTTATTTCATCAGAGTACCATATATATATAATTATATATAATTATAATTATATAATTACATCATATATATATCTCTCTCCTTCGCACTACAATACTTGAATTATAATATTGTAACAAGTGATAAAACATTCTCTATATGAGAAGGTTGGGGGTATATTCCCGTCAAAGTGCGTGCACATTGTCATTGTCCCGTTTGATTGGTTTAGGCACCCGCCTGGCCGCCTCCCGTACATTTTATGGCCGGGATGCAACTTGCCTGTAAATCATTGGCGGGAATCAAGCGGGAGAATGCGCACAGCTGGGCAATATCTTTGCAACAGATAAAATTAAAGAACAGAATTAAAGTTTTGGCTGGTAGATCTAGAAGCAGTAATCGGTTACGCAAACACCGTTTCTAACCATCTAGACAGTACTTTGTAGAGTGCTCTAAAAGAATGGCGCCCACATGCAGGTTTAAATGGGTATGGTCCTCAGAGTTTACTATTTTTACATCGTATATTTTGGAAAAACAGTAATGAAAAGGATGCCCACCAAGGTGAAATAAATAAATGTTTCAACTGGCTAGAAAACCTACCAAATTAACTTTGCCTGTCATTGGCAACACAGGTGGGTAGCTGCATGGTTTCTGATTTTCAGTACACCGCTAAACTTGATGCTGCAATTAATTTTCGTTTCGTATATATAATTATCATTTCAAGAATAAAATTTGGTACCAGTTGAAACTTAATTTATTTCTTCAGTTTATCTGGAATAATTATTCTAATACATTACATAATAATACGTACACATAAAGATACATGGAATATATTGTCTATTTGCATCCGTGTGTACACCTGTACACATATTGGGTAATATGTGTACAGGGGAGCACAAATTACTTACCCTACCTTATCTTTGTAAGTAATCACATTTGTCATTCAAAAATCAATATATGAGTACACAACAGATAATTAATTGATGGTCACTAATAATTCAAATTATTTGATTGTTATCTGACAGATAAACCACATTAGAAAAACAAAGAAAACTGCGCATGCGACTGAGGTGTACGTGTACACAGAGCAAGAGGATGTGTTGACAGTGGAGGCACGAAGGCTCGAATAGTGGAGGTGCAAATGGTGGAGGTACGAGTAGTGAAGGTGCAAATAGTGGGAGCGCGAATAGTGGAGGCACAAGTAGAGGAGGTACGAGCACTGAAAGCTTGAATAGTGGAGGCATAAATGGTGGAGGTACGAGTAGTGAAGGTGCAAATAGTGGGAGCGCGAATAGTGGAGGCGCAAGTAGAGGAGGTACGAGCACTGAAAGCTCGAATAGTGGAGGCATAAATGGTGGAGGCGCGAATAGTGGAGGCGCGAGTAGAGAAGGCACGATCGAGCACTGAAGGCTCGAATAGTGGAGGCACAAATGGTGGAGGCGCGAATAGTGGAGGCGCAAGCACTGAAGGTGCAAATAGTGAAAGCGTGAGTAGTGGAGGCATGGTAGGGAATTCGAAGTGGCAGAGGAAGTGCAAGTAGAGGTAGAGGAAGTGCAAGTAGAGGTATAGGAAGTGCAAGTGGAGGTAGAGGAAGTGCAAGTAGAGGTAGAGGGAGTGCAAGTAGGAGTGAAGGAGTAAAACCTCAAAACCTAAAGCTGCAGTCTGCCCTGAGATGGTGGAGTGATACTAACATGATCATTTAGCATTGTTGCTGTTTTTTGATACACAAGTGATTGAATTTGCATGATTCTTTTGCAATGAACATCATTTTCCTACATAGGACTAATTTGTGTACACCTGTACACATTTTACTGCAAAACTTTCCTGATACAACTGCATGAATAATTTCATATTACATAGTTACTATATCATGCCCTCTATCACTTTCAATACTCATTTGAAAACAGTATACTACTATAGTGAAGCAATGTAATATGTGTACAGGCGTACACAAATTAGAGCATATGACTGTAAAAGTGATTACCAAAAAGAAACAGCATTTGTTTGATGTACATACAAAACAAACTATGTGGATAAAATTTGACTTATTGAGAATGTTCCCATCATGTTTGTTTTAATCTCTAACTTTTACAGTGTTCTGCAGTGCTATAGATAACAGGATTAAGAGTTGTTATTGCAATTAGCCAAAATTAGCATATTCATGACACACTTAACCACAAGTTAACACCACCATAGGGGGTATAGATTTTCACAAGTTGTGTAAAATGACCACTGCTGGTATGAGATGTAATGCAGCAAAATGAAAGGAGTAATTTGTGTACCACTGTACACATTTTAGGATGCAAATAGACAATATACACCTATAGATAAAATAGATTAGGATACGAGAGTCCGGACCATTATTGCTCTCACAATAGATCTGGTCAAGGTTAGATTAAGCTTGCTGTATATATACTTCGTACACACAGGTGCTACTCTTTGATTTTGGAGACCCAATGGCAAGCCAGGTTGCTAGACGGGAAAACGTGTCCCTAGCCTCCTTCCCCCAATTCCCATAGGTCTTGACTGCTAAAGAGACGCACACCCACCCTAACTCACTGCATTTGGGATCATTGATTAGCCTTGTGCTTGCGGGTTTCGGCTGATAGAGCTGCAAAGCCTGATGTGATGTATGCAAAACATCAGCTGGGAGGGATCAAGAACCATCGGGTGTCAAGTTGCTACCAACTTCAACGTGAACACCAAGATGGGCCTGGTGACAGAAATCAACAAAGACATCTCGAAGTCGATTATGTCGTGTGACCCCATCTCCACTCTTCTTACATGTAACAGCATGGTGACCCAGGAGATCTATTTATTTCTATAACATTATTATGAACATTACTTTTAAATCTTTTGCCTATAAATCCCGTGAGCATCACATGGAAGAACGCTATTGTGCAGAGTAACATATAGCACACACATACACACATACAACTTACTGATAATGTTCTAAAGGATGCTTGCCATATCCACTCCCTGGACCCACACAAGCAAAGGTTTGTTGCACGCAAAATTTTTTGATTGTTCAGTTGCAACGAAAATGAGCTTCAATCAGATTCCAGATATCCATCTGTGCTGCTAATGAAAGGCAAGATACGAGCCTGTAAAGTGGCTGAGAAAAAATTTAATATTCATACTGTTGTATGTCATCGTGTCCAGAAATTTAGGACATGGTATGTAAGGTTATGATAGCAATTTGAGAATTCTGATTTCAGCAATAAATTAACCAAAAAATAAACCCCTTCAAGTCATAAGC
The DNA here is from genome assembly GCA_963681505.1 of Eunapius fragilis. Classification (NCBI taxonomy): domain Eukaryota; kingdom Metazoa; phylum Porifera; class Demospongiae; order Spongillida; family Spongillidae; genus Eunapius; species Eunapius fragilis. The sequence continues at coordinate 7,378,925 of OY811976.1, read as the reverse complement.
ATATAGGTTTATAGACAAAAAAAAAAAGAATTTGTATCAGAATTGAAACTTGGGATGCGAAACTTGTGACCACTTGTTTTGGTACAACCCATGCTTAACACAAGGTTGGACGCAGGGGAGGGGAGATCCGGACCCCCCCCCCCCCCCCCCCTTATACCACGTGTGACGTGTGCATACCAGTTTCAGGCGTCAATATGGATAGATAGTATAGGATCCCCCTCCCGCACCCTCCCCCTATTAGTTATTCATGTCGGGCCCCCCTTTCAGAATTCCTGTATCCGCCCCTGTAACATAGTATTGGATACAATGTACAAGGAAAACCTGGAGTAAGACTAGTATCCTCACTCAAAATTCATCAGGATTTGATTGTTTTCCAGCCATCAGAATCTTGATCTGAACATGGTCCAGTATGTTGGTTGTCCAGAGTGCTTTGATCATCAATCTCTGTATACTCAGTCTGTACGTTTTCTACATAGTCAGTTAAACACATGGCTTTGGTTTATTAAGAATGAGCAGTGCTAACAGCTTCACGTCCGCTTCTTTGTAATGGTACACAAGTACACCTAGGGCAGACAGCATCTCAATTATGCATAAGAAATTTTTTTTAGGCATCTTGTCTACCCTCTGAGCCCGTATCCATATACTGTTAAAATACAAAACACTTTGTTGGCGCGTTTCACATCCATCTGTAGTAACCACACCTTGCTCTTCTTCTTATGAGTGAATAGATCGTATTATTACACCATATTACAAGCATTGAGAACTTTATAAACATTTCGCCTGTTGTCGCTGTTTACAACTTGAAGTTTGTGCATGATTAGCATTTAAATATGAATGTGGTTAGTGGTATAAAGTACAGTTTGACTATAGCTACCGATAAATATGCCTTATTTATAATCGAACTGATACTTTTCTATATAAACGAGCGGGCACTGCAATGGAATAAACAAAACATGGCCGCCGACCTTCCGGGACGTACACCAGTAATGGCAGATTAACATGAATCCACGCGATAACTCAAGGGCGTAGACAAGTTTTTCAAACTGGGGGGGCTAGTTATTAATAAACCAAGTTATCCAAACTAATTATAGTACATCCGGTTGGTTTATTAATTAAGTTTGCTAGTTATTAAAAAACTGCCCAAAAAACTGGGGGGGCTTAAGCCCCCCCCTGCCCCCCCCTTGTCTACGCCCTTGTAACTTGATCTATATATTATACCCGGAAGCGGCTGCAAATCATAAAAAGCGCCCGCCAAATCCAGCCCCGGATCCAGGATTTGGCTAAGGGGGGGGCGGTTTTACTGGAGGGGCGGCACATTGACAAGGAATGCATGCGAAGCCAGGGGCAGATACGAAAAGCGGGGGGGGGGGGGGGGGGGGGTGCTGTCCGTTTTAGGCCCGATACGAAAAACGGGGGGGGGGGGGGGGGGGGTGCTGTCCGTTTTAGGCCCGATACGAAAAACGGGGGGGGGGGGGGGGGGGGTGCTGTCCGTTTTAGGCCCGATACGAAAAACGGGGGGGGGGGGGGGGGGGTGCTGTCCGTTTTAGGCCCGATACGAAAAACGGGGGAGGGGGGGGGGGGGGGGGGACTGCTTGCCGTACGATGATTTATATCTTGGTTTGTGCGCGCGCGCGTGATAGTGCGTGGGGAATGGAGCGGGGGAGGGGGGGGGGGGGGCGGCAATTGGTCCCAGAGGGCGGCATTTCATATGAATGGGGGGGGCGGCCGCCCCCCCCGAGCCTATGCTGGATCCGGGGCTGGCCAAATCATATTTTCACCATGCGGCAATCACGGATATGATATAACAGCCCGGCGACGCCGCCAGTACACGGAACGATACGGGCATTCATACTTTTTTTTTTTTTTTTCCAACTAAAATATGCAACAGCTCACTGTCAGTACATCAGGGTGACGACATCAGGTCGTCACCCCTTGGGCCGTGGCACGACCCCTGCACCTGACCCCTAACCCGACAAAGTAAGTGAAATCAAAGCACGCCATACCAAACATGGAAAAAGAATGTCGCTTTTTAGTCCAAGGACAAACAATTCATCGATCATTATAGAACATTCGCGAAGTGTGGTGACTGTATAAATTGGATGCATTAAATCAAGATTGCACAAAGCAAACACAGTTATAATGTCTAAAAAGGCACCAGCGATCGGTATTGATCTCGGGACGACCTACTCTTGCGTGGGTGTCTTCCAACACGGCAAGGTTGAAATCATAGCCAACGACCAGGGCAACCGTACCACCCCCAGCTACGTCGCCTTCACCGACACCGAGCGTCTCATCGGAGATGCCGCCAAGAACCAAGTGGCCATGAACCCCAACAACACGGTCTTCGACGCCAAGCGAATGATCGGAAGACGCTTCGACGACCCCACCATCCAATCCGACATGAAGCACTGGCCCTTCACCGTCATCAACGAAGGGGGCCGACCCAAGATCCAGGTGGAGTACAAGTGTGAGACGAAGAACTTCTTTCCCGAGGAGATCTCTTCCATGGTGCTGACCAAGATGAAGGAGACGGCAGAGGCCTACTTGGGCACCACCGTTTCGGACGCCGTGGTAACAGTTCCTGCCTACTTCAACGACTCGCAGCGACAGGCCACGAAGGACGCCGGAGTTATCGCGGGACTGAACGTGCTGCGAATCATCAACGAGCCCACCGCTGCCGCCATCGCGTACGGACTGGACAAGAAACTAAAAGCCGAACAGAACATCCTCATCTTTGACCTCGGAGGAGGAACCTTCGATGTCTCAGTCCTGACCATAGAGGAGGGCATCTTTGAGGTGAAGTCGACGGCAGGAGATACTCACCTTGGAGGAGAGGACTTTGACAACAGGATGGTGACACACTTTGTACAGGAGTTCAAGAAGAAGCACAAGAAGGACATTTCTGCCAATAAGAAGGCTGTTAGACGTCTGCGTACAGCCTGTGAGAGAGCAAAGAGAACCCTCTCGTCCAGTGCCCAGGCCAGCATCGAGATTGACTCTCTCTTTGAGGGCATTGACTTCTATACCACCATCACCAGGGCTCGCTTTGAGGAGCTGAATGCTGACCTGTTCAGAGGCACACTTGAGCCAGTGGAGAAAGCCCTTCGTGATGCCAAGTTTGACAAGTCCCAGATCCATGAGGTGGTGCTGGTTGGTGGATCAACTCGTATCCCCAAGGTCCAGAAGCTACTCCAGGACTTCTTCAATGGCAAGGAGCTGAACAAGTCCATCAACCCTGACGAGGCAGTGGCATATGGAGCAGCTGTCCAAGGTGCAATTCTGAGTGGAGACAAGAGCCAGGAAGTGCAGGACCTCCTCCTCCTGGATGTCATTCCCCTCTCACTGGGTCTGGAGACAGCTGGTGGTGTCATGACAACCCTTCTGAAGCGCAACTCCACCATTCCCAAGAAGGAGACACAGACCTTCACCACCTATTCTGACAACCAGACAAGTGTGCTGATCCAGGTGTATGAAGGAGAGCGAGCCATGACCAAGGACAACAACTTGCTGGGCAAGTTTGAGCTGACCCACATCCCACCAGCCCCACGTGGTGTGCCTCAAATAGAAGTATCCTTTGACATTGACAGGAACGGCATCCTGAACGTGAGTGCAGTGGAGAAGAGCACAGGGAAGGAGAACAAGATCACCATCACCAACGACAAGGGAAGGTTGAGTGCTGACGACATCGATCGCATGGTGAAGGAGGCAGAGAAGTTCAAGTCTCATGACGACGAACACCGCTCCAAGATTGCTGCCAAGAACCAGCTGGAGAGCTATGCCTTCACACTGAAGACTACCATGGAGGAGGATAGCGTGAAGAGCAAGTTGAGTGAGGAGGACAGGAAGAAGGTGTCGGACAAAGTGCATGAGGTGACCAGCTGGTTGGACAAGAACCAGACGGCAGAGAAGCACGAGTTTGAAGAGAAGCAGAAGGAGCTGGAGAAGGTGTGCATGCCAATCATGACCAAGCTGTACCAGGCAGGAGGTGGTGCAGGAGGCATGCCTGGAGCTGCTGCATCAGGAGATGCTGGGAGCCATCACGGCGCCAAGAAGAACCAAGGTCCTACCATAGAAGAGGTTGACTGAAAGGCTCAAATAAAACTGAGCGTTTTTAAATCTCTTCCCATCACCAGTAGACGTCAGATGTACTGCGCATACTCTTTGCTGTTTATATCCATCATCATGTATGCTCTATATGTTTACATGCTTGTATCTGTGGCATAATAGCAAATTTAATATATTAATAATCAATGATGGCGATCCTTCTGATTACATACATATGCACATAAAAACGTAAGAGGTATACCAACACAAACAATTGTTGATGAATGATGTCTGTAACGTCGCAGATATGCCCTGGCATTGGAATGAACAAGGTTGGTGTTCAGCCTGGTATTTATAGTGAGTAACAAAACTGATTTGTGGGAACATGTTCAGCCAAGTAGCCAAACGAGATCTCGAAGTACATACTTCTCAGTTAAAGTGCAAATTCACACACAAGACATTAAAGTCAGCATGATATGATCTGCCTAGGGACCTTTCTGTTACCAGTGGACTTATACATGCAGCTTGTAAAGCTAAGTGTCCTGCATGCAGTATGCAGGTATTAAATCCAAGCCATTAAAAAACCATTTAAAAAGTATGTTGATTGGTTATAGTTCCAAGCCTATACTCAATACGATCAAGCCATATAATCAAATGCAAGTGTTACTGGGAACATAAACTTACCCAACCCCCCCCCCCCCCCCCACACACACACACACACACACACATGCCACACTACACAAAAAAACATATTTTTAAATTTTGTCAATAACAGTGGCCGAGTGTTCCTACTAGTAAATTGAGTGATTTGCCTAAGAACATAAATCAATGGATGATCTGGAATAGATGGCATGTGTTTGGTGCATTATTATACCTTCTAGACTACTTGCCTCGGATATGGGTGTTGTGGAGGAAGAGTAGTTAGAGGATAAATGATAGAAACTGGGGTGCTGGGGAAATGGATATGTTGGATGCATTAAAAATAATTTAGCTGGCAACAAGTTGATTTGCAGTGCTGTCTATAGATGGTTACATGCACCGAGGTAGGTACAAGGACGAGGCTACATAATTACATACAACAAGCAGTGTGTTTTTTTCATGCACCAGCACTCAACCTCTGCATACAGTTGCTTGACAAGTATCTGGATTGAGGGTTAGTTTCATCAGAGAGATAATATACAGACGGAGGGACCCACACACGCGTATATCCTCTATGCAATGCATCTATATATTTATCTCTGGTTTCATTTATTACGCAAGTGCTCTAACATACGTGAAGGAAGCCTGCTCCCACGCACCATCCCTGCTCCTTGCTACAGGTGGCATGCATCCAAAACTCCCACACTGCTTTAAGTATACCATCAACATATGCGGCTCTGTTGAACCAACACAAGCACTCATTACAGGAATAGGTACACACACATGTTCAAACACACACGTCAAGTTTCCAGAAGACTCAATCCCACTCCGGTTTTTGCTAATTTCGCTCGCACAATGGACAGAAGCCTCGGCACTTGGTAAGGCCTCGACCCTCTCAACAAATCCACAGCACGTTTCAGCCTGTCACGCCACTCTGGAGAACAAACCCACGGCACGCACGCCACAAAGTCGCCCAGCCCCTGAACCCCGATCAAGGTGCGATTGCGTTCGCGCGACAGCTCAACGTGGAGGGCAAACACTGCTACCTGGCTACTGTAGCACTCAAGGGTACCCTCCGCGGCTCCTGTGTCGCTGCAGCACCGAGGAGCATACATGGTGTCAACAAAGGGCACCATGGTAATCCAATTGTAGCTGTACTTGTCTTCGAGTGCGGTTACGGATGAGCAGGAAGCCGTCTCACAGAAGCCTTTGAGCCTGACTAACGTGCGTTTCTTGCACGCGTCGGGGAAAGGTACCTCTGAAAGCAAAACAAGACGCGACAGAGCCAGAACGAGGATGTACCTAGCATGAAAATTGTGTATTTCAAAGCCACCTGCAGCCTGCAACTCATACTGCACGCGCTGAAATTGTCTTAACTTACTGTATTGCCAGATATGCCTCATCAGTGAAACCGATAATATGCTCATTCTGCTCGCTGAATAACAGTATCTTTTCGATCACGCTGGGCACTGTAAGGCAGGCACGTGCCACACTGTTGAAGGTCAGCCTGAAGATACAGTTTGCTACCAACATGAGCGTAAACAAGTTTGACGAATGGCCACTAAGTGCAATTTGAAAGAGGTTGTCCATGGCTAGTCTGTTCCGCGCCAGCTTAACTGAACAGCACTCCACTTCCGAGATGCTACAGAAGGTAAAGCCAACGTATGACACACAGGTTACTCATGCGTTTGTGAGAAATTTTGATATACTTGACTTTTTAATTTATGGTTGTATAATACACAACCATAAATTAAAAAGTCAAGTAAATTGTATTATTAACACCGCGTCCATGAGAATCGAATACTTTTTTGGCCTATTTTGTCGAAGTCACTTTTTGGAAAATTAGTCGGAACGGTACCAATTGCCACAAATACCGGTGTACTATGTAGTTCAACTCCTTAGACGATGTTTGAAGTCTTGCAACTACTTCCTCTGAGGACCTACATTTGTTTAGAGTCGAGCGGGTAAGATCGCTACCGGAAACGGGACACATTTTTCTGACAAGGATTCTGAGTTTAAAAACAGTATAGACATGCTCAACTGGGTCAGATAGGTAGCGTTTGAATCAATTCCTGCAGTAACCTATTATGCTATCGTCGAAACAGACACTAAACTTCTTTGGATCTCGACTCCGGACCTAAATATTGGTCGTGCACAGGCCCAAACACTTAACATTTGGCCATACGTAAGCATTATTTGACGTCATATGGGTCTCAGTTACACATCTATCGTGGACACTAACCTGTATGCTTTCAAAGTGACTCGGTCGAGTCGGTTCTATGTTTTTTCGGTTACGAAGCGTAGCGGAGGACACTTTTCCCCTAGGCAATTAAGAGCTGTTTTGGATACGCTTTAAAACGTCATTTGGTACTATCAGGAGGCCACAATGGATACCGTGTTGGCAGTTAGCTTAGTTCTTGTGCAAAACTCACCGACCGTTTTTACCTCGTTCGAGGACTTATAATTACATAGATCATTGTAGTTTATTATTGTCTGGGTACGAGTGATCAATAATTTAGTTAATAATTTTGCAATAAGTTGCCATAATCATACATCACGTGAGCCAAATGCAATACCTTCTTTTCCGTTCCCGTCCGGGTATTGATTACTCGTACCCAGACATTAATAAACTACAATGATCTATGTAAGTCCTCGAACGAGGTAAAAGCTGTCGGTGAGTTTTGCACAAGAACTAAGCTAACTGCCAACACGGTATCCATTGTGGCCCCCTGATTGTACCAAATGACGTTTTAAAGCGTATCTAAAACAGCTCTTAATTGCCTAGAAAAAAAGTGTCCTCCGCTGCGCTTCGTAACCGAAAAACATAGAACCGATTCACTTTGAAAGTATACAGGTTAGTGTCCACGATAGATATAAGGCAGACAACAACGCCATATGTCTAGGCGATAGTTAAACTATCCAAAAATATGCTTTTCCATACAATTAGGGGCCTTCCGACTAATTTTTAGAATGTTGGGTTCGACAACAAAAGTATTCGATTCTCATGGATCCGGTGTTAAAACCTGTACGTGCATTTTTTCCCATCCTCTTGTATCGCGTATTCAAATATATATCTAAAAGTAAAATACCTCATCAATTAGTTGGCACTACGTTTGGTACACATACACAATTATACAAGTACACATTCTTAATTACAACTATTTCAATGGGTTGTTACATTTACCGGTTAATTTTGTCGCGTGACTTAATGCACGAACAATAACTCACTTCGATATACATCCAATCAATCGGTCAGCAAAGGTACTAGTTTCATTACCGCGCAGAACTGATGCACGTGACAGAGATTTTACCATCAGATCAAAGCCGCCTCTCTGATCAATAAACAGCCGGGTATCTCGTGTCTCACAAAAGTTCCACAAAATAGCAAGGCAGCCAAGTAGGTCACGCAACGAGCCGCTGTTCAATTCATGCCAATCAGTGTCCGTTAGCGCCGCATACAATCTCAACACGAGTTCAATCCCCTCCTCTTGAACGAAGTATTTCCTGTTTACTTCCGTTCTGGGGGTGCCCCATCCTGCAAATAGGCAAGCCACGGCGTCATGGCGGGGATAAGGCTCACTCACGTCGCGAATGCGCATACTACTGCTGGGCAAGCGTACCGCATCTGTTATATGCCTATTTCGCATTTGTTTCAGCCACGAGGTAATCTCCTTGAAGTCCTCAATCTCCATTTCACAGTAGTAACTAACCAAAATGGAGTCGCCACTTCGCAAGTAGAGTTTCTCAACCTGTTCGGCATCAGATAACGCGTTGCCACAATGCTGTAGTAGCTGCATGCACTTCGGTATGTTGAACTCCGCCTGGATTCTGGACTTGATGTCATCCACTTGTTTCAGCGGTGCGGTGAACAGCAATCTTCGAGTAACTTCGGCGTCGTCCAGTTTGCGACGAAGTACGACCTCTAGCTCAAACGACGCCATATTTGATTATTTCTTCAGTAACTAAAGGTCGTAATAGCCCACAAACACCTACTAGTGGCGCGGATAAAGGAAGGCGGGTGTCCGTCATGAAAAGGAACAGGTAGGTGAGGTGAACTTCAATACATCTAAGTGCCTCAACGTTAGTCTCGTACCCCGACCTCAGATTACATCACAGCTAGCATACCAGGTTGCTGGGTTGTGTAACATACACCACTAACCAAAGTTATGACATCATTGTATGAGACTGTTGTATTGACTTGCAGTCATTGGTAATTGCAGAGAAACAAGTACACAGAGAATGCAAACAAATGTACGAATAATTGAGAAGACTAGTAACCTAAATGTTGATACCAACACAGGAGGGGTCCCTTCACTTAGTCAACCTCCTCAATGGTAGGGCCCTGGGACTTCTTGCCGCCTCCAGACCCACCAGTGTGGCCTCCATCCCCAGAAGGTGGGGCCCCAGGCATCCCTCCAGCACCACTGGGCATGCCTCCTGCCTGGTACAGCTTTGTGATGATGGGGGTGCACACCTTCTCCAGCTCCTTCTGCTTCTCCTCAAACTCGTGCTTCTCTGCCGTCTGGTTCTTGTCCAACCAGCTGGTCACCTCCTTGCACTTGTCCAGAACAGTCTTCCTGTCCTCCTCGCTAACCTTGTCCTTGATGGAGTCTTCCTCCATTGTGCTCTTCATGGAGAAGGCGTAACTCTCCAGCTGGTTCTTGGCAGTAATCTTGGAACGGTGTTCGTCGTCCTGAGACTTGAACTTCTCTGCCTCCTTCACCATGCGCTCAATGTCGTCAGCACTCAACCTTCCCTTGTCGTTGGTGATGGTGATCTTGTTCTCCTTCCCTGTGCTCTTCTCCACTGCACTCACGTTCAGGATGCCGTTCCTGTCAATGTCAAAGGTCACCTCTATTTGAGGCACACCACGAGGGGCTGGTGGGATGTGGGTCAGCTCAAACTTGCCCAGCAAGTTGTTGTCTCTGGTCATGGCTCGCTCTCCTTCGTACACCTGGATCAGCACACTTGTCTGGTTGTCAGAATAGGTGGTGAAGGTCTGTGTCTCCTTTTTGGGAATGGTGGAGTTGCGCTTCAGAAGGGTTGTCATGACACCACCAGCTGTCTCCAGACCCAGTGAGAGGGGAATAACGTCCAGGAGGAGGAGGTCCTGCACTTCCTGGCTCTTGTCTCCACTCAGAATTGCACCTTGGACAGCTGCTCCATATGCCACTGCCTCGTCAGGGTTGATGGACTTGTTCAGCTCCTTGCCATTGAAGAAGTCCTGGAGTAGCTTCTGGACCTTGGGGATACGAGTTGATCCACCAACCAGCACCACCTCATGGATCTGGGCTTTGTCAAACTTGGCATCACGAAGGGCTTTCTCCACTGGCTCAAGTGTGCCTCTGAACAGGTCAGCATTCAGCTCCTCAAAGCGGGCCCTGGTGATGGTGGTGTAGAAGTCAATACCCTCAAAGAGAGAGTCGATCTCGATGCTGGCCTGGGCACTGGAAGAGAGGGTTCTCTTTGCTCTCTCACAGGCTGTACGCAGACGTCTAACGGCCTTCTTGTTGGCAGACATGTCCTTCTTGTGCTTCTTCTTGAACTCCTGGACGAAGTGGTTCACCATCCTGTTGTCAAAGTCCTCTCCTCCAAGGTGAGTATCTCCTGCCGTTGACTTCACCTCAAAGATGCCCTCCTCTATGGTCAGGACTGAGACATCGAAGGTTCCTCCTCCGAGGTCAAAGATGAGGATGTTCTGTTCGGCTTTCAGTTTCTTGTCCAGTCCGTACGCGATGGCAGCAGCGGTGGGCTCGTTGATGATTCGCAGCACGTTCAGTCCCGCGATAACACCGGCGTCCTTCGTGGCCTGTCGCTGCGAGTCGTTGAAGTAGGCAGGAACTGTTACCACGGCGTCCGAAACGGTGGTGCCCAAGTAGGCCTCTGCCGTCTCCTTCATCTTGGTCAGCACCATGGAAGAGATCTCCTCGGGAAAGAAGTTCTTCGTCTCGCACTTGTACTCCACCTGGATCTTGGGTCGGCCCCCTTCGTTGATGACGGTGAAGGGCCAGTGCTTCATGTCGGATTGGATGGTGGGGTCGTCGAAGCGTCTTCCGATCATTCGCTTGGCATCGAAGACCGTGTTGTTGGGGTTCATGGCCACCTGGTTCTTGGCGGCATCTCCGATGAGACGTTCGGTGTCGGTGAAGGCGACGTAGCTGGGGGTGGTACGGTTGCCCTGGTCGTTGGCTATGATTTCGACCTTGCCGTGTTGGAAGACACCCACGCAAGAGTAGGTCGTCCCGAGATCAATACCGATCGCTGGTGCCTTCTTTGCCATTTTTTTTTTTTTAAATTAGTTCTTCGTAACTTTTTTTTCTAATGGCGGCAACCTTTCTCCGGTGGGATGTAAGGTAAAGCACGTGCAGTGTCTACTTATACGCGGAATCGCAGAACCTTCTCGAAGAGATCACAAGTTCCGGTATTCAGTGATTGGACGGAACAATTACACGCGCGTGCCGTATTCTTAGGGGTAAAGCAGCTGTAACACAATGCGGATTACAAATAAAATTTTGATATCGAAGCGACCATAAGTCTGTTAAGCCTGTTCTAGCTCAATAAGCACTCCATTACAGTCCTTTGGATGTAGGAACACCACTGGTTTGCCATGTGCACCAATCTGTAATGGAAGGAGGAGTGATGGATAGGTTGGAACAATTAACATTGCCAAACATCCCTGCCACACATACACACACACACACACACACACACACACACACACACACACACACACACACACACACCTTTGGTTCAGGGTCTATGGGTCTGATGCGATCCTTTACATCAGCAATTGCATTCTTGATGTTGTTCACCTATAGGTAGAGATAGGGAGGGAAGTAACGAGGAGAGAGGGTGGCTGAGAGGGGCTAAGGGGGAGAGTTAGGTAAAGAGAGGGAGAGGGAGTGCTAAGGGGGAGGACTATAGACAATCAACAAGTTGTTACAGGCTGCAGGTCACATGCTGACACTAATTATCGCTATGTCATCTGACCACAGAAAATGGGATGAATTGCAAAGCCTCCAAATGCTGCAACATGAATATGCTCACTCTCACCACCATCAGTACAAGGTACCTACTTCACAGTATCATCAGTATAAGGTACCTACTTCACCCCACCATCAGTATAAGGTACCTACATCAGTACAAGGTACCTACTTCACAGTACCATCAGTACAAGGTACTTACTTCACCCCACCATCAGTATAAGGTACCTACTTCACCCCACCATCAGTATAAGGTACCCACTTCACCCCACCATCAGTACAAGGTACCTACTTCACAGCACCATCAGTATAAGGTACCTACTTCACCCCACCATCAGTATAAGGTACCTACTTCACAAGTACCATCAGTACAAGGTACCTACACAATCCTATTGAGCAGCTGGCTTTAACTGAATCAGACAGACACTCTTCATTGTGCAGTATGGCTTTCCTCTAATGCAGGATGGATGAATGAGGTACAAAGAGAACAACAAGCCCACAGCCTAAACCAGCTGGCCATGGCAGCTGGTCTATTGCATATACTTACTAAGCTAAACACAGTGAGTAAAACAGTTTGGAAAGACCAAACTCAACAAACTTGTCCCAAATGGTACATTCCATAGTACCCACATTGTGCAATGTAGGTGTGGGCACCTACTCTCTTGATTACCCCCCCACCTGCCCCCTCCTACAACCTCACTTATAGGCCCTCCTACAACTCCCTACTTATAGCACCCCCCCCCCCAACAACTCCCCACTTGTAACCCCCCCCCCCCACAACCCCTTACTTATAGTCCCTCCTACAACTCACCACTTATAGCCCCCTCCTACAACTCCCCCACTTATAGCCCCCTCCTACAACTCCCTACTTATAGCCCCCTCCTAAAAATCCCTACTTATAGCCCCCTCCCCCCAACAACTCCCCACTTATAGCCCCCCCCCCCACACACACACAACCCCTCACTTACAGCCCCTCCTACAACCCCTCCCATAGCCCCACTTATAGCACCCCCCCCCCCCAACTCCTGGTGGGACAGGAGTGTGTAGGGAGGTGGGTGGGGTGCGAGGTAACTCAAAGCATGACAGGGGGCTTCATAATGGCCTTAATTATTAACGTGATGAGTGACCCTTCTACCACTTGTTAATACTCAGTCCTGTGCACATGAAATACACTGCATGCATGTGTACACATACGTGTGCATGCCTGTGTGTGTATCTTGTGAACGAGATGTGTGCATGCACGCACACACACACACACACACACACACACACACACACACACACACACACACACACGCACACACACACACACACAGTTTATTATGTTGGTTTGTATAAGTGTGTACACAAATGGGCATCTGCCAAACCTTTCACTGTGAAAAGCACACACATGGTACCAGTAAACAACATCACCATAACAAGACAAAATCTATTCAAACAAAAAGGAACAATGCTGAAATTGTAATCTTCAGAACTTCTGCAAGATAGCGTAAGACCCCTTGCTAAAATTCTGCCCCCCCCCCCCCCCCCAACCCCCTTCCCCAGGGGGTCTGCTAGGGACCAATGGTCATAATTGTATTAAAACCAGATCTACATGTGATGACTGCTTACACACACACACCAGTGACCTTGCATGCCTGGCTGCTTACAGGTGACTTACTTCAATGCATATGTGGTGCATTCCTCCTTCTGGTTTCTTCTTCATGAAGGCCGTAATAGGACTCTTGTCACCCAATGGGTGAAGCAGCTGCACACACACACACAGACACACACACACACACACATACACACACATGCATACACATATACACACACAAACACACATACAAACACACACATACACACACGCATACACACACATACACCCACAAACACACACATACAAACACACACGCATACACACATACACGCACACAAACACACACATACAAACACACACATACACACACACATACACACCTCTTGAACACAGGCATGTATAAACACGAAGCACACAAACCTCCAATTTCGTGTTGCCCAGCTCAACAAAGACTGTGTACACACCATGTTCAGGCATGGGCTAAAGAGAAATAAACTATAACAACACAGGCTTCCTCATCGATTCTACCCAATCATGAACTACAGACACACAGCCCTCACATGCACGCTACACGCATGCTAATGCCATGAATAGGAGGACATCTGTAACAGTTATGACCACAGCAATGTTAGATACAGAAATTATCCAATTTAACTGAGGGGGGACCTCTGGGGTTTCAATAAACTGAGAGGGGACCTCTGGGGTTTCAATAAACTGAGAGGGAACCTCTGGGGTTCTAACTAACTGAGAGGGGACCTCTGGGGTTCCAATTAACTGAGAGAAGACCTCTGGGGTTCCAATTAACTGAGAGGGGACCTCTGGGGTTTCAATGGACTTTTGCATGAAAGATCGGAAGTCCGATAAACGTCACGTCTGGAGTAAAAACCACAGCGGTTGCCTAGAGACATCGTGTCACGTTCGCGGACCTTTGCGTAATAAAATGGCAACGCACGTAGTCATTCCTTTCCGCTCGGACAGTGATCCTTCGGCCGATCCAGTTCCTGATCCAACTATGCTGCCAACAGTAATTTTGACCGAGTCTGACATACCCAGAGCCTTTTTAAAGCCATCCATTTAAAAAGGTTCCGGGTATGTCAGACTATGTCAAGCTTACTGTTGGCTGCATAGTTTGACCAGGAACTGGATCGGCCGAAGGATCACTGTCCGAGCGGGAAGGAATGACTACGTGCGTTGCCATTTTATTACGCAAAGGTCCGCGAACGTGACACGATGTCTCTAGGCAACCGCTGTGGTTTTACTCCAGACGTGACTTTATCGTACTTCCGATCTTTCATGCAAAGGTCGTTAACTGAGAGGGGATCTCTGGGGTGTGGTATAATCTACACTCCATGAATAATATTAATATTGTGCACGTATCATTAGCAAATGTGAGATGACATCCTGTTGCAATAACAACAGGGGGAAGGTAACAACTCCTCTCCCGTCTTCATGTCCCCCCCAACCACCCCCCCCCCCCCCCCCCCCCCCAGTATAAAGTCACAAGTAGTGATAATAGAGTTGTACATATAAAAATTTGGTGGGTACTTAAAAGTGCTCTGGCTGTGAAACCACCAAATTATTAACGCCATTATAAAATAACCTTGTGTAATGCATGCTTACTACTGCCATCCCACTGCTCTTGGCAAAGGAGGTCACAGGGGTACATTAGAGGAAAAAAGTACGAAAGAGAGAGGAAGCATGAAAATGAGGTGGTAACACATTCACGAATCAGTAGAGATTTTAAAGGTGCATATGGGAAGGTATGGCATATACATCAGCCATGAGTATTGTAGCATATTGTTTGCCATGTAATCAAAAATGAAAGTGCCAATTTCACAGTAGAAAAAGGTATGCCCTCGTACTGGGGATGTTTGGAAAGTTATTTGTTGCTTCTATATAACGCTCTGTATGCAGCTGACCAAAAAATAAAAAACGATGCATCTTTATAGCAAACACTCACAGCGCCTACTTCGGCATTTTAGACGTGTAGTGACGCAATTCGACGTTTGAGCCTGGGCACGGGCTAGTTATAGCAACACGACATAGAGGCCTAGCAACCTTATATACTAATAGGTTCTCACTTGATCCGCGGCCAAGGTGCCGTTTATAGGCTACGTCACTCACCACGGGTTCGCTGACTTTGGCTCCCAGAACGTCACGGTACATCGCCATGGCTTTCTGCAGGTCCGGCACGGCTATGGCGACGTGGTTCAACCTCCCCAATTTCCAGTCCTTCTCACCCTTGGTTTTCTCATCGGGATTCTTCAATTCGGTCCCGCGCACGGTGACGTAGCATCTGGTAGACTGCATTCAGACAGACACAAGTAATGCATACCCGCAACACGGGTTCTGACCTTCACGACAGACGGATAAAAGATTTACCGGATAAAGCGCCCTGCTCGACGGAACGCACAGCCTCGCAAGCAATCTCAAAGCCATAATTTATGCCAATCCACCTTTGACCTCGCTTTCCTCGTTCCCAAACATCGCATAGTCGTCACGTGATTATCGACACTCAACATGGCACGTAATAGCCAGCTAGCAGACCAACTCGAAAAGGCACTTCAGGTTTTGTACCACAAACACTTCAGGTAACTATGCAATGGACATTTTTATTTCTAGGAACTGGAGGCAGTAGCCGGGGAGAGAGACGTCTTGAAAAGGCTTCTACAAGATGTAAGAAATGTCGGGTACGACTTAGGCTTTTCATGGGGGGAGGGGGCGGGGTAGAATTCTAATGTAACCAATGTATTGCAATTTGGTTTGCAGGTCTAACTAAAGGTATTAGTTCTATTCCATTATTTAGCCGTACATCCGTATAGATGGTGTCCAGGGTTTTTTTTTTTTTTAACCAGGGTGTGTGCGTGCGTGCGTGCGTGCGTGCGTGCGCGCGCGCGTGTGCGCGTGGTGTG
Source organism: Eunapius fragilis (assembly GCA_963681505.1). NCBI lineage: Eukaryota > Metazoa > Porifera > Demospongiae > Spongillida > Spongillidae > Eunapius > Eunapius fragilis. Next base: position 7,362,768 of record OY811976.1, on the reverse strand, counting down.
TGTGTTTGTTTATTGGAAATATGTCCCGCGGGGTCGTAGTATTAGTCCAGGTATAACATAAGTTTGTCCAGGGGTGGTTTTATATACTGTCCCGGTGGGTTTATTGTTATCTGTAGGGGTGTATGGTTAAATAATGGAATAGCCTATTTAACTATTATAAAGAAATTTGGCAATATCATGGCTCCATGACATAGTGGGGACACATTATCTGCATACTGTCACGTCTCTGTTTCAACCTATGTATGGTGCTCGCTGTTCAACAGAGACCAACGCACTCCAGACAGAATGGTGAGAGCTCAACTCCGTGCACAGAGTCTTTAGTGGCACAGCTGGAGGACTACCGCAGGCAGATGTCTGATTCCGGAGCCACCTCGAGCAAGATGATAGCCGAGTGAGTGAATGTGTGTGTGGGGGTGGGTGGGTGGAGTGTGAGTGGGGATATAGAAACAAAGGATTGATGATGATGTTTAAAGTGGCAGCTGCTTGTAAGCGTGGCAGGTGGGGGCAGGCAGAATGTTTGTTAGTATGTACCAGTGTGTGTTTGTGTGTGTGTGTGTGTGTGTGTGTGTGTGTATGTGTGTGTGTGTGTGTGTGTGGTGTTTTGTTTATGTTGCTCTATCATTTCTGGTGGTGTTGCAGCCTGCAGGCCAGGATTAGAAGGCTTGAGGTGGACAAGCAAATTGCAACCGATGACAAGTGAGAGAGACGTTGCACCTTTAGGTCAGAGCTGGTCCCATTGCTTCCCCTTCACCTCCTCCTCCCTCCTCTTCCCCACCCCCTTTTTAGGAACGACCTGCGACAGCAGCTGACAAGGGAGGAGGTGAGGGGGCTGGAGCTGTTGTGGAGAGAGGAGGAGACTCGTGTGAAGCTGAGGGAATGTGAGGAAAGCCGCACCTTCCTGATGAATGTGAGGTGCAGGGGAGGGTGGGTGGGGGTGCATTATTTGGGACATGAGTGAGCGGGTCTTTCAACAACAGAGTCCCATTGGTTGAGATTTGTTACCCAGTTCATTGGGGATAAACCCTTCACTTGGCCTTCACTTGAAGCAATTGATTTGATTTATAATGTGTTACAAGTACATTGTGTATGTGCGTATGAAAAGGGAGGGGCTAATGTGATCTCCACAGGTTTGAAGAGGGAGGGGCTTAGTGATTGAAGCGGGAGCGGCTTAGGAGGCACTTAGTGATCTCCACAGGCTTTCAAGCCATTACTATATTGGCAAACTATTTTGTTACACACATCTTTTCTTCAAACGCAGGCACATGCATGCACACACACACACACACACACACACACACACATGCACACACACACACAACAGGAGGGGGGATGGAATTGTGGGGGAGACCACATACTGAAGGTTCATTAATAAGACCTCTCCCTCCTGCTCCCACCACCACCACCCTCACCCACCACCCCCACCACCCTCACCCACCACACCCACCACCCTAACCCACCACCCCACCACCCTACCACCACCCCCACCACCCCTACCACTGTTGACCCCTCAGGACTCCTACCACAATGCAAAGAAGCTGAAGAAGGTGGAGGAGGAGGTGGAGGTGCTGAGGCAGGCCGCCAAGGACCACGACTATGAGCTGCAGCAGAGGGACGAGACCATTGCCCAGCTGGAGAGGGAGGTGTCTAAGCTCAAGGGACTCCTGCAGGCCAGGGACGACGATATCTTCAGGCTGACACGCGAGAAGGAAGCCCTGAGTAGGGAGAGGACACGAGAGGAGAAGGAGAAGGGGGAGGAGACAACTGCTGCCAAGTTTGGCACGTTGCCCAGGATGAGGGGGAAAACCCAGGATGAGGGTGCAAAGGTCATTGCCAAAGTAACGGTTGGGGAGGAAATTGGGGGCTAGTTTTGGACATTTGGTAATTGGTTGGTAATTGGAGTGGTTGTATGGCATACCAACAAATGATGCAATCCATTGAACACATGAGTATGTGTTGTGTTCTCTGAGGTGTTTCCTTCCACTCACCCACTCTTCTCTTCCCCCTCCCTCCGTCCCATCCTTTCTTCCTCACACTCGCCATCTTGGTTTCAATTCACCAGACTTTGACAGGGAAGTCTAAACTATCGTCAAGCCATGGTAGGTTTGTGATGTCATGGTGGTGGGCTTTCCCTCATGTTTATCTACCCCCCCCCCTCCCCTCCCCCCAATGTAGTGAATGCTCCACTCTCACAGACCACCACTGGGAACCCAGAACCACCTTCTTTGACTTGTGTCATCTGTGGACGCACCAAGTTCAGAGACCTCACTGCCCTGATGAAGCACAGTGCTACGTGTACAGACTTTGCAGTGTCCTAAGCACAGGCGAAGTGAAGGATGTGTGTGATTTTTCTGCAGGCTTCTTTGTACCTTTTATCTTTTTATCCCTCTTTCATTGTACCATTTAAAAAGCGTGATTTGATCCGTTTGAAATTGCATAACCATGTTGCACCCATTCTCAGTCTAATGTGTTCTAGATCAGAGAATAATTGTCGATCCATTTCATTACAATTTTGTTAGAATGGTCCTATGCCCTAAACATTCTAATGGTAGCCCCTCCCTTTGGGACAAAGTTAAAGCGGAATAAATATATGTATTACGGTATTCAAAAATAAAATTGAAAAACTAACCGCGCGTAGCAACGATTTCCGCCATATTGAGGGACAGCGGCGCCCAAAAAACCATGGTGTTTACGTGTTGTGTCTTGAGCTGTTACAATCGCAGTGGACGGGAGAGGGGCGTGTCCTTTTTCAGCATACCCGCTGTCGTCGAGCACCAAGGAGAGAAGACGAAGAAGCTCTCGCTGAAGCGTCGCCATGAGTGGATAAAGCGCATAAATAGAAAAAACTGGACGCCGTCGAGATATGCACGAGTGTGTTCCGACCACTTTCATTCTGGTAAGCTGAACTACTTATGCGTGAATGGCGACCGTTGAAAATGATTCATTTTTGTATCTACAGGAAAACCTTCCATGCTGTATGATGACTCAAACGTGGACTGGGTTCCCAGTTTGAAAATGGGCTACACAGCCACACCTGGGCATGAAGACGCCCTCAGCCTGGAAGCACGTAACTTTGTAAAGCGCGAGTTGGAGGTAGCTGAGGCGATGTTGCTGCTATCTGCAATGGACAGAGTTATGCCGTTTACCGCAGCAGGTAAAACCCACCCCCGTTTCGTACCCAGGCCCAATAACGTCACAGCAGTACGTTCCATCTTTAGTTGTGATGTTATCCACTGCTGGGTTTGGGTAGGAGACTTCCCCCCCCCCCCCTCCCCACCCACCCACCCACCCCCTCTCCCCAACGCTGTGCATTGTGTGAAACATTTCATTACCAATAGGTGAACCATTGCTGACGACTAGCTCGAACACAACCACTTCATAGCACAACCACTTCATAGCACAACCACTTCATAGCACACCATTTCTCTCCATTCCTGTCTCCGGTTTTCTTCTCTCATAAGTTATTTATGTTTTATTCAACATAGCACTGTGTCACCATGGTAACATGACGCTGTCGTCATGGTGCTGGTTGTAAAAACTTTTATGTTGATATTCACTTTTATTCACTTTCAGTGAAAGTTTTTTGTGTAAGGAGGATGGGTAGTGATTGTGGGCATTGCCCACATGGGAAGGGTGGAGAGTGTGTGAGGAGCAGTATCAATAGTGCTGGACAATGATGTAAAATGTTCTTATGAAATGAGGTAACATTTATTTCTGATGTAAAGTTGTGGATTGTGAGCTTAAAATTGTGCTTCTGCTATGCAGTTGGCTGGCAATGTGGTATTGGGCATTTAATCAACACTTGTCTTGACAAGCATTTTCATTCTGAACTGATAGAGATATTAATAATTTTGTCCACCACCATGAGGCATGCCCAGACCATAGCGTTGATGTAATCCAGGCTGCGATGCATTGGTCTGGGCATGAGGTTAAACGGGGTGGAGATGCCCATGCGTACGTAGAAAGATTATTTATTTATTTCTTTATTGAATTAAAATTAATTAGAAGCAAGGATAAATGAAACGTACAACACAACAACAAAATCAAAATTATAGAAGCATCCACACCCACCACACACCTCAACCCATGTCCTCTGAATGCTGAAACCTTGCACGGGAGAGCAAGGCTCTAGCATTGCAGCGAACCAAGGTCAGGTTCAGTCTCTGATATATGCTTGTTGTGGCTTTTGACTTGCTGCACTGCAAGGCCAGGTGGGCTGCAAGGCCAGACGTGCTGCAAGGCCAGGGGGGCTGCAAGGCCAGGGGGGCTGCAAGGCCAGGGGGGCTGCAAGGCCAGACGTGCTGCAAGGCAGGAAACTGAGCTCTGCGCTTCTTCACCCCAACGACATAATCGACTCCAGATGCCTTTGTTGACAAGTAAATAAAAACATTCTCTAGCGAGAGAGTTGTTGGTATATAGGATTGACCAATGCTGGTGTAAAAAGCATGGAAACAAGAGTGACAGAAATTTTACTGGAAAATTGAAATAGGCCTATGTTTAGCACACTCACAATATAACAGCGCATGCCTGACTAATGGGCTAAATATTTGGCCTATTTCAATTTTCCAGTAAAATTTCTGTCACTCTTGTTTCCATGCTTTTTACACCAGCATTGGTCAATCCTATATACCAACAACTCTCTCGCTAGAGAATGTTTTTATTTACTTGTTTCATAAGTTTTTTTTCGTCCTATCGTAGTCAATAATCATAATTATTATGATTATAATAAGAATTAGTAGAATGTATGATGATGTGTCCTCGCCCACACCATCTTCTTCTTCGGGGTCATCCTCCTCGCCATGCTTGTTCTGGCCAGGCAGGCCAGGGGGGGCAGCACTGCTGGTGGTGGTGGGGACAGCGCTGGTGGTGGTGGTGGGGACAGCGCCGGTGGTGCCGGTGGGGGCAGAACTGGTGGTGGTGGTGGGGGCAGAACTGGTGGTGGTGGTGGCGGGGTGAAGGGGAGAGGAGTCGGAGGATGAATGTAGTCATCCTCTTCCTCCTCTGACCCCTCGTTGGTGAAAAAACACCTGAGGTCTTCAGCTGCCATCTACATGTACATGACAGAGAGTATGATTCAATTTTTACCTCTTTCTTTTTAGTGCAAAGCCTAGAATCCACAGAGTACTGTTCAATATTTACCTCTATTTGCAAAGTGCACTATTCAGCGGGTGAATGACTTTTATACCTTGCAAAGCCTTAACACGTGTGTAGACTGTGCTATAATTATATTGGTCCAATTCCATCATATAAATGACAGGGAGGGAAGGGGTGTATGCGTATCAGTTTTGCTAAAAATCTATATTGGTCAAATTTGATCCAGTAATAATGCTCCCATCTAAACATGGAGGTGTAGCCGACTTTTGTATAGATGGATAGTGTGGGAACTCAGGAAGTGAACTACATGGCTCAGTGTAGATCGATAAGTACAATATAAGGAAGCCTTATCAGATTAAAACAATCTACTGTACACACAGTTGAGTCACCATGCATGCTTTAGTGAATGGTTTTGTGCAGATCCGTGCTGTACATAGTCGGGCGGGCCCTACTACCGCGTTTGGTCAGGTAGTAGGGTGACAAGCCCGACCAAACGGGCCGCCCGACTATGCTGTACAAATGTTGCATACACAGCTTTTTAATGTTAATACAGTGTTAATACAACATGCCATAACATACCTTTGGGTGATAGTGGTAGTTCTGTGACCCCTGCGGTACCACGTCCCCTCTCGGAAGCACATTTAGCCAATCGGACAGCGGGGTCATTCCAATACCGACTCCTTTTAGAAGCTTTAATGGCAGCTGAATTGTCCTCGTTCCTGTCTATTAGCAGCGCAGTTCTCCTCGAGGTCCTCTTCATATCGCCGCCTTTTAACAGCACGGTTCTCCTCGAGGTCCTCTTCATATAGCCGCCTTTTTGCAGATCGCTTAGATTCAATATCTGCGTTGTACTGTCGCATACAGAGGCCTTCTTCTTTTCGGGATCGGCCTTGTAGGTGTCGCGTACAGAAGCCTTCTATTCGGGATTGGCCTTGTAGTTGTCGCGCACAGAGGCCTTCTTCTCTTCGGGATCGGCCTTGTAGCTGTCGCTAACAGAGGCATTCTGATTGGCCTTGTAGAGTGCTCGGGCTTTAGCTTTGTTCTCGTCTTGCTTCTGGAGATATTCCGCTCGTTGCTTAGACACTTCTTTGATTACACGAAGGCATTTTTAGCAACTTCACTATAATAGCCAAAGTAACAACTATTAATTAAACTGCGATAGGAACACGAAATATATTTAGTGCAGGTTAGGGACCTAAAATTATTAATAAAAATCCATATATACATTTTAAAATAGAACTTGATATGTGTCTATATGGATAACGTGCCGGTGAATTTCGAAGCGATTGGTACTATTCCCGTCCTTCTAAACCGTTCCTAGCTCGAGTTATACCTTCCTAAGAAGACGACGACGACGACGATGGAGAATTATTTTAGGACTGGGCACGAGAAAAAGGAAATTGTTTGTTTCTCTATAACCACACCGTTTTATGACACGAAACCAATGTAGAACTGTAGATCGTTGTGCTCTCATTCCATCGCGATAAAGAGATAAGCGATCCGTTTCTCCGTTGTCCCTCCAGACGCTAGTGAAGTTTTATTAATGACATTCATCAACCCTCAATCAATCCTATATTGAACCTGCTGCCGCAGGTTCAGATATCTGTCACCTGCAGGCTGTTCAGCACCCTGACACCTGATGGGTCTTGGTCCCACCCAGCTGATGTTTTGGTTAGTGATTGGATTACTGGCAGATTTGTTGCCTTTGATTTCACTGTGTCATCCCCCCCTCTCTGCTGCCTCACTTAATCAAACATGCACCACATTGGGCATCACAGTTCTATCAGCAGAAACCCGCAAGCACAAAGTTAATGATCCCAAATACGGTGAGTGAGACCTATGGGAATTGGGGAAGGAGGCTAGGGACACATTTTCCCATCTAGCCACCTGGCTTGCCATTGGGTCTCCAAAATCAAAGAGCAGCTGTGTGTACGAAATATACAACAGGCTTAACCTCACCTTGTTGTGAGAGCTATTATAGCCTGGACTCTTGTATTTTATCTGTAGGTGTATGTGTAACAATTAAGAGCTAGGTTGGGTCTGCATTCCCTTAGCGGTAGAGACCTATGGGTGTGGGACCACATCTCCACCCTCTTACATGTAGCAGCATGGTGCATGACCCTAGAGATCTGATGCTGTGTTGGGACAAAGAGGACAGGAAAGCCCTCTGGTAATATCCAATCCCAGCCACCACCTAATGCCTACACAGAACTCATGGGGGTCGAGATGTAAACCAAACTCTACACTAGGCACCACTGAAAGCCAAGAGGATGTGTGAGGGGCTGATGCTGAGAGGAGGCGAGCCTTGTTAGCAGGAGATGAGGAATCTAAGAGAGCTCTAAACTGCTCAGTGTCAATTTTGAAATACAGGGCCTTTTGAGGTATGGGTGAGTCTACAGTAGTCTACAGTAGATCCAATGAGAATAGTGTCTTGAGTAGACACTAGGTCACTGAAGGTGCTCACGGCATGCTTTAGGTGTTGGTTATCTACATCCGCAAAACCCGAGGAGCTAATAGAAGTGACGGCACAGGCATGCAGAGCCAAAGAACACAACCCCAAACCTCTGTAATATTATTATAACTACAGTTCTAATTATTACAAGTAACTAAAAACACTGTATGAGAAAGTAGGTGGTATACTGGGGGGGGGGGGGGGGGGGGTGTTCACAACAACGAAAAAGCAACACTTGGAACAAATAACATTAAAATGAGGATTATTGGGCCTTAAACGACCTGTTAACGGTCATATCACATCCCACCATCAAAACCATCTTTCCCCCTCTATATATACAAGTAAAAAAAAACATTCTCTAACGAGAGAGTTGTTGGGATATAGGATTGACCAATGGTGGTGTAAAAAGCACAGAAACAAGAGTGACAGAAATTTTGATTATATTTAGCCCATTACTCAGTCATGTGCTGTTATATTGCTAAATATAGGCCTATTTCAATTTTCCAGTAAAATTTCAAGTCACTCTTGTTTCTGTCCTATATCCCAACAACTCTGAATGTTTTTATTTACTTGTTTCATAAGTTTTTTTTCACCCTGTCATAGCAGCATCATAGTCAATAATCATTTGTAGGAAGAGCGTGGACGATCCCCTATATCTCTTAGTGCAAGAACAAATAACTTTAATAGCACTGCTGATGGTGCCGGCGGAAGTGGTGGTGGGGGCAGGAGTGCCGGCAGGGGTAGCGCTGCTGGTAGTGGTGGGGGCAGCACTGCTGGTGGTGGTGGCAGGAGCGGGACTTCTGGAGGTGGCAGAGTGAAGGGGAGAGGAGTCGGAGGCTTTTGAGCTAGCAATGGATGAGACTTACAAAAGGTATCATTTACTTCACTTAGAAGCTCACTATCCCTAAGAATAGCTTTTTCAAGACCACCATTATACTCCATTAGTGCATGAGATTTGGTTTCATACAAGGAGTAGCTATATGGGAGAAGGATATGGTTGCAGTTATTCATACAGTTGCGGTACATGGCTAGACAAGGCTTCAGATAAGGAAGCCTTATCAGATTAAAACAAACACACAGTTGAGTCAGAGATAATGTTGAGTCACCATGCATGTGAAGTGAATGGTTTTGTGCAGTACATAGTCGGGCGGGCCCTACTACCTAGGGTGACAAGCCCGACCAAACGCGGTAGTAGGGGCGCCCGACTATGCTGTACAAATGTTGCATGCACAGCTTTTAAATGTTAATACAACATGCCATAACATACGTTTGGGTGGTCTTGGTACTTCTGTCAATCTATGGTTCTGTGACCCCTGCCACTCGGCAGCCCATTTAGCCAATCGGACGGCGGGGTCATTCCAATACCGACCCCTTTCAGATGCTTTAATGGCTGCTGAATTGTCCTCGTATTTCTGCCTTTTAGCAGCGCGGTTTCCCTCGATGTTCTCTTCATATCGCCGCCTTTGAGCAGCACGGTTCTCTTCGAGGTCCTTTTCGTATCGCCAATCGCTTAGATTCAATATCGGCCTTGTAGCTGTCGCGTACAGAGGCCTTCTTTTGGGATCGGCCTTGTAGCTGTCGCGTACAGAGGCCTTCTTTTTCGGGATTGGCCTTGTAGAGCGCTCGGGCTTTAGCTTTATTCTCGTCTTGCTTTTGGAGGTATTCCGCTAGTTGGGGGTATGATCGCGTATCAAGGAGCCCGGGATATAGTACAGTTAACCGTAAATGCTATTGCTTCCTATTTTCAACACTTCATACTACATCATTTCTCTCCGGTAAAATAAATTTTGGGCTCTTGCATTAGCTCCATGCCAGTGTTGCAACGTCCGCTACCCCTTGGGGTTCAAACTGGTCATATCTTTCGGCAGAACATCTCGGTTTATACCGGTACGCAGAGGGGTCCTGTACCTATCGATTTGTAGTCTCGTACCCAGACCCAAATGTACGTAAGTGTTATCCGCTTGCAGTATAACACTACGTACAGTGGTACGTTTAAAATGATTGTGACGTCATACGTAATTGCCTACGTCACATTCGCAAATTAAAATGAATCGCTGCCGGCACAATAATAGAATAAGATAATAGCTCGATCAGAACTTTTTGGTATACCCGCACGCTCACGCTAGGCCTTTCCATTCTTTGCAACGACTTTCCGCTGCCGGTCGGTAAGCAAATGAAAACATCCTTTACTTGTAGAAAGCACTTTATGGCTGTGTGTTGACTTGGACGAACGTCACAATAACCCAATTTTCCACACGCGCGTACAATCACGCTGTCAAGATTAGCAGTATCGGAGTCGCTCGTACTAGACATGGTTAAGGCGGAGTGCAATTTACAATGAGAATGGATAATTACAATGGCGTTGTAACGTCACGCGGAAGGTGCATTTTGATTGGTGCTTCAGATTTTGGAAGCACAGAACAACTTCGCTTGGCTTATCGTCCTGTTCGTTAATTTTTACTTGATCCGGTACGGAGATACAACTGTGCTAAGTAACTGCACATTTCTCGTTCATTTCGCGCCATTAACCTACTAGTGGTTCCCGCTATACTCCGAGTACATGAATCTCACGTGCCCATGCCACTATATATATTAACATGAAGTACCCGTTCTTACAAACGTCAGTGGTTCTCTTCCATATACTTCCTACATTGATTATTGACTACGTTACAGTTATGATAGACTGAAAAAAAAACTTATGAAACAAGTAAATAAAAACATTCTCTAACGAGAGAGTTGTTGGTATATAGCTATAGGATTGACCCAATGCTGGTGAAAAAGCATGGAAACAATGAATGACAGTAATTTTACTGGAAAATTGAAATAGGCCTATATTTAGCACGCTCACAAAATAACAGCGCATGCCTGAGTAATGGGCTAAATATAAGCCTATTTCAATTTTCCAGTAAAATTTCTGTCACTCTTGTTTTCCGTACTTTTTAGACCACCATTGGTCAATCCTATATACCAACAACTCTCTCGTTAGAGAATTGTTTTTATTTGTTATTTTATTTATTACGGAACTAATCATTGATGTTGAAAGTCAAAGTCAGTGGTCATCCATGAGCTGTACGGGAGGTTGAGCCGTCAGGGCCAATGCCACCGCGATCCTGTCCAGGTCCATACCTCCTCCTGAGCTTCAGTAGGCTAGCAACTTGTTTTGTGCGTATCATGTGTCTGTGTCATGTATTTATATGCTTGTCAGTACTGTATCAGGAACTACGATAGTAGTTCCTGAATTGACCCGGGTCGTGAAATCATTAAAAAAACGCGACCCGCGTATAACTCGCGTACCAAGAAACGGATAGTTTAGCTCTTTGTTCCTATCGAACCAGAAGGCAAAGACGGTCATTTTAATGTTTTGTTCCAGTCTTCAAACTGTTTACTCCAAGAGAACAAAAAAAGTTCGTGTTTTACCTCGTCCCCAGGCCAAATCTTCTCCGTCGTCGTCGTCGTCGTCATCATCGTCTTCTTCTCGGGTGAGTATAACTCGGGATAGGAATGGTTTTAAAGAGCGCAAATTATACCAATCGCTTTAGAATTTCCTGGAAGGACATCTTCAGGTATCAGATATATGAATGAAGCATGAAACGGACATATGTAATCATTACGTAATGCCTAGTGTTATATAGGAGCGTTCCCATGGCGACATTTATGTATATTTAGAATTGTGCAAACAAAAGAGAACAGCAGACGACGAGTTAGAATTCTCCCGCGTTCCTTACAGTGATCCCAAACAAAAGCGGGCGTCTGCTCGTGACGGTAATTGAAGCGGGTGGGGGGGGGGGGGGGGGGGGGGGGGGGGTAACTTGCCAGTAGTAATAATCGTAAAGAAAAAATAGAGGAAACAAGTAAAGAAAAACATTCTCTAACGAGAAAGTTGGTGGGATATAGGAATTGGAGGCAAAGGTGGTGTAAAAAGGAGGGGAACAAGGTTTTGAGAAAAGGGTAAATGAGACTATATTTAGCACTTCTTTTCTGTTACATTTACATGTGCTAAATATAGGATTTTTGTCTCATTAACCCTTTTCCCAAAACCTTGTTACCCTCCTTTTTACATCACTATTGCCTCCAATTCCTATATCCCACCAACTTTCTCGCTAGAGAATGTTTTTCTTTACTTGTCAATAATTATAATAACATTGATATTAGAGTTACTCTAATATCTATGCTATAATCTACCCACCGGCGGCTTTTTATTATTCGGAAGGGCCCTAATAGGTGCGGCCAGGAGTCATATTATTCATCGATTTTCGCCAAATAAGGTTGCAAACGTCACTAAACATAGCCATGTATGGTGAAAAGCGATGAATAATATGACTCCCGGCCGCACCTATTAAGGCCCTTCCGCCACCACTGAAATTAAAGGGGACTTATTTACGATTCCAATAGAGGTCACGCTTTCCTCATCACGAATAAAAAGACTGTAATGTACTAGCTAGCCAAACCAGTACCATTCGTAACAGAAAAGGAACTCAGCCAACGAGCATGAGCATGGACGAGTTGATGAAGATTAAGAAAAAACTGGAACGAAATGTCTTCTGAGATCTCAGAGCTAGGCTTTAGTGAAAATCATACTACTCTCGAAGAATATATGAAGGAACAGGCGAGTGAAATTGAGCCACTTAAGAGTGAAAATGAAAGGTATGATGGATGGTGTTTCAATTGAAGCTAATGTTTGTGGACCAGGTTGCGGGATCAGATATCTACCCTGAGGAGTGAGCAGGCGCAAGAAAAGTAAGGACTGGCATGGGTTGTGGTATGGGGATGGTCTTGCTGTTTACTCATACTACTTACTGTATGTACATCAACCTATAGGGAGCACATGTGTGCCCCATATTGGTTGGAGGCAGGGTGTGCTCCATTTGGAGTGGTGCAAGCCATTAAGAAGGGGTTGGAAGTGGAGCTGGAAGGTACAAACAAAATGTGTGTAGCAAAGCTGGAGGGAAAGAACAGAGAGATGTCTGCTGAGATATTAAAGCTGAAAGAAATCTTGAGTGAGCAAAATGCTACTCTTCAGGAGTATATGGAGAAACAGGCAAGTCATTGAGAAAGGAAAGGGATGAATTGGTGGAGAAGTTAGAAGCATATGTAAGAGAGGAGACTAGCTATCTCTGTGTGTTGTATCCATATCGTGGTACGTGTGCATGTGTAGACATAAAATGTTATTGTATGTGTGTGCGTGTGTGTGTGTTTGTACATTAAAAAATACTAGTGCAGGCAGGAAATGTTAACCCACGTGTGGTGTTGGCAATGATATATTTGTGGGTGTGGCCTATCACCAGGCACAACACGAAGTGGAACGTGAAGTCCTCAGGGGTGCTCTGGAGCGACTGAGAGTGTGTGAGGGTGACCTGGAGAGGGAGAGGGAGGCCAGGAGGGAGACAGAGGGGGTGAAATGTGCCATAGAGGAGCTGTGGCACCACAGTGAGGCAGAGAAGGAGGAAATGAAGGGACAGATAGAGAAACTTGATGCTGAGGTCTACGAACTGAGAGAGGTACTTTTGCCTCTGGTTCCCCTCCTGTGTGCCTTATGATGGCCCTTATCTCTGAGGATGGTGTGTACCTTATTTCTGGGGATGTTCGTTGTTGCCCTAGAAAAAAATTCTTTCCAAGACTTGCCAAGATTTGTTCCTAATTTTTGCGTGATAAGTGTTTTCCATTTTTTTCTAGAGCACTATTAAGCATGTTTATCTTATTAAATTGCAGGCATATCACTCTTCTAACTTGTGCAGGTTGAAGAGTTTCAAAAAAGCAATTCCCCGACGAGGCATGCGTGCTAATATGCTAAGGGGTGTGCCGCTTTATAACTTCTCGGGGGAACGCTTTTTTGAAACTGCCTGCAATTTAATAAGATAAGCATGCTTAATAGTGCTCTAGAAAAAATGGAACACTTATCACGCAAGAATTTGGAACAAATCTTGGCAAGTCTTGGAAAGAATTTTTTGTAGGGTGTGTATTGTGGTGGCAAAGTGGGTGTTAGTGAGAAAAATGCTTTGCTTCAGCAATATTTTGCTCATATGACGGAGCAAGATGGAGAAATTGAATCATTGAAGAGTGAAAATGGAAGGTAAAATGGATGATGTAATAAAGATTCATTGAAGCTAATGTGTGTGGACTAGGTTACAGGATCAGATACATCGGTTGCATACTGTGAGAAGTGAGCTTGTGAAAAATAAGTAAGGACTATGGGGTGTGGTCTATTTACTCAGATGGTGAAACTTCAGTTCATGTGCATGTGCTCTATGTGAGGTGTGCTCCATTTGGGGTGGTACACCCTTAGGGAGGAGATGGCTGGTGAGCTGGAAGGGAAGGTGGCCATGTTGGAGGGAAAGAACAGAGAGCTGCAGGAGAACCATGACAAGTTGGTGGAGAGTTATGGCAAGTTGGAAACAACAGTGAACGAATACATAGCAGAGTGCAGCACACTGCTGAAGGTATGTCAGTTAATAACTGGATTATGCCCCTCCCTTCCCCTTTCAATTGATTGCCCCACCCTCTGGCCCCTCCCACCCAGGATATTGAGAACCTCACATTAGAGAACCAGCAGATACGTAATGAGAGGGACGTCCTTCATCAGAAGGTCAATAATCTCTTGGGACAACTCGCAACACGAAATAAGGAGATTGACAGGCTACGTGGTATGGGGGGCGTGGCAGTCTCCGTGGGGTTGCCAAAGCAACCAGATCAGGCGACCACAAGACTTCCAACCAGCCCAAGACGGGACAGAGACGCTACTGTTGACTGGACGTTTGGAGGTCAGAGTTCGATACGATACGCAGGTGACATCCCAGGGGTGAGGAAACAGTCCTATGGCCTCAGCAACCGACCACGCTGGCTGCAAAGTGCGATGAACTGGGAAAGAGAAAGAGAAGGACATGCCTTGAGAAGACAGATAAGGTGCCTCTCGCAACAGTACGATAAATTCCCTCAGAGCGGGGTGGGTTTGCAGCAGTCTGGGTACCCTGTATATGTGCTCCATGTATGTGTGTTCCATGTATGTGTGCTCCATGTATGTGTGCTCCATGTACGTGTGCTCCATGTATGTGTGCTCCATATATGTGTGCTTCATGTATGTGTGCTCCATGTATGTGTGCTCCATGTATGTGTGCTCCATGTGTGTGTGCCCCATGTATGTCTGCTCCATGTATGTCTGCTCCATGTATGTGTGCTCCATGTATGTGTGCTCATGTATGTGTGCTCCATGTATGTGTGCCCCATGTGTGTGTGCTCCATGTACGTGTGCCCCATGTATGTGTGCTCCATGTATGTGTGCTCCATGTATGTGTGCTCCATGTATGTGTGCTCCATGTATGTGTGCTCCGAGTATGTGTGCTCCATGTATGTGTGCTCCATGTATGTGTGCTCCATGTTGTGTGCTCCATGTACGTGTGCTCCATGTATGTGTGCTCCATGTACGTGTGCTCCATGTATGTGTGCTCCATGTATGTGTGCCCCATGTATGTGTGCTCCATGTACGTGTGCTCCATGTATGTGTGCTCCATGTATGTGTGCTCCATGTATGTGTGCTCCATGTATGTGTGCTCCATGTATGTGTGCTCCATGTATGTGTGCTCCATGTATGTGTGCTCCATGTATGTGTGCTCCATGTATGTGTGCTCCATGTATGTGTGCTCCATGTATGTGTGCTCCATGTATGTGTGCTCCATGTATGTGTGCTCCATGTATGTGTGCTCCATGTATGTGTGCTCCATGTATGTGTGCTCCATGTATGTGTGCTCCATGTATGTGTGCTCCATGTATGTGTGCTCCATGTATGTGTGCTCCATGTATGTGTGCTCCATGTATGTGTGCTCCATGTATGTGTGCCCCATGTATGTGTGTTCCATGTATGTGTGCTCCATGTATGTGTGCTCCATGTATGTGTGCTCCATTTATGTGTGCTCCATGTATATGAGGTGTGCTCCATTTGGGGTGGTACATACCCTTAGGGAGGAGATGGCTGGGGAGCTGGAAGGGAAGGTGGCCATGTTGGAGGGAAAGAACAGAGAGCTGCAGGAGAACCATGACAAGTTGGTGGAGAGTTATGGCAAGTTGGAAACAACAGTGAACGAATACATAGCAGAGTGCAGCACACTGCTGAAGGTATGTCAGTTAATAACTGGATTATGCCCCTCCCTTCCCCTTTCAATTGATTGCCCCACCCTCTGGCCCCTCCCACCCAGGATATTGAGAACCTCACATTAGAGAACCAGCAGATACGTAATGAGAGGGACGTCCTTCATCAGAAGGTCAATAATCTCTTGGGACAACTCGCAACACGAAATAAGGAGATTGACAGGCTACGTGGTATGGGGGGCGTGGCAGTCTCCGTGGGGTTGCCAAAGCAACCAGATCAGGCGACCACAAGACTTCCAACCAGCCCAAGACGGGACAGAGACGCTACTGTTGACTGGACGTTTGGAGGTCAGAGTTCGATACGATACGCAGGTGACATCCCAGGGGTGAGGAAACAGTCCTATGGCCTCAGCAACCGACCACGCTGGCTGCAAAGTGCGATGAACTGGGAAAGAGAAAGAGAAGGACATGCCTTGAGAAGACAGATAAGGTGCCTCTCGCAACAGTACGATGAATTCCCTCAGAGCGGGGTGGGTTTGCAGCAGTCTGGGTACCCTGTATATGTGCTCCATGTATGTGTGTTCCATGTATGTGTGCTCCATGTATGTGTGCTCCATGTATGTGTGCTCCATGTATGTGTGCTCCATGTATGTGTGCTCCATGTATGTGTGCTCCATGTATGTGTGCTCCATGTACGTGTGCTCCATGTATGTGTGCTCCATGTGTGTGTGCTCCATGTATGTGTGCTCCATGTATGTGTGCTCCATGTATGTGTGCTCCATGTATGTGTGCTCCATGTATGTGTGCTCCATGTATGTGTGCTCCATGTATGTGTGCTCCATATATGTGTGCTCCATGTATGTGTGCTCCATGTATGTGTGCTCCATGTGTGTGTGCTCCGAGTATGTGTGCTCCATGTATGTGTGCTCCATGTACGTGTGCTCCATGTATGTGTGCTCCATGTATGTGTGCTCCATGTATGTGTGCTCCATGTATGTGTGCTCCATGTATGTGTGCTCCATGTATGTGTGCTCCATGTATGTGTGCTCCATGTATGTGTGCTCCATGTATGTGTGCTCCATGTATGTGTGCTCCATGTATGTGTGCTCCATGTATGTGTGCTCCATGTATGTGTGCTCCATGTATGTGTGCTCCATGTATGTGTGCTCCATGTATGTGTGCTCCATGTATGTGTGCTCCATGTATGTGTGCTCCATGTATGTGTGCTCCATGTATGTGTGCTCCATGTATGTGTGCTCCATGTATGTGTGCTCCATGTATGTGTGCTCCATGTATGTGTGCTCCATGTATGTGTGCTCCATGTATGTGTGCTCCATGTATGTGTGCTCCATGTACGTGTGCTCCATGTATGTGTGCTCCATGTATGTGTGCCCCATGTATGTGTGCTCCATGTATGTGTGCTCCATGTACGTGTGCTCCGTGTATGTGTGCTCCGTGTACGTGTGCTCCATGTATGTGTGCTCCATGTATGTGTGCTCCATGTATGTGTGCTCCATGTACGTGTGCTCCATGTATGTGTGCTCCATGTATGTGTGCTCCATGTATGTGTGCTCCATGTGTGTGTGCTCCGAGTATGTGTGCTCCATGTATGTGTGCTCCATGTATGTGTGCTCCATGTATGTGTGCTCCATGTACGTGTGCTCCATGTATGTGTGCTCCATGTACGTGTGCTCCATGTATGTGTGCTCCATGTATGTGTGCTCCATGTATGTGTGCTCCATGTATGTGTGCCCCATGTATGTGTGCTCCATGTATGTGTGCTCCATGTACGTGTGCTCCATGTATGTGTGCTCCATGTATGTGTGCTCCATGTACGTGTGCTCCATGTATGTGTGCTCCATGTATGTGTGCTCCATGTATGTGTGCTCCATGTATGTGTGCTCCATGTATGTGTGCTCCATGTATGTGTGCTCCATGTATGTGTGCACCATGTATGTGTGCCCCATGTATGTGTGCTCCATGTATGTGTGCTCCATGTATGTGTGCTCCATGTATGTGTGCTCCATGTACGTGTGCTCCATGTACGTGTGCTCCATGTATGTGGGCTCCATGTATGTGTGCTCCATGTATGTGTGCTCCATGTATGTGTGCTCTATGTATTTGTGCTCCATGTATGTGTGCTCCATGTATGTGTGCTCCATGTGTGTGTGTGCTCCATGTACGTGTGCTCCATGTATGTGTGCTCCATGTACGTGTGCTCCATGTATGTGTGCTCCATGTATGTGTGCTCCATGTATGTGTGCTCCATGTATGTGTGCTCCATGTATGTGTGCTCCATGTATGTGTGCTCCATGTATGTGTGCTCCATGTGTGTGTGCCCCATGTATGTGTGCCCCATGTATGTGTGCTCCATGTATTTGTGCTCCATGTATGTGTGCTCCATGTATGTGTGCTCCATGTATGTGTGCTCCATGTGTGTGTGCTCCATGTATGTGTGCTCCATGTATGTGTGCTCCATGTATGTGTGCTCCATGTATGTGTGCTCTATGTATGTGTGCTCCATGTATGTGTGCTCCATGTATGTGTGCTCCATGTATGTGTGCTCCATGTATGTGTGCTCCATGTATGTGTGCTCCATGTGTGTGTGCTCCATGTATGTGTGCTCCATGTATGTGTGCTCCATGTATGTGTGCTCCATGTATGTGTGCTCCATGTATGTGTGCTCCATGTATATGTGCTCCATGTATGTGTGCTCCATGTATGTGTGCTCCATGTGTGTGTGCTCCATGTATGTGTGCTCCATGTGTGTGTGCTCCATGTATGTGTGCTCCATGTGTGTGTGCTCCATTTATGTGTGCTCCATGTATATGAGGTGTGCTCCATTTGGGGTGGTACATACCCTTAGGGAGGAGATGGCTGGTGAGCTGGAAGGGAAGGTGGCCATGTTGGAGGGAAAGAACAGAGAGCTGCAGGAGAACCATGACAAGTTGGTGGAGAGTTATGGCAAGTTGGAAACAACAGTGAACGAATTCTCTGCAGAGTGCACCACACTGCTGAAGGTATGTCAGTTAACTGTATTTAGCCCCTCCACCCCCCCCTTTCCTTTGATTGTCCCACCCTCTGGCCCCTCCCACCCAGGATATTGAGAACCTTACAGAAGAGAACCAGCAGATACGTACCGAGAGGGACATCCTTCATCAGAAGGTCAATAATCTCATGGGACAACTCGCAACACGAAATGAGGAGATTGACAGGCTACGTGGTATGGGGGGCGTGGCAGTCCCCATGGGGTTGCCAAAGCAACCAGATCAGGCAAACACAAGACTTCCAACCAGATGGGATAGAGACGGTACTGTTGACAGGACGTTTGGAGGTCAGAGTTCGACACGATACGCAGGCGACATCCCAGGGGTGACATATAGAATGCAGCACAGTACGGAAGGTATGTCAGTTAATGATTCTGTATTGTGCCGGCCCCTTTGCTTCCCTCTTCCTTCAATTGCCTCAGCAGACGCATAGGTGTGTAATCATATAATTGTTCAAGCACTTGCCAAAGCCACATGTGGACTAGGCTATTTGCTAAACACACACACACACACACACACACACACACACACACACACACACACACACACATACACACACACACATATGTATACACACACAAGCAATATCACAACAGGACAACTAATCTCTCTTACCACTTTCAACTTCTCCAATAAATCCTTTCTCAATGACTCAATGTGCTATCCAGCGTCAGAGGGTCACCAGGGCAACAGAAGGCAACGGGATGAAACGGAACTTAAAGAGGAGCGACTGAAAGCATATGAGGGTGAACTGACAAGTACCAATTGTGATCTGCCAACAATTAAGGCTAAAACAGCACCAGCGATCGGTATTGATCTGGGGACGACCTACTCCTGCGTTGCTGTCTTCCAACACGGCAAGGTCGAAATCATAGCCAACGACCATGGCAACCGTACCACCCCCAGCTACGTCGCCTTCACCGACACCGAACGTCTCATCGGAGATGCCGCCAAGAACCAGGTGGCCATGAACCCCAACAACACGGTCTTCGACGCCAAGCGAATGATCGGAAGACGCTTCGACGACCCCACCATCCAATCCGACATGAAGCACTGGCCCTTCACCGTCATCAACGAAGGGGGCCGACCCAAGATCCAGGTGGAGTACAAGTGCGAGACGAAGAACTTCTTTCCCGAGGAGATCTCTTCCATGGTGCTGACCAAAATGAAGGAGACGGCAGAGGCCTATCTGGGCACGACCGTTTTTGACGCCGTGGTAACAGTTCCCGCCTACTTCAATGACTCGCAGCGACAGGCTACGAAGGACGCCGGAGTTATTGCGGGACTGAACGTGCTGCGAATCATCAACGAGCCCACCGCTGCCGCCATCGCGTACGGACTGGACAAGAAACTGAAAGCCGAACAGAACATGAACATCCTCATCTTTGACCTTGGAGGGGGAACTTTTAACATCTCAGTCCTGACCATAGAGGATGGCATCTTTGAAGTGAATTCAATGGCAGGAGATACCCACCTTGGAGGAGAGGACTTTGACAACAGGATGGTGACCCACTTTATACAGGAGTTCAAGAAGAAGCACATGAAGGACATGTCTGCCAACAAGAAGGCCGTTAGACGTCTGCGTACAGCCTGTGAGAGAGCAAAGAGAACCCTCTCGTCCAGTGCCCAGGCCAGCATTGAGATCGACTCTCTCTTTGAGGGCATTGACTTCTATACCACCATCACCAGGGCCCGCTTTGAGGAGCTGAATGCTGACCTGTTCAGAGGCACACTGGAGCCAGTGGAGAAAGCCCTTCGTGATGCCAAGTTTGACAAGTCCCAGATCCATGAGGTGGTGCTGGTTGGTGGATCAACTCGTATACCCAAGGTCCAGAAGCTACTCCAGGACTTCTTCAATGGCAAGGAGCTGAACAAGTCTATTAACCCTGATGAGGCAGTGGCATATGGAGCAGCTGTCCAGGCAGCCATCCTGAGTGGAGACAAGAGCCAGGAAGTGCAGGACCTCCTCCTCCTGGACGTTATTCCCCTCTCACTGGGTCTGGAGACAGCTGGTGGTGTCATGACAACCCTTCTGAAGCGCAACTCCACCATTCCCAAGAAGGAGACACAGACCATCACCACCGATTTTGACAACCAGACAAGTGTGCTGATCCAGGTGTACGAAGGAGAGCGAGCCATGACCAGAGACAACAACTTGCTGGGCATGTTTGAGCTGACCCACATCACACCAGCCCCACATGGTGTGCCTCAAATAGAGGTGACCTTTGACGTTGACAGAAACAGCATCCTGAGCGTGAGTGCAGTGGAGAAGAGCACAGGGAAGGAGAACAAGATCACCATCACCAACGACAAGGGAAGGTTGAGTGCTGACGACATTGAGCGCATGGTGAAGGAGGCAGAGAAGTTTAAGTCTCAGGACGACGAACACCGCTCCAAGATTACAGCCAAGAACCAGCTGGAGAGTTATGCCTTCTCCATGAAGAGCACAATGGAGGAAGACTCCATCAAGGACAAGGTTAGTGAGGAGGACAGGAAGACTGTTCTGGACAAGTGCAAGGAGGTGACCAGCTGGTTAGACAAGAACCAGACGGCAGAGAAGCATGAGTTTGAGGAGAAGCAGAAGGAGCTGGAGAAGGTGTGCACCCCCATCATTACAAAGCTGTACCAGGCAGGAGGCATGCCCAGTGGTGCTGGAGGGATGCCTGGGGCTCTACCTTCTGGGGATGGAGGCCACACTGGTGGGTCTGGAGGGGGAAAGAAGTCCCAGGGCCCTACCATTGAGGAGGTTGACTAAGCGAAGGGACCCCTCCTGTGTTGGTATTGACATTTAGGTTAAAGCAAATGTATATTATTGTGTCTCGCAATGTATTAGTATACTATTTTTTGTAATTACCAATAACCAAGATCGAAATTCATTTGTTATCATAGTCTCATGAAATGAAGAAGTTTTGAGGCTGTGACCAGTGCAAGTGTTTGGCAGTGTACTGTAGCCAAGAACCATTTAATGTTACATGTAACCCATTGTGGTTAGGAATAAAAATACTATATTTGTAAGGTTATGGGTGGAGCCCTGTTTAATGGTATGTCTATAACCCTGACTAACCCCCTGTACTGACTCAGGGCAGGAAATAATGCAGCAGCATAAATGATTTCATCTATATTGGTGTAATACCCTTGTCTCTCTAGTTCAACGCGAACTTGATGGCTTAACTCAGTCAAGAATATACCCACACAGTACATGCATTGATACACACAATCACTGTTTAAATAGTCTTAGAAGTTGTGTTCTGGATGGATCCGTCCAATAGTATTGTTTTGCTATAATTACGAAGGGGTCTGGAACATGGATCAGTCTTTCAAACCGGCTGTGCAGCAGTAGTTGTCCCGCCAAGCACATATATTTAGAACATAATTATTGACGTCAGCTACAAGTCCTCAGACTAGATTTACGTGACATTACATTCGTCCCACCATTCTTGTAAGCTTGACCCCAAGCTTAGTATCTCAACACTGGGTGCCGAACACGTTGAGGGTAGCGCCTTCCTACTTCATCTTGCTGCTCTTGTTGAGGTGGAAGGATGAAGCGTTCGATGTGAGGTGCTTCCCAGTCAGCTACCGGTACACCATGTTGATCATGATCTTCACCACGTGCCTCAACCTCTCCTCTTACAATACGTTGCTGGAGTCTGTTAACATGCACCACACGAGTCCTTGCTGTCGTGTTGTGTTCAACTGCAACGTTTACTGGGGACAGCACCTCCTTAACAGTCCATCCTCCTTCCCATCTCGCATCCAGCTTGCCAGCTGTTGGCACATGTAGCCAGACAGCATCTCCAACATTCTGCCGTTGTGCTTCCTGTGTGATATGGCACTCCACCAGGTCCCTCATCTCTGCCAATCTGACTGTCAGGGTATGTTCATAACTGTGTGGATCGTGACCCTTCCCATCATCTTCTGCCAGTGATGGCATGATTGGTAGCACAGGTTCTCTTCCCATTAGCAGTAAAAACGGGCTCAGGTGGGTTGATGTGTGACGAGCTGTACGATAGGCATAGAGCAGGAGTGGAAGCTGGCATTCCCAATCAGACTGCTGTTGAACATAGGCTCTTAACAGCTGCAACAGAGTTCTGTTAAGACGTTCCACCATACCATCTCCTTGTGGATGGTATGAAGTAGTTCGTGACTTGACAATGCCAAATGCTGCACAGGTTTTCTTCAAGATTGTGCTCTCAAAGTTCCTTCCTTGATCAGAGTGAAGGATCTCAGGGATGCCAAAGCGAGAGAAGATATCAATTAGTGCTCGAACAATCCTTTCCGCTGTTTGGTCAGGCATAGGTACTGCTTCAGCCCACTTGGTGAAATAATCTTGAAGTACCAGCAAATATCGATTTCCATGACCAGACATTGGAACTTCCAAAACATCAACAGCTAACATTTGCCAAGGTTGACCTATTGGAGCATTAGTCATAGGTACTGCTAGTGGCATTGGAAGTTTTGATTGCTGACACACATTACAACTCCGACAGTACAGCTCTGTTGCCTTTGCCATTCCAACCCAGTAGGCCATCCGCTTCAATATGTCTAGGGTCTTTTCAGTGCCTTGATGACCTGCACTTATGATGTCATGGCAGCTGTGAAGGGCCACTTCCTGAAGTGAAGTGGGCATCACCGGAACAGTGATAGTTTCTTCTAATGGACCTGGAACAAATCTGAAACACAGGACACCATCAACCAGATGTAACTGCTTCAGTAGCTGAGAGTAACGCTTTAGTGGAAACTGCTTCCAGTTTGGCTTGGATGTACTGCTCTGATCAGATGTAAGGTGTTGGATTACTTGCTGCAGTACAGCATCCCTCTGTTGTTCTTCTTGGATCCTGCACGTGGTTAGTTCTGGGGTTATCAGTGTAGCAGAGCATATTTCACTTGTTTCTACTTGTATTGCAGGTACACGGGAGAGAGCGTCTGCATTGGCATTGGATGATCCTCGCCTGTATGCGATCTTGAAATCAAACTCTTGAAGAGCAAGAGCCCATCTGCACAACCTGCCCTCCATCTTCTGAGCAGAAAGCCACTGTAGTGGCTGATGATCAGTGTGTAGGCTGAATGGTCGTCCCAGTAAGTAGTGCCTGAAGTGTTTGACTGCAAAGACAACAGCCAGGCATTCCCTTTCGATGACACTGTACTGTCTTTCCGGTGGGGTTAGACTGCCGCTGGCATAAGCAATCACGTGGCCATCCTGCTCCCAGCACTGCTCCTATCCCCACTGCACTGGCATCTGTCTGTATAGGGTGAATCCCTTCTTGAAGCAGGGATAGCATAAGACAGGCGCTTGAGTCAATGCATCTTTCAGCACCTGAAATGATTGCTGACAGTTTTCCTTCCAATTGAACTCCACTGCTTCTTGTGTGAGATGATGAAGAGGAGCTGCAATATCTGCAAAGTTTTTCACTTATCGTCGATAGTATGATGCCAACCCCAGGAACTGCCGCACCTCTATGACGTCTGTTGGTGTTGGCCAGTTCTGCACCACAGCGATCTTATCTGTACAAGTAATAAAAACATTCTCTACACGAGAAGGTTGGTGGTATATAGGAATCAAAGGTGAAATGGTGGTGTAAAAAGCAAGGGAACAAGGCTTTTGATTGAAAAGGAAAAATGAAATAGACCTATATTAGCCGCATGTTGTCATATTTTAATGTGCGTGCTAATATAGGTCTATTTCATTTTTCCTTTTCAATCAAAAGCCTTGTTCCCTTGCTTTTTACACCACCATTTCACCTTTGATTCCTATATACCACCAACCTTCTCGTGTAGAGAATGTTTTTATTACTTGTTTCCTAAATTTTTCTGGTGCATTTGGTATTGTACTTAGTTCTTGAAACGCATAGAATAAGGTAGCATAAACGTCAACTTGCGCGATCAACAGGTTTATATTAGAATATGCAATTCTGTTGAGGTGTGTACCAAATATTACACTAGTCCCCAGACTATCTCCATTGAGGAGCAAAGGATTGATAAAGGTTAAAAACGAAGCCATATAATACAAAGAATAAATGCACTCTAAGTAAACTGATCTCACGCTATAATCAGATAAACCATGCACCACAATACATGACCAAATTGACGTAAGCAACTTTGGCGTTATACACACATTTCAAACAGCGCATATTACTGTAAAACGGAGAGACGCAGTATCTCTACCGCTGTAACTAAACTATTCCTTCCATTTTAGCGATATACCATATGTGTAGTATCTTGAACTAGCCGGCACGCTTACACGTGTCGCGGCAGGGCCGCGACAGCCCACACGGAAGGTCAGCCGCCAGGAGGTACAAAATGTCTGCCTTCACACATGCAACACATACAATATATACAACCAAACATGACGTCACAACACACCAACACAAATCATCCAATGGGAATCGGCCACGTGTGACCCTTGTGGTTGACCTTTCGAGGATCCATCATGGGCGTGGTCCTGATATACCACATTCCTCCCCACTTAAAATTCACTCCTCTTCTGCAGTTCTGGGCTCAACATCTTTCTACTGCTCAGTCTTCTGTCCTTAAGCTCCCTCTCTCCAGTAGCAGTAGGAAAACTATCCTCTCCTTGGTAGACTCTCCTCCATCCTATGCACAGTCACTCCTCTCAGTAGACTGGTAGAGACTCCTGTGGACAGTCACTCCTCTCAGTAGACTGGTAGAGACTCCTATGGACAGTCACTCCTCTCAGTGGACTGGTAGAGACTCCTATGGACAGTCACTCCTCTCAGTAGACTGGTAGGGGACTCCTATGGACAGTCACTCCTCTCAGTAGACTGGTAGGGGACTCCTATGGACAGTCACTCCTCTCTCTCAGTGGATACTTCTCTCTCTCTCAGGGGAGACTCCTCTCTCTCAGTGGAGACTCCTCTCTCTCAGTGGAGACTCCTCTCTCTCAGTGGAGACTCCTCTCTCTCTCTGTGGCAGTACTCTCTCCTCCCTGGTGACTGGACAGTGGAGACTCCTCTCTCTCTCAGTGGCAGAACTCTCTCCTCCTCGGTGGCAGGACTCTCTCCTCCCAGGTGGCAGGACTCTCTTCTCCCCGGTGGCAGGACTCTCTCCTCCCCGGTGACAGGACTCTCTCCTCCCCGGTGGCAGGACTCTCTCCTCCCCGGTGGCAGGACTCTCTCCTCCCCGGTGGCAGGACTCTCTCCTCCCCGGTGGTAGGACTCTCTTCTCCCGGTGGCAAGACTATCTCCTCCCCGGTGGCAGGACTCTCTCCCCGGTGGCAGGATTGCTGACTGGGGCCATCACCATGGCTAACTGTGGCCTACTCTCCCTCAGTCGCGTTCCTCCCCGGCGGTAGGACTCTCTCCTACGTGGCAGGTACGCTCACTCCTCCCCTGCAGCAGGCACTCTGTCCTCCCCGGCGGCAGGTACGCTCAGTCCTCCCCGGTTGTAGGCACGTACGGTCCTCCCTGGCGGTAGACTAACCTTTCTCCCGCAGCGGCAGTGACCCTCTTGTGGGGCGGCGCCTGCTGAGACACTTGTCCTCCCCTCTCTCCAGTAGCAGTAGGAAAACTATCCTCTCCTTGGTAGACTCTCCTCCATCCTATGCACAGTCACTCCTCTCAGTAGACTGGTAGAGACTCCTATGGACAGTCACTCCTCTCAGTAGACTGGTAGAGACTCCTATGGACAGTCACTCCTCTCAGTGGACTGGTAGAGACTCCTATGGACAGTCACTCCTCTCAGTAGACTGGTAGGGGACTCCTATGGACAGTCACTCCTCTCTCTCAGTGGATACTTCTCTCTCTCTCAGGGGAGACTCCTCTCTCTCAGTGGAGACTCCTCTCTCTCAGTGGAGACTCCTCTCTCTCAGTGGAGACTCCTCTCTCTCAGTGGAGACTCCTCTCTCTCAGTGGAGACTCCTCTCTCTCAGTGGAGACTCCTCTCTCTCAGTGGAGACTCCTCTCTCTCAGTGGAGACTCCTCTCTCTCAGTGGAGACTCCTCTCTCTCAGTGGAGACTCCTCTCTCTCTCTGTGGCAGTACTCTCTCCTCCCTGGTGACTGGACAGTGGAGACTCCTCTCTCTCTCAGTGGCAGAACTCTCTCCTCCTCGGTGGCAGGACTCTCTCCTCCCAGGTGGCAGGACTCTCTTCTCCCCGGTGGCAGGACTCTCTCCTCCCCGGTGACAGGACTCTCTCCTCCCCGGTGGCAGGACTCTCTCCTCCCCGGTGGCAGGACTCTCTCCTCCCCGGTGGCAGGACTAATCATCCAATGGGAATCGGCCACGTGTGACCCTTGTGGTTGACCTTTCGAGGATCCATCATGGGCGTGGTCCTGATATACCACATTCCTCCCCACTTAAAATTCACTCCTCTTCTGCAGTTCTGGGCTCAACATCTTTCTACTGCTCAGTCTTCTGTCCTTAAGCTCCCTCTCTCCAGTAGCAGTAGGAAAACTATCCTCTCCTTGGTAGACTCTCCTCCATCCTATGCACAGTCACTCCTCTCAGTAGACTGGTAGAGACTCCTATGGACAGTCACTCCTCTCAGTAGACTGGTAGAGACTCCTATGGACAGTCACTCCTCTCAGTGGACTGGTAGAGACTCCTATGGACAGTCACTCCTCTCAGTAGACTGGTAGGGGACTCCTATGGACAGTCACTCCTCTCTCTCAGTGGATACTTCTCTCTCTCTCAGGGGAGACTCCTCTCTCTCAGTGGAGACTCCTCTCTCTCTCTGTGGCAGTACTCTCTCCTCCCTGGTGACTGGACAGTGGAGACTCCTCTCTCTCTCAGTGGTAGAAAGATGTTGAGCCCAGAACTGCAGAAGAGGAGTGAATTTTAAGTGGGGAGGAATGTGGTATATCAGGACCACGCCCATGATGGATCCTCGAAAGGTCAACCACAAGGGTCACACGTGGCCGATTCCCATTGGATGATTTGTGTTGGTGTGTTGTGACGTCATGTTTGGTTGTATATATTGTATGTGTTGCATGT
This sequence comes from Eunapius fragilis, assembly GCA_963681505.1. Classification (NCBI taxonomy): domain Eukaryota; kingdom Metazoa; phylum Porifera; class Demospongiae; order Spongillida; family Spongillidae; genus Eunapius; species Eunapius fragilis. The sequence goes on along the minus strand of OY811976.1, from coordinate 7,335,152 downwards.
GTGAAGGCAGACATTTTGTACCTCCTGGCGGCTGACCTTCCGTGTGGTGGGGCTACTACCTCTCCTGCCGTTTACCCTCGTCGCCAATGTAGTATCTTGAACTAGCCGGCACGCTTACACGTGTCGCGGCAGGGCCGCGACAGCCCACACGGAAGGTCAGCCGCCAGGAGGTACAAAATGTCTGCCTTCACACATGCAACACATACAATATATACAACCAAACATGACGTCACAACACACCAACACAAATCATCCAATGGGAATCGGCCACGTGTGACCCTTGTGGTTGACCTTTCGAGGATCCATCATGGGCGTGGTCCTGATATACCACAATATGCATGCTTATAATTTATCGATCCAACATTTATCGATGCCGTATAAACGTACCTTTGGGTGGTCGTTTTGTTGTTCCTTTCGGTACCGCGCTTGACATACGCACGTTTGACAGATCTGGCAGCATCTGGATCTTTCCACTTTTATATGCTCGAGTGGAATCAGAATTGTCCTCATGAGATTATATGGTAAAACCATCGAATTTGATAACGCTGGTTATATTATACTGGTGCATCATGAACATTGTGATAGCTGATGTAATGTGCTATTTGTAGATCAACACCAAATAAGGTACTACTCGCTTCAGCCAATTGCCTGATCGGTTAGGCGTCTAACAGATACCTGAAGATAACATGCGGACACATCCTGAAGCGATTGGTACACATGGCGTGCTTTACAAACGTTCCTGTCGTGAGTTATACTCTCCGGAAGGAAGAAGAAGAAGACGACGACGAAGGAGAAATTTTAGGTGGGACTGGGTACGGACGATGGGGACGAGTATTTTTGTTCTCTAAAAGTACACCGTCTTATGACATATGTATAACGCAGAACTGTTCTCCTTTTTGATATTGCTCGATTGCCACTAAAAGCGAAGTGACCCGACTCTTGGCTGTCCCGCTAGACGCGAGTGACGTTTTTTTAATGACTTCATGATACTGCAGGATTCCTATATGGAACCTACTCGCGTAGGTTCCGATCTGGAGCCATACCATTTTTGGAGAAGTTATGACCCAAGTATTGCACCTTGTCAAGGCCAATTTTACACTTTGAACCCCTCAATGTCAGGCCTGCCTCTGCTAAGCGATTGAACACAAGACGTAGATGGGATTGGTGAAGTTCCATAGAACTGGAGTGAATGAGAACATCGTCTATGTAGCTGGTGACTAAAGAAAGGCCATGAAGCACTTTATCCATTAGCCGCTGAAAAGAACTCGGTCCACCGGTAACACCAAAGGGCATCCTACAAAACTCATACAGTCCCATGCCTGGGCCTGGACAAAATGCTGTTTTCAAACGACCTTCTTCTTGCACTGGAAGCTGCCAGTAACCTGATTGCAGATCCAATTTTGAGAATATGGAGGCCCCCGCAAGCCTATCTTGTACTTCATCAGGTAGTGGAAGCGGATATGCATTCTTTCATTGTCCTCTTGTTCAGCTCCCTGTAGTTGATGCAAATTCTAAGTTCACCACTTTTCTTGGGCACATACACTGCATGCAGGTGCTAGCCATGGACTGCTGCTCACTCTGATGATGTTGCGATCTAGCATCTCCTGCAATTGACGTTCTATTTCCTCTCGGTACTGGGCTGGTATGCGACGCGGATGAACACGGACTGGAGGGTTGTAACATTAGCTGTAGGAATGGTATGATGAGCAAGATCTGTGAAACCAGGAACTGTTGAAAATAGTTGCCTGTACTCGTCAACCACGGCCTGCAGTTCTGCTGGGCATGATGGGATGTCATATGATGGCGTTTCACCAAATCTTGGTACAGCACATTCATCCACCCCATCATTTTCCTCTGGATTACCCCTGGTAGAAACGGCATAGCACATATTGGCCTTGTCCTGCTTGCCAACTGTATGGATGACTTCCTTTCCAATTCGTAAGTATACTAGCCTAGCTCTGATCAAAAACCACTGTGACAGCGTGCATAGAAAGAAAGTCCACTCCCAGAATAACAGGCATTAACAAGTGTTCAGCTACCAGGAGTTCGTGTTCAGTTGTATAAGACCCCAATTGCACCATAAGCCTGACCATTCCAACTATACTCACCCGTGTCCATCTGCTGTACGAAGCGACTGTTGTCTTCTTCTGATTAAACACGCCAAAGGAAGGTAAGCCTTGTCTACTAAGGAAACGGATGAACCTGAATCTACCATAATTTTTACGTTGCTAGCATCCAGCTTTCCTTCAATGATGGGTACATGCTCACTCGAAACGGCAGTGATAAATTCTTGGGCCCCTATAGACACGAGCGGAATGACCTGTGGCCCTTGAAGTGGTCATTCCCAGTCCAATTCCCTGATGCTGACAATGTCTTGCAACATGTCCTGGTTGATTGCAGCTGTAGCACACTGGCTGACGTCTTGGCTGTCTGCAGTTCCGCGATAGGTGTCCAGGGCGGTTACAATTATAGCATCTGACATGCAGAAACAGAAGTCGGGGGCTGAACGGCAGCAGTAAATGTGTGTTCTTGAAGTTTCTCCATCAAGGTTGACATTTGCTCTGTGAGATACTGGACGCTGTCTTGCATGCAAGGCTCGTACATCAGGACACGTATCTGTGTCTGTGACTGCGGCAACTGACAACGCGGACTTCTCCCCGGCCACTGATACGGTTAATAGGACTGGAGCCTGGCTCTCGTAACTGCGGCATCGATGGTCGTGATGTCAGGATTTGTTCGCAAAACGCGACTGCATTCTTCAGGAACACCGAACACGCGCTAAGAATTGCTGGAACAGTATTTTGTTCTTGCTATCTTCTTCCAGTTCTGGCATAGCTGCATCTAGGAGTCGCTTGAGATGATGCAGATACATGCATGTGAACCGTCTCGCCAGGGCGTAGTTTGCGCGATTGAAATTCAGCGAAACCTAAGAACTCCGTCGGCTTTAACGCGTTCGTGAGGGCTTGCTTCGTAGCAGCGTATTTTCTTCTTGTATCCGCAGAAATCCCCAACCACGCGACAAGAGCTTCCCCTTCCAGCAGCGTGGGAAGTTTCAAGGCCATCGTATCCTCCTGCCATGCGTTCGCGGCCGCACAAATCTCAAAGCGCTTCAACCAATCGGCGAAGTTCCCGCGCGAAAAGCAACTCGGTAGGCTAATATGTCGCTGAGGCTCCATTCTCTGCTACCAGTGTAATGCCCTTGTCTCTCTGGTTCAACTCGAACTTGATGGCTTAACTCAGTCAAGAATATACCCACACAGTACATGCATCAATACACACAATCACCAGAGATAATGCAATCACTGTTTAAATAGTCTTAGAAGTTGTGTTCTGGATGGATCCGTCCAATAGTATTGTTTTGCTATAATTACGAAGGGGTCCGGAACACGGATCAGTCTTTCAAACCGGCTGTGCAGCAGTAGTTGTCCCGCCAAGCACATATTTTAACATAATTATTGACGTCAGCTACAAGTCCCCAGACTAGATTTACGTGACATTACATATGTATGTGTGCTCCATGTCTGTGTGCTCTATGTATGTGTGCTCCATGTATGTGTGCTCCATGTCTGTGTGCTCCATATACGTGTGCTCCATGTATGTGTGCTCCATGTATGTGTGCTCCATGTACGTGTGCTCCATGTACGTGTGCTCCATGTATGTGTGCTCCATGTATGTGTGCTCCATGTATGTGTGCCCCATGTATGTGTGCTCCATGTATGTGTGCTCCATGTATGTGTGCTCCATGTATGTGTGCTCCATGTATGTGTGCTCCATGTATGTGTGCTCCATGTATGTGTGCTCCATGTACGTGTGCTCCATGTACGTGTGCTCCATGTATGTGTGCTCCATGTATGTGTGCTCCATGTATGTGTGCTCCATGTATGTGTGCTCCATGTATGTGTGCCCCATGTACGTGTGCTCCATGTACGTGTGCTCCATGTACGTGTGCTCCATGTATGTGTGCTCCATGTATGTGTGCTCCATGTATGTGTGCTCCATGTACGTGTGCTCCATGTATGTGTGCTCCATGTATGTGTGCTCCATGTATGTGTGCTCCATGTATGTGTGCTCCATGTATGTGTGCCCCATGTACGTGTGCTCCATGTACGTGTGCTCCATGTACGTGTGCTCCATGTATGTGTGCTCCATGTATGTGTGCTCCATGTATGTGTGCTCCATGTATGTGTGCTCCATGTATGTGTGCTCCATGTATGTGTGCTCCATGTATGTGTGCTCCATGTACGTGTGCTCCATGTATGTGTGCTCCATGTATGTGTGCCCCATGTACGTGTGCTCCATGTACGTGTGCTCCATGTATGTGTGCTCCATGTACGTGTGCTTCATGTATGTGTGCTCCATGTATGTGTGCTCCATGTATGTGTGCCCCATGTATGTGTGCTCCATGTACGTGTGCTTCATGTATGTGTGCTCCATGTATGTGTGCTCCATGTATGTGTGCTCCATGTATGTGTGCTCCATGTACGTGTGCTTCATGTATGTGTGCTCCATGTATGTGTGCTCCATGTATGTGTGCTCCATGTAGGTGTGCTCCATGTACGTGTGCTCCATGTATGTGTGTTCCATGTACGTGTGCTTCATGTACGTGTGCTCCATGTATGTGTGTTCCATGTACGTGTGCTTCATGTATGTGTGCTCCATGTATGTGTGCTCCATGTATGTGTGCTCCATGTATGTGTGCTCCATGTACGTGTGCTTCATGTACGTGTGCTCCATGTATGTGTTCTCCATGTATGTGTGCTCCATGTAGGTGTGCTCCATGTACGTGTGCTCCATGTATGTGTGTTCCATGTACGTGTGCTTCATGTATGTGTGCTCCATGTATGTGTGCTCCATGTATGTGTGCTCCATGTATGTGTGCTCCATGTATGTGTGCTCCATGTAAGTGTGCTCCATGTATGTGTGCTCCATGTATGTGTGCTCCATGTATGTGTGCTCCATGTATGTGTGCTCCATGTATGTGTGCTCCATGTACGTGTGCTCCATGTATGTGTGCTCCATGTATGTGTGCTCCATGTATGTGTGCTCCATGTGTGTGTGCTCCATGTATGTGTGCTCCATGTATGTGTGCTCCATGTATGTGTGCTCCATGTGTGTGTGCCCCATGTACGTGTGCTCCATGTATGTGTGCTCCATGTATGTGTGCTCCATGTATGTGTGCTCCATGTATGTGTGCTCCATGTATGTGTGCTCCATGTATGTGTGCTCCATGTATGTGTGCTCCATGTACGTGTGCTCCATGTATGTGTGCTCCATGTATGTGTGCTCCATGTATGTGTGCTCCATGTATGTGTGCTCCATGTACGTGTGCTTCATGTATGTGTGCTCCATGTATGTGTGCTCCATGTATGTGTGCTCCATGTACGTGTGCTCCATGTATGTGTGTTCCATGTACGTGTGCTTCATGTATGTGTGCTCCATGTATGTGTGCTCCATGTATGTGTGCTCCATGTATGTGTGCTCCATGTACGTGTGCTTCATGTATGTGTGCTCCATGTATGTGTGCTCCATGTATGTGTGCTCCATGTATGTGTGCTCCATGTATGTGTGCTCCATGTATGTGTGCCCCATGTATGTGTGCTCCATGTATGTGTGCTCCATGTATGTGTGCTCCATGTACGTGTGCTCCATGTATGTGTGCTCCATGTACGTGTGCTTCATGTATGTGTGCTCCATGTATGTGTGCTCCATGTGTGTGTGCCCCATGTACGTGTGCTTCATGTATGTGTGCTCCATGTATGTGTGCTCCATGTATGTGTGCTCCATGTATGTGTGCTCCATGTATGTGTGCTCCATGTGTGTGTGCCCCATGTACGTGTGCTCCATGTATATGTGCTCCATGTATGTGTGCTCCATGTGTGTGTGCTCCATGTATATGTGCTCCATGTATGTGTGCTCCATGTATGTGTGCTCCATGTATGTGTGCTCCATGTATGTGTGCTCCATGTATATGTGCTCCATGTACGTGTGCTTCATGTACGTGTGCTCCATGTATGTGTGCTCCATGTGTGTGTGCTCCATGTATGTGTGCTCCATGTGTGTGTGCTCCATGTATGTGTGCTCCGTGTATGTGTGCTCCATGTACGTGTGCTCCATGTATGTGTGCTCCATGTATGTGTGCTCCATGTATGTGTGCTCCATGTATGTGTGCTCCATGTATGTGTGCTCCATGTACGTGTGTGCTCCATGTGTGTGTGCCCCATGTGTGTGTGCTCCATGTACGTGTGCTCCATGTATGTGTGCCCACAGAAGAAAGAATAAAAGGATACTTGCAGCACCAGCTCCCAGTAACAAGTCTAAATTAAAGACCTTTCTTGGGCTAATGACGTATAATGCCAAGGTTCTTACCACGGTGGTCAACAGTACTACATCCTTTATATGACTTACTACGGAAGGATACCAAGTGGTCCTGGTCAAGGGAACATGATTCAGCAGTTTGTCAGGCTAAGAAGCTTGTGAGCGAAGCAACAACATTGGTGCATTACGACACTAACAAACCAATCAAGGTCTACTGTGATGCGTCATCTGTAGGTGTGGGTGCGTGTCTGATGCACCTCACGAATGGGCAGGAAAGGCCAGTTGCCTATGCATCACGGACATTGTCTCAAGCAGAAGCTAAGTATGCTCAAATTGAGCGGGAAGCTCTAGCAATCGTCTTTGCAGTTCGGAAATTCCACCAATACCTCTATGGGAGGGAGTTTGTTTTGGTGACAGATCATCGACCCTTCTCCAAGATATTTGGGCATGAACAAGGTGTTCCTCTCCTAGCAGCAGCCAGGATGCAGAGATGGGCACTAATACTCAGTGCTTACCAGTATAAAATACAGTACATCCCCGGAGAGCAGAACAACTGCGCTGATTGTATGTCCAGACTTCCACTGGTAAAATCTTCATTGGATGAAGACAAGGCTGTATTGACATTGAGTTTTCATGCCTTGCCAGTCACATCATCAGATATTGCTAAGGCAACTAAGAAGGACAAAACACTTGCAACAGTATTACAGTTAGTACGGCATGGTCATTGGCCTCTTCAGGCCTCAGAGCCTTTGAAAACATACGTTAGACGACAACACGAGTTGAGCTGTCAGGATGGATGTGTCTTGTGGGGTCACCGAGTTGTCATCCCAGATAGTCTGCGCCCTCGTTTACTAGAAGAGTTACATGATGGTCATATTGGAATTGTTTGCATGAAGGGATTATGCAGGAGCTACATCTGGTGGCCAGATTTGGACAAGGACATCGAAGGCATGTCTGCAAGGTGCGAGGATTCAAGGCAACAGCTGCTATGCTGACAGTTACGTATCATCCCTGGCAATACCCCAGTGCTCCTTGGGACAGAATTCATATCGATTTTGGAGAATGGAAGGGAATTCATTTCCTTGTCGTGGTTGATGCCTACGGTAAATGGCCAGAAGTCAGAGAAATGCACTCCACTACAACACACCGAACAATCGAAGTATTGAGAGAGATTTTTTGCGACACATGGATTTCCTAGAGTAATAGTGTCAGACAATGGACCACAGTTCACATCAGAGGACTTTTCTACATATCTGCTTGGTAACCACATTGTACACCGGCCATCTGCCCCATATCACCCAGCCACCAATGGTCTCGCTGAAAGCATGGTGAAAATCGTTAAGCAATGGTTATCAAAACAAGAAAAGGGTACCAAGTTTGGGGTTTCTTTGTCAGAGTTCCTTAGAACTTACCGGAATGTCCCTCACACTGGGAAAAATCGGACACCAGCAGAGATTATCTTTGGCAGGGCTCTGCGTACTCACATCTCAATGGTCTTGCCAAACATGGGAGAAAGGATGAAGGAAAAGCTCCACCCGCCCCAGGGTACACCTGCATTTAAGGAAGGAGATGGTGTGTGGGTTAGGGACTTTTGTCCAAGCGCTCCAAGGAAGTGGACTCCTGGAATTGTACAGACACCTCTGGGAGCCCTAACTTATATGGCAGTTCTTCCAAATGGACACAATAGGAAGGTGCACCTTGATCATCTTCGCAAAAGAGTGATGGTGCCAGAGGAGACCTTGGTGCCAGAGGAGATCTCAGATGCAGTGGCATACAAAGACATCCCATGTCGGACGGAAGGAGACATCCAACACTATCAACCACAGGGTCCAAGCTTTGCAGCCGCTTCGGGCATATCTGGGACACACTCTAAGGACTATAGTATTTCTCCTGAGGATATGTCCATCAATATCAACTCTGATCCTGCAGAGGAATCAACAACCATGACAGTTGAGCCTGTAGATCAACCAATGGATCGACTCAACCACATTCCCACCAGACCACACAACATTACAGCATCTCCCTTACCTTTGCGCCGCTCATCACATCCGTCAAGACCTCCAAAGCAATACATAGAAGAGTGTTCTTGATAACGGGGGAGGAGACTGTAGTGTATTGATTATGTGATTACAGCTGTGTATGTATGCGCATGTGCATTGTGATATTCATTCCTTTTGTTAATCGTTCTTTGAGTAAATGGCGAGTTTCCAACTCTCTAGTTTACTATAGAAAAGCGATGAAATCAGAAAGCACCGGGTACTCTTATAACACACCATGGTGGTCACCCTGTACTTGTAAGGGAGGCAACATGACCTCTCAGAACCTGTGTAATATTGATATTCTAATGCACATCACATAGCAGAGCAGTGCCCATTGAAATAACCATGCATCAGCAAGATCTCAAAAGCACCATGTACTCTAAAGACACCACGGTGGATATCCTGCAATACTTGGCTTCAACCTGTGTGATATTCCAAACGTTGCACACCATACACCAAGCATTACCCATTGAACTTACCACACATTGCCAGGACGTCACAAGCCCCATGCACTCTAAAGACACTATGGTGGTAAGAAAGGCAACACTTGGCTTCAACCTGTGTGATGTTCTAAATACCATACACAAAGCAAACTTTACCCACTTAGAGGACACTATAGTAGGCATCCTGAAAGAGAGACCGCACACTTGGATTCAAACAACTTTCTAAATGTTGCACATCATACACAAAGCAGCACCATTTAACTTACAAGATGTTAAAAGAACCATGCCCTCTAAGGACACCATTTGGATATTCTGTAAGAAAGGCAACACTTGGCTTCAAACAATTGCAACCTGTGTGATATTCTAAATGTTGCGCATCATACATGTTATAGCAGCACCCATTGAACTTACTACACATTGCCAAGATTTTAGAACATGGGTGTCGGAAGGTAGGACCGGCAAATGAATGAATAATTACAGTGGGCGGAGATACTTAATAGTGGGCGGAAACACTACTGGGATACCTTTCACGAAGCCAAATGGAAAAGCTGTTGTCTGTATTAGACAACCCAAGGGGCATCCATGCATCCCTCCCGCCTAGCTAAGGCATATGAAGAGTACTGCAAAAGTTCCCATAGGGCCACACAGGGGTCTGGGGCTCCGCCCCAGAAGCTGTGCAAGTAGTGCATTATTAATGTCTAGAAACATATGAATATTCACTCACTCGTAAAATAAGCTAATAGAAGTTAAGGTTAAGTAATATATTAACGCACTTGAGTGTTTATTCATTATAATTCTCTGGACACCATGCATGCATGCAAATACACACACCCAACCGTTATAGATATTACATCCCTCCCTCCTGGACATTCACAAGAAGGTAGTAGATCAGACTGAGGGAGGGCTGAACTCCAGTGTAAGTAAAGAATGTGCTTATCACAAAAACTACGTGATGCAAGCAAGCTTGCTGCACTTATAACCTTATAAGTACATACGACATGCTTGGTTACTACCACCGTGACTGTTGCGATTTCTCATGCAAAACCCCATTATTCAGTGACGACTTCACTAATGCATCATTTCAGTACTCCCATGAGAACAGACCTATAGGAATGTGTAACGTAGTACATCAAGTTAAAAATGCCAGCCACTTCACTTCTCCGGCCTTTTGCCAGTATATGGGTTTTTACAATTAACTGTACGTGCGAGGATTACAATGCCCACAAGATGTGCTGATACTCCCATATGCATGGGTTGAAACATGTTTATGACTACGTGCATGTCAGTGGTATATAATAATAATTATACAAGTAAATAAAAACATTCTCTCTGAGAAAGTTGGTGGGATATAGGTTTTTGCAGGCAAATAGTATACTGATGTAAAAAGCAAGGAAACAAGTTTTATCAGAATGGAAAATGTAATAGTCCTATATTTAGCACACTTCGACTAAGGCATATGCTGTTTCTGTGCTAAATATAGGACTATTACATTTTCCCTTCTGATAAAACTTGTTTCACACCAGTATACTATTTGCCTGCAAAAACCTATATCCCACCAACTTTCTCAGAGAGAATGTTTTTATTTACTTGTTTCCTTAATTTTTTTTAACACCCAAATAGGTACTTTTGCTTAATTAGACTTGATAAGACCGTATATAGGCTTTTAGGCTTTTGTGTATCAAAGCCTAAAAGCGAGTCCTCCAGCAAATTCTAAAGCTATTGGTGCAATTTTCATTGCTTAAAAGTGTTCCTGTCCCGAGTTATGAGTTCCTAAGAAGAAGAAGCAGAAGAAGCAGACGACCCGCCCATTATTTTTGGAAGGGGAACGAGGACAGCAGTATTTTTCGTTCTCGACAACCACGCGGTTCTACGACGTGAAACAAAAACGAAACTACTCAGTTTTGACTTCTAGATCGATTGCCGCAACAAGGTAGACGATCCGATCGTCGGGAGCGAAGCTACGGTAGGGTCGCGGGATTTTAATTAAATTCATAGTCGGGGTCAAAACCTATATGGAAGTCTCTAGCGAGATTTCCGATAATTGCACTGACTTGCATCTATATGATTTTTATAATCAACACAACTCACAGCATAAAGTTATGATCGTGTTGGAGTGCTGTATATCTATATACATACACAATAGCATTTTCATTCGTGATAATGCTCAGATAACAATTGCCGCTTCAACTACCGCTAGCTATAAACTAATAATGACCGAATAGCGGGGCCAGCCGGGGCCTGACCGTAAATGATGCCCCCCCCCCCCCTCCCCCCGCTTCTATTAGGATAATAAAACAAATTAATTTTTTAAAATATTGGTCCGGCGGCTGCCGGACCTGCCGGACCGGTTCTGACGCCCGTGAAGAAGCACTATGCACAGTGAGGCCACTTTTATAGTCACCTGTAAGAAAGGCAACACTTGGCTTCAAACAACCTATGCGATGTTCTAAATGTTGCACACCATACACAAAAAGACACAATAATACGGTGTACAACAACCCTTTTTACGCAGTGTCTGTTACAGGTAGCCACGTGCCCAGACCCATAAAAGTTAAGCGTAGCGGGATGTAATCATAGATTATTAATCTTGCTGTCTTCCGTTAAGGTTATTAATCTATGACGTAATCCACCGCAGCGGGTTTGAGATCGCATTTTTTGGTGTGGAACGACTAGTGGCTGTAATGTGGACGCAGGCGTAGGCTCTGCCCACCAGCTTTACGGACTTATTTACCGGGCCCAGAGATAATCATCTCTGCGCGGCCGGACCGTAATCGAGGACATGCTTCCCTCAGCACGAATTTATTACCGGCAAGACTGTACTGTACTAGCCAAACCAGTACCATTCGTAACGGAAAAGGAACTTTGTCAACGCGCATGCGTTTAAGATCGGCCAAGACAAGAAGGAAATGGAGCTGTCTTCTGATATCTCAGAACTTAAAGGAATTCTTTGTGAGAAAAATGCTAGGCTGGAGGAATATTACGATCATACGAAGAAACAGGCAAGTGAAATTGAGTCACTGAATAGTGCAAATGAAAGGTAAGATGGATGATGTAATGATTCAATTGAAGCTAGTGTCAGTGTATGGACCAGGTTGCAGGATCAGATATTTATCCTGAGAAGTGAGCAGGCGAAAGAAAAGTAAGGACTAGTGTGGTTAGGGTGTGCACGGGGATGGTCATGCTGTTTACCAGTGTACGATCATTTAGCCTCGTCCCCAGGCCCTATTTTGTATTAAATTTATGGGGGCAAAATATATTTTTCGCCCCCGTATAAGCTATAATAGGGCCTGGGGACGAGACTAGTGATCATTGCGTACATCAACCTACAGGGAGCGCATGTGTGCCCCATATTGGTTGGAGGCAGGGTGTGCTCCATTTGGAGTGGTGCAAGCCATTAAGAAGGGGTTGGAAATGGAGCTGAAAGGTGCAAACAAAATGTGTGTAGCAAAGCTGGAGGGAGAGAACAGAGAGCTGTCTGCTGAAATCTCAGAGCTACAAGGAATTATGAGTGAGAAAAACGCTAGGCTGGAGGAATATTATGATGATATGAGTGAAATTGAGTCACTAAATAGTGAAAATGAAAGGTAAGGTGGATGATGTAATGATGATCATCATTAGTTGAAGCTAATATGTGCATGTGGACCAGGTTGCAGGATCAGATACATCAGTTGCATACCCTTAGGAGTGAGCTTGTGAAAGAAAAGTAAGGACTGGGGTGGGGGGTGGGTGTGATCTAGCAGTTTACTCAGAGTGTGTATATACATTAGTCCATGTACATGTGCTCTATGTGAGGTGTGCTCCATTTGGGGTGGTACATACCCTTAGGGAGGAGATGGCTGGTGAGCTGGAAGGGAAGGTGGCCATGTTGGAGGGAAAGAACAGAGAGCTGCAGGAGAACCATGACAAGTTGGTGGAGAGTTATGGAAAGTTGGAAACAACAGTGAACAAATTCTCAGCGGAGTGCAGCACACTACAGAAGGTATGTCAGCCAATAACTGGATTATGCCTGCCCCTTTGATTGCCCCCAACCCCCCCCCCCCCTAACCCCACCCCCCTCCTCCCGATTATCCCACTATCCCACCCTCTGGCCCCTCCCCCTTTGCTAACCCAGGATATTGAGAACCTCACAGAAGAGAACAAGCAGATTGAGTCATTGAGAAAGGAAAGGGATGATTTGATGGAGAAGTTGAAAGTATTGGTAAGAGACAAGATTAACTATGCCTATGGTTGTATCCATATTGTTTGTGTGTGTGTGTGTGTGTGTGTGTGTGTGTGTGTGATGGGAACAGGAGCCCAATCGTGTTTTGTCACTAATAATTAACACTAACTGCATGTACAAGGAACAAGGCTTGTGATTGAAAAGGAAAAAGGAAATAGACCTATATTAGCACACACAGTTAAGCATGACGACATGCTACTAATATAGGTCTATTTCCTTTTTCCTTTTCAATCACAAGCCTTGTTCCCTTGCTTTTTACACCACCACCGCCTTTGATTCCTATATACCACCAACCTTCTTGCATAGAGAAAGTTTTTATCACTTGTAACAATTAATCCAAAGATTTTTGTATGTAAGTTGAGTCCTGTTTTGTGAACCTCTTTTCTCAACCTAGTATCAAAGAAGTACATGTAGGCTACTGAGTCATCATTTTAGTGTAGCATTTATTTGACTCTAAAGTGTAAGTTGGGCGTGCACTTCCTGTTAGCAGATTCAGTGGTTAGGATGGGATTTCTCTGATCTTTCATCATGATTACAAGGACAGCATCGTGTTATCTTTTGTGTGTGTGTGTGTGTGTGTGTGTGTGTGTGTGTGTGTGTGTGTGTGTGTGTGCGTGTTTGGGTGTGTGTGTGTGTGTTTAGCAAATAGCCTTGAACCATTAACCTACATGTGATGGTGGCAAGTGTTTAAATAATTGGGCCTGGTCGCCAGGGAAACAGAAGGCAACAGGATGATATGGAACTTAAAGCCCTCAGGGAGCGACTGAAGGCATGTCAGGGTGAACTGACAACTACCAAAGGTGAACTGACAACTACCAAAGATGAACTGACAACTACCAAAGATGAACTGACAAGGGCCAAAGGTGAACTGGCAACTACCAAAGGTGAACTGACAACTACCAAAGGTGAACTGACAACTACCAAAGGTGAACTGACAACTACCAAAGATGAACTGGCAACTACCAAAGATGAACTGACAAGGGCCAAAGCCCGCATAGAGCATCTGAAGAAACAAATAATGACCATTAAGGGTAAAAGCAGACCAACTATCGGTATTGGTATTGTAAGGTCTAAAAAGGCACCAGCAATCGGTATTGACCTTGGGATGACCTACTCTTGCGTGGGTGTCTTCCAACATGGCAAGGTTGAAATCATAGCCAACGACCAAGGCAACCGTACCACCCCCAGCTACGTCGCCTTCACCGACACGGAACGTCTCATCGGAGATGCCGCCAAGAACCAGGTGGCCATGAACCCCAACAACACGGTCTTCGATGCCAAGCGCATGATCGGAAGACGCTTAGACGACTTCACCATATTCACCTTCCAATATGACTGCAAGCACTGGCCCTTCACTGTCATCAACGATGGAGGTCGTCCTAAAGTTCAAGTGGAGTATAAATGCGAAAAAAAGACGTTTTTCCCCGAGGAGATCTCTTCCATGGTGCTGACCAAGATGAAGGAGACGGCAGAGGCCTATCTGGGCAAGACCGTTTCAGACGCCGTGGTAACTGTTCCCGCCCACTTCAACGACTCGCAGCGACAGGCCACGAAGGACGCCGGAGTTATCGCGGGACTGAACGTGCTGCGAATCATCAACGAGCCCACCGCTGCTGCCATCGCGTACGGACTGGACAAGAAACTGAACACCGAACAGAACATCCTCATCTTTGACCTCGGAGGGCGAACCTTCGACGTCTCAGTCCTGACCATAGAGGAGGGCATCTTTGAGGTGAAGTCAACGGCAGGAGATACTCACCTTGGAGGAGAGGACTTTGACAACAGGATGGTGACCCACTTTGTACAGGAGTTCAAGAAGAAGCACAAGAAGGACATGTCTGCCAATAAGAAGGCTGTTATACGTCTTCGTACAGCCTGTGAGAGAGCAAAGAGAACCCTCTCGTCCAGTGCCCAGGCCAGCATCGAGATTGACTCTCTCTTTGAGGGTATTGACTTCTATACTACCATCACCAGGGCTCGCTTTGAGGAGCTGAATGCTGACCTGTTCAGAGGCACACTGGAGCCAGTGGAGAAAGCCCTTCGTGATGCCAAGTTTGACAAGTCCCAGATCCATGAGGTGGTGCTGGTTGGTGGATCAACTCGTATCCCCAAGGTCCAGAAGCTACTCCAAGACTTCTTCAATGGCAAGGAGCTGAACAAGTCCATCAACCCTGACGAAGCAGTGGCATATGGAGCAGCTGTCCAGGCAGCCATCCTGAGTGGAGACAAGAGCCAGGAAGTGCAGGACCTCCTCTACCTGGACGTCATCCCCCTCTCATTGGGTCTGCAGACAGCTGGTGGTGTCATGACAACCCTTCTGGAGCGCAACTCCACCATTCCCAAGAAGGAGACACAGACCTTCACCACCTCTTCTGACAACCAGACAAGTGTGCTGATCCAGGTGTACGAAGGAGAGCGAGCCATGACCAGAGACAACAACTTTCTGGGCAAGTTTGAGCTGACCCACATCCCACCAGCCCCTCGTGGTGTACCTCAAATAGAGGTGACCTTTGACATTGACAGGAACGGCATCCTGAACGTGAGTGCAGTGGAGAAGAGCACAGGGAAGGAGAACAAGATCACCATCACTAATGACAAGGGAAGGTTGAGTGCTGACGACATAGAGCGCATGGTGAAGGAGGCAGAGAAGTTCAAGTCTCAGGACGACGAACACCGTTCCAAGATTACAGCCAAGAACCAGCTGGAGAGTTATGCCTTCTCCATGAAGAGCACAATGGAGGAAGACTCCATCAAGGACAAGGTTAGCGAGGAGGACAGGAAGACTGTTCTGGACAAGTGCAAGGAGGTGACCAGCTGGTTGGACAAGAACCAGACGGCAGAGAAGCACGAGTTTGAGGAGAAGCAGAAGGAGCTGGAGAAGGTGTGCACCCCCATCATCACAAAGCTGTACCAGGCAGGAGGCATGCCCAGTGGTGCTAGAGGGATGCCTGGGGCTCCACCTTCTGGGGATGGAGGCCACACTGGTGGGTCTGGAGGGGGCAAGAAGTCCCAGGGCCCTACCATTGAGGAGGTTGACTAAGTGAGGGACCAGGTATTGACATTTAAGTTAGAACAATTATATATTACTGTATCTCGCAATGATTTGTACATGTATTTGTATACGATTTTTGTGAACTTGTTTCATTGTAATTACCAATGACTAAGATTGAAATTCATTTGTGATAATAGTGCGCGTTATCATAATCGCATGAAATGAAGAAGTTTTGAGGCTGTGACCAGTGCGAGTGTACTTTTGCCAAGAACCATTTAATGTTAAATGCAACCCATCATGGTAAGGAATAAAAATAAATATATTGTTAAGGTTATGGGTGGAGGCTAGTCAATACTGCTGGTGCACCAGTTTAATGGTAAGTCTATAACTCTGACTACCTCTATACCGATCAGGGCAGGACATACAGGACTACTCCTGTACAGGCTCAGGGCAGGAAATAAGGACTACTTATTGAACATGATTGGTGGATTAGGTCCTGCTGCCAAAACCTTCCATAAGAGGCTTGCATCACTTATTGCAGAAAAGCAAGATCAGCCATACAGCCTAACCCTTCTTTAATTTGGCTTCGTGCCAAATTGAGCTTTTTGTTGTTATGTTCTGCAGTCATGTGTCTCTGTGACTCTACATGGCCATACCATGGAGGGCACATGCTCCACACTAGACTCTGCCATTGATCTGTCCTGCTCAGCAGGCAGAAATGATTAATGTCTTGTTTGTTTGCCCAAATGTGAAATATATCTTGTATTCATATACACTGCACATCATTCATCTTTACAAGGCAAAAAAAAAATTGAACATGATTGCTATTGCATTACAACTGATGGTTACAGAAGACATATGGTTTCATTAACTAGTTCTATATCTTACGGTGTACCTTAAGTGCAGAGATGAGGGCCCCCTCCCAGCCCTTTGATAATATTATTCATAGCAGGAAATTAGGCAATCTGCATTGATAGTTGTGAATAAATCATTTACCCCCCCCCCCCCCCCCCCCCACCTTTATCTGCCACGCCCCCTTTGTACGTCTGCCCCTGTTGAGAGAACCAGCATTCTGAGCAGGATAGGTCAATGGCCTCACTAAACATGTTTGTTGGTCTGTGATAAGAGGACCTCGAGCCTCTGATCTGATGTACATTGTTGCAGATCGCAATAAAGAGAAACTCAGCTTGCATCGTAGCCAAAATAGAGCTACAGCTATATGGATGGTTATGTTTTTCAGCTATGAGCGAGGCCATTCTTTTGTACACAGTTGTGGCTATCAGACCCATATCTCCTGAGATTGAGAATATGAGGGGTACAAAGGACTCATGCTTGATTTCTCTCACTCTCTCTTTACATACTTGCTTCTTCCCTTACTTGTTCAATTTGTAGCACTGCATTCAGGTATTATTACGATAAGAGAGGGCATGTGGGTTAAATACTCGTATGTCAAAGAAAGTGTGCTGTCTGTCGTTTCCGCAAATGCTATCAGCTGCAATATTGAGCCACACACCATCTTCAGAATTTGCTGAGATGTTTGTCGTTTACTGGCTGTAGTGGTGGCTCTGCCCCCAATATTGTGGCAAGAACCTTTGCTGTAAAGTCTTTTATTTCGTTATGACAGATTGAAGGTAAACCTCCACTTGGACAGCCCATAGCACGTTCAACTCTGACATTTCATTGCGTCCACAGACATGCACAGTGAGATGGTGAAAGCGGTGACACCGAAGACAAAACGCATCTCTGAAGGAGGGCTGTGAGCCAGCATGATGCACCTTTTTCACTGATGAAGGGCAGAGCTGTATGGTAAGTGATGGTAGTTTATTAATCAAATCCAACCGCACACTGCTCCGTTCAAGCTATCCCTTGTGTTTAATAACCATTTGTCTTAGTTTGCAATCCCTATGACACTCTTGGGCAGGAGATAGGGTATGTGGTGAACGATAAGTGACGTAAGAGGAACGGGTATATTTTGGCAGGTGAGATCTTGAATAATCATAAGTCTTAGTTTGCATTTTAGCAGGTGAGATCTTGAATTTATTTACATGCAGGGTTTATTATACCAAGGCTACCTAGGTGAGACGTCAGGGCTTATAGGTTACGCTCAACATCACTGAGTGCTCATTGACCAGTTATGGCAGGGAGAAGCTTAACTGATAGCTTCTTCCAGTGGACGAAAAAGTTCACTTATATTTGGAACTGTTCTGCAGTGAAAGATACACTGCTGGATAGCTCATGAGTATATATAGGAGGATGAGGTTGACTAGATAGCTCTTCAATTTCCTTTGTCCATTCCAGTACTTTCTCAGAAAAAAGGTCTCAGAGAAGGTATGCGTCTAGAAGGGAAGCTCCCAGGTATCGCTTCCCTCCTTGGGTGAATTTTAACAACTGTTCCTTCTATTTCTTTACAATCATCTTGGTCTGGGAACGAGACTAATTAAATAGCGGTTCACGGCAACAGTGAACACATCAACAGTGGAGCCTAGCACAGCCTTCAAGAAGACGTTAGCCATTCTTCTGTGTCTTTAATAGGAAGCAAACTGCGTTCCCTTTAAATAATAACACATCAGGTGCCGAACACTACGTAAGCTATCGCGCAGTACCTAGATTCGGGCCCGTCAATTTAGTATTAATCAACACCTTCGAACTCTGCTCGAGGTTATAAAGCTTGTTTGTTCTTCTTCCGACTGCCTCTGACTGCCGTAGAGGTAAAGCATCTTTCCGAAGTTTTATAATTCGCGAGGTATCAAGGCCTGAGTTTCTGTGCTCAATTCAAGGAAAACCTTGTGGGCGTGAAAGAGACGACAGCTTCATTGAATTGGCTTGATTTAAGTAATATCATTATTTATTATCACTGCGACGGATCGAACTCAACATGTTTTGTTTGGATTGACGTTGGGTGCTCATATAAACGAGGCAAGGAGCCATCCGGACATGTGTGTGGTTGTGGGCGTGCAGCGTACGCTTGTTATCCGTTTTTCTATTCAGTTCAACACTGATAGTCTGATCGAACTGGTCCTAAATAACGTACCTCTACGCTGGCCTTTTTGTACTTTTTTTTTGCCCTTCTAAGTATGCTGAAATTGTGGGCGGACACTTTCGTCCAAGCCTCTGGTATAAGGAACTACGAGAGAAACGGCTAAAGCTCTAGTTTTAGCTAGGTTTCTCTCCACACAA
This sequence comes from Eunapius fragilis, assembly GCA_963681505.1. Lineage (NCBI taxonomy): Eukaryota > Metazoa > Porifera > Demospongiae > Spongillida > Spongillidae > Eunapius > Eunapius fragilis. The sequence continues at coordinate 7,315,967 of OY811976.1, read as the reverse complement.
TTATAGTACATAGGCGTCGGAACCGTTCCCCGCCCCACTGAATGTTTAAGTTACGATACACTGTTTTTGAATTTCCTTACTTAATGTTTCAGCCCCCCCCCCCCCCTCCCCCCTCCCCCAGGTTAAGTGCCTGTTCGGACGCCACTGTTTTATATACCACTATCAGTAACAAGTCGCTCGATCCCGCCATCTTACGCTACTACAGTGTGATTGTGTTAAATAGCCCCATTTCCAATCCCTTTATGATCCTAGTAACACTAGTAAGTGGTGAACGTTATAGATGGTACGCACACGCACTGGCTTGTTTGCAACTAGCCAGGTCACAAATTCACTTATACAGCAGAACCCGCATACAAATTGCATACCGCATAAACCGGTTATATGCATAAATTCGAAAGGTCTGAAATTGTTTACTAATGAGAACGTACAACTAACAGTAAAACCTGCATAAGTGCACAGCGTCGGGACCCAGACCCTTCTAAGCCCAATAATAAATGCATAAATTTTGTCACGTGAGGCGAGTTATTGTTAATGCTATTTAAGCCCAAGATGGCTCAGCCGACGAGCTTGTCTTCCAAGCCTCCAAGCATTGAAATAAGGTTGAACGCGGCCTTAAAAGTGAACCTTTGATGTATGATGGGACAGCCAGTTATATACACTCTTACTGTATAGGACGTAGCACGCTTCAAATCGGAGAGCGAGTCACTGAGACAGGAAAGGGATGAATTGGCGGAGAAGTTGAAAGTATCGGTAAGAGAGGAGATTAGTTGTGCCTGTGTTGTGTGTTGTATCCATATCGTGGTATGTGTGCGTGTGTAGACAAAATGTTACCGTGTGTGTGCGTGCGTGTGTGTGTGTGTGTGTGTGCGTGTGTATATATATATATATATGTGTGTATGTGTGTGTGTGCGTGTGTATATATATATGTGTGTGTGTGTGTGTTCAGACATTAACAAATACTAGTATAGCCTAGGAACGTTAACCCACGTGTGGTGTTGGCAATGATATATTTGTGGGTGTGGCCTATCACCAGGTACAACACGAAGAGGAGCGTGAAGTCCTCAGGGGTGCTCTGGAGCGACTGAGAGAGTGTGAGGGTGACCTGGAGAGGGAGAGGGAGGCCAGGAGGGAGACAGAGGAGGAGAAATGTGCCATACAGGAGATGTGGCACCGCAGTGAGGCAGAGAAGGAGGAAATGAAGGGACAGATAGAGAAACTTGATGCTGAGGTCTACGAACTGAGAAAGGTACTAAAGTTGCCTCTGGTTTCCCCATGTGTACCTTATCTCTGGGGATGGTGTGTGTTATGTGTGTGGTTTATATCTGGGGATGTTGTGTATTATGTGTGTGTATATCTGGTGATGGTGTGTGTTATGTGTGTGGTTTTTTGTGGTTTATATCTGGTGATGGTGTGTGTTATTGTGTGGTTTATTATTAAATTATATCTGGTGATGGTGTGTGTTATGTGTGTGCCTTTTATCTTGGGATCATGTGTGTATGGTGTATGTTATGTGTGTGGTTTATCTGGTGATGGTGTGTGTTATGTGTGTGGATTATCTGGTGATGGTGTGTGTTATGTGTGTGGATTATCTGGTGATGGTGTGTGTTATGTGTGGAGGTGTAGCCCCTGGTGGGTGTGGCATGTGTGTCATTACAAATTTAGATGATTATAGTTACAACTTGTGATTACCTACGTGTAACAAGTTATTTTTGTTGGTATTATGATGGTTAGTTATTACTACAGCTGATGCTACACTGTAGTTATGGGAAAAGTCCTGTGAATGTGCTAGCTAGTTACAGTGCCCATGGTCCTACTTATGCACTGATCAGTGTCACCTATACATGTCCTGCCATGATCAGTACAACGGTAGTCTCTAGGGGTGGGTCCTCCTGCCCTGCCCTGATCAGGGGTAGTGCCCTATGTCCTGCCTGTGGGTAGACCTCAGGTTATTTTCCACTATTATTAGACGTAATGAAACTGATACACTTTAGCAATGACTAGTCTCCACCCATAACTCCGCCTACACCTTGGTAGGAAGACCTCTTTGGTCTGGAGAACTCTGGACACTTGTGTGTGTATTGAAATGCACCACATGATATGGTTGTGCTGTTCCATGGTAACAGGTTTATTAAACAATTGAGTCATACCAGTTGGGATAAGTGATACCACACACAGCAGTTTGTGTAGTAGTTTTGAATATTGCTGTGAAGTAGCTTGCGGCATACCTAGTCAGAGATATGATCTCTGACCTAGTGCATAGTGGGTTTGAAGGTGGAGGTGTTACAATGCTGTTTTGTGAACGTTTGGAGTGAGGGTAGCTATCAGTGAACAATGGCTCTTGATGTATCCAAGATGTGTAAGTATGTGTGTAAAGGTGTGTGGTATGTGTACAACAGCCAACAACAGCCAAGTGCCATATTTGGTTTCACTTTCAGTTGAATGAAGCATTGGAGAGGGAGAAGCAGCAGAAGGCCAGTTCTGTGATGCAGGAGGTGTGGTGGGCAACTGGTGCCTGTGAAGTAACAACATAACTGTATGCATTATCTCTGCAGAGTGTGGAGGCTATGAGGAAGATGAAGAGTGACAGAGACATTGCATCAAGGAGAGAGGCGGAGTTTTCTTCTCGGATCTCAACTCTAGAAGAAACCCTTAGTGAGCAAAATGCTTTGCTTCAGCAATATTTTGCTCATATGAAGGAGCAAGATGGAGAAATTGAATCACTGAAGATTGAAAATGGAAGGTAAGATGGATGGTGTAATGAGGATTCATTGAAGCTAACATGTGTGGACTAGGTTGCAGGATCAGATACGTGTAACCACCCCGAAGAGTGAGCTTGTGAAAGAAAAGTACGGACCATGGTGTGGGTGTGGTTGAGATGTGGGTGTGGTCTAGCAGTGTTGACAGTGTGTACATCAGTCCATGTGTGCTCCATGTATGTGTGCTCCATGTATGTGTGCTCCATGTATGTGTGCTCCATGTATGTGTGCTCCATGTGTGTGTGCTCCATGTATGTGTGCTCCATGTATGTGTGCTCCATGTATGTGTGCTCCATGTATGTGTGCTCCATGTATGTGTGCTCCATGTATGTGTGCTCCATGTATGTGTGCTCCATGTATGTGTGCTCCATGTGTGTGTGCTCCATGTATGTGTGCTCCATGTATGTGTGCTCCATGTGTGTGTGCTCCATGTATGTGTGCCCCATGTATGTGTGCTCCATGTATGTGTGCTCCATGTATGTGTGCTCCATGTATGTGTGCTCCATGTATGTGTGCTCCATGTATGTGTGCTCCATGTATGTGTGCTCCATGTATGTGTGCTCCATGTATGTGTGCTCCATGTGTGTGTGCTCCATGTATGTGTGCTCCATGTATGTGTGCTCCATGTATGTGTGCTCCATGTATGTGTGCTCCATGTATGTCTGCTCCATGTATGTGTGCTCCATGTGTGTGTGCTCCATGTATGTGTGCTCCATGTACGTCTGCTCCATGTATGTGTGCTCCATGTGTGTGTGCTCCATGTATGTCTGCTCCATGTATGTGTGCTCCATGTATGTGTGCTCCATGTATGTGTGCTCCATGTATGTGTGCTCCATGTGTGTGTGCTCCATGTATGTGTGCTCCATGTATGTGTGCTCCATGTATGTGTGCTCCATGTATGTGTGCCCCATGTAGAGGATAGAGTATGGCGCCTTCGGCGCCAAGTACGGCGCCAAAGGCGCCTCGTTCGGTTAAAGATGGCGTATATTAAGGAGAGGGGAGTTAGTAAGTTTCAATGAAGAGTGTTGGGAGGGACGGACGGGTGCAATTTGAGGGGCGTAGTGGGCCTTCGCCCCCTCCTACCCTGCCCTAAGCCCTAATTCTATCTTCTATTACTCACAATCCTTCGGATTGTTTAATGTTATGTGTGCTCCATGTATGTGTGCTCCATTTGGGGTGGTACATACCCTTAGGGAGGAGATGGCTGGTGAGCTGGAAGGGAAGGTGGCCATGTTGGAGGGAAAGAACAGAGAGCTGCAGGAGAACCATGACAAGTTGGTGGAGAATTATGGCAAGTTGGAAACAACAGTGAACGAATACTCAGCAGAGTGCAGCACACTGCTGAAGGTATGTCTGTATGCCTCCCCTTTCCTTTGATTGCCCCACCTTCTGGCCCCTCCCACCCAGGATATTGAGAACCTCACGTTAGAGAACCAGCAGATACGTAATGAGAGGGACGTCCTTCATCAGAAGGTCAATAATTTCATGGGACTACTCGCAACACGAAATGAGGAGATTGACAGGCTACGTGGTACGGGGGGCGTGGGGTTGCCAAAGCAACCAGATCAGGCGTCCACAAGACTTCTAAACAGCCCAAGACGGGACAGAGACGCTACTGTTGATGGGACGTATGGTTCGACACGTTACCCAAGTGACATCCCAGTGGTGAGGGAACAGTCCTATGGCCTCAGCAACCAACCGCGCTCATTGCAAAGTGCGATGGACTGGGAAAGAGAAGGACCTGCCTCGAGAGAAGGACCTGCCTCGAGAGAAGGACCTGCCTCAAGAGGACAGATGAGGTCGCTCTCGCTACAGTACGATGAATTCCCTTTGAGGGGGGTGGGTTTGCAGCAGTCTGGGTACCACGTACAACCACCCTCTGTTGAAGGTGGACCAATCAGCATGCAGCAGCCAATCCTTCCACCACGAATGATGAACCAGTTGGGACAACCAAGCCAGTTGAACCAGTTGGGACAACCAAGCCAGTTGAACCAGTTGGGACAACCAAGCCAGTTGAACCAGTTGGGACAACCAAGCCAGTTGAACCAGTTGGGACAACCAAGCCAGTTGAACCAGTTGGGACAACCAAGCCAGTTGAACCAGTTGGGACAACCAAGCCAGTTGAACCAGTTGGGACAACCAAGCCAGTTGAACCAGTTGGGACAACCAAGCCAGTTGAACCAGTTGGGACAACCAAGCCAGTTGAACCAGTTGGGACAACCAAGCCAGATGAACCAGTTAGGCCAGCCAAGCCAGTTGAACCAGTTGGGTCAACCAAGCCAGATGAACCGGTTAGGCCAGATGGACTCTGGGTACATGCGACAGCCATATGAGGACAGAGGACCAGATTATGGTGGTGGTGGATACAACAGCCAAGGCATGCAACCAAGAAACACATCCTTTGAGGTTAGGGGCTCAAGTACGCCCACGCGTACCTTTATTTGCAATGAAGAGTGTCAGGAGGGAGGGAGGGAGGGAGGGAGGGAGGGATGGATGCAGTTTGAGTGCGGATTCGGAAAAGGGGTGAAAAGTTGCCCCACGAGGTGGGCATAACCCTAAACTTTGGCCCTGCCCTAAAATAACTCCTATAGACCACATATCTCTTTGTTATCAAATGGCAGCATATAGTGGTCTTATGGTGGTAGTCAGTGGTCTTGTGGTGGTGGTCAGTGGTCTTGTTGTGGTGGTCAGTGGTCTTGTGGTGGTGGTCAGTGGTCTTGTGGTGGTGGTCAGTGGTCTTGTGGTGGTGGTCAGTGGTCTTGTGGTGGTGGTCAGTGGTCTTGGTGTTGGTCAGTGGTCTTGTGGTGGTGGTTATTTAATGGTCCACTGGTTTAGCATTCCATTTGTGTTGGTCTGCCATCTGTGTCAATGCAGCTGTGTACTGAAACTATGTGGTTGAGGGGTGTGTCTTTAGCTGTGTAGTTGAGGGGTGTGTCTTTAGCTGTGTAGTTGAGGGTGTGGTCTTTAGCTGTGTAGTTGAGGGGTGTGGTCTTTAGCTGTGTAGTTGAGGGGTGTGGTCTTTAGCTGTGTGGTTGAGGGGTGTGGTCTTTAGCTGTGTAGTTGAGGGGTGTGGTCTTTAGCTGTGTGGTTCTCTTCAATGTTATCTGCAAACTACAGAGTCATCGAGGAGCAGGTTCCCAGACCCAACCTGTGTTCACAATGCTTGGACCCCAAGGCACATTCAAGCAGCAACCCATGGCTCCGCCCCCTTCAATGGCTCCACCCAGAGAGGGGTTGTGCAATGATCCGTGCCCTATATGTGGGCGAAAAGACTTCAATACGGTTGCAGACTTGGAAGTGCACAGTGCTAAGTGTACAGACTTTAAATAGCACAGTCATGTTATTGTGCTGTGTGTGTGATTTCTGTTTGTACATTTAGTATACTTTTTACTGGTGAATTATTAGTACGGTTGTGAAATGTGCTTGTAGATATTCTACGACTTCCGTGAGTCATGTATGTGGGGGCCAGGGTGATCTAGTCATGTATGGGGGCCTGGGGATCTAGCCGTATAGGGGCCTGGGTGATCTAGTCATGTGGGGGCCAGGGTGATCTAGTCATGTATGGGGGCCTGGGGATCTAGCCGTATAGGGGCCTGGGTGATCTAGTCATGTGGGGGCCAGGGTGATCTAGTCATGTGGGGGCCTGGGGATCTAGCCGTGTGAGGGCCTGGGTATCTAGTCATGTGAGGGCCTGGGTATCTAGTCATGTGGGGGCCTGGGGATCTAGCTGTATGGGGGGATGGGTAATCTAGTCATGTGGGGGCCTGGGTGATCTAGTCATGTGGGGGCCAGGGTGATCTAGTCATGTGGGGGCCTGGGGGTCTAGCCGTGTGGGGGTCTGGGGATCTAGCCGTGTGGGGGTCTGGGGATCTAGCCGTGTGGGGGCCTGGGGATCTAGTCATGTGGGGGCCTGGGAATCTAGCCGTGTGGGGGCCTGGGCATCTAGCTGTGTGGGGGCCTGGGTGATCTAGTCATGTGGGGGCCTGGGTGATCTAGTTGTGTGGGGGCCTGGGTGATCTAGTCATGTGGGGGCCTGGGTGATCTAGTTGTGTGGGGGCCTGGGTGATCTAGTCATGTGGGGGCCAGGGTGATCTAGTGGACGGATGTAGTCATGCAGTGGTAGATCCAGGAATTCGGTGAGGGGGGGGGTCACAAGAATAATTAATTAGGGGGAGGGGCAGAAGAGGTGCCATGTCCGAACTAGGGGTATGGGGGAGAGATGTGGCATGTGTATATGCAGAATTTAAAAGGAAAGCACTGAACTTTTAAAACCTCAAAACAGCGATACATTGATGGGGGAGGAGGTGGTGGGGGGTCCTGACCCCCAGGACTCCCCTCGCTGGATCCGCCCTTGTCGTGTGGGGGGCCGGTGGGATCCAATATACCGTTGTGTGTTACACTGTGAAGTCATTGTTTTTAACATTGGGATATAATTCAGTGCAAATGTCTATACATGTCCCATCACACTGTGTTGATAGTGCTTGAGAATAACATCATTGAATAGGGTAATAAAAGAGCTAATTTGGTTAATTTCTTACTCTTCAAGGGTTAGATGCAGTGGAGAAGAACAAAAATTAATATACGTGATGCATGTGGCTCTTTAATAGTCAGGCGTTAATTTCACCTAAAACTATATCTCGATAGTAACCAAACGTGTCCTGATACTCAGCCACCACACTGACTCAAAATGCTAATTATTTTTTTGGTTCCGTTGCATTGGTCCCTTGAAGATATCATTATTTCCTCCTTGGTGTAGGCTGGGGAGGAGGCTGGGGAGGAGGAAGAGGGATCAATACATATAAATAAGTGACTGAAACACAACTGGCTGATATCAAATCCTAATTCCACCCCCACCCCCCCCCCCACACATACATACATACACACATACCAGGCATCCTGCAGTGCAAAGGTGGACCCCCCCCCCCCCACACACACAAGACCACTCCCTCTTACACCCAAGTGCTAACCACAATGGAGGGTTGATGCCCCCCCCCACCCCCCCTCTCACCTCCACCCCTACTACCTGGAAGCCCTTGGATGGCGTGGTGCTGGGGTCCTGCCCCATGGATGAACAGGGGACGGGAGGGGGGCAATTCAGAGAGGAACCCTTGGATGGCATGGAGCTGGGGTCCTGCCCCATGGATGAACAGGGGACGGGAGGGGGGCAGTTCAGAGAGGAACCCTTGGATGGCGTGGTGCTGGGGTCCTGCCCCATGGATGAACAGGGGACGGGAGGGGGGCAGTTCAGAGAGGAACCCTTGGATGGCGTGGTGCTGGGGTCCTGCCCCATGGATGAACAGGGGACGGGAAGGGGGCAGTTCAGAGAGGGAGGAAACATTGAGTACGGAGGTTTCTGGCTGCCACACGCAACTGCAAGTTTGGCTTCAAGCTGAGAGGAACAGGATTGGTTTAAAAGGAGGGAGGACCAACTGTAAAAATTGGGGTGGGGGTGTGGGGGAGGGGGGGGGGGTAACGTGCTACCTTTGTGATGTGGGCAGACATTGCATTGCACCGTGATGTCAAGTTGATGTTCTCCCGTGTGGCATCACTAAGGCTCTTCTCATGGTTGCTCATAACCAGCTCCCGCTCCTGAGTAGCCTTACGCTCCTCTTCAAAGTCCTTTATGTACGTAACCAGCTGCTGGTCCATGTGTGTCTTTTCCCCCTCTACCTCTTCCAGCTTCTTCCTCACCACAGCCAGTTCACCCTCGGCTAGCTGCAGCCTCCTGTGACACTCCGCCTGCTGTCTCTGGGCCTCCCTCACCTCAGCATTCTTCACATCCAAGTCCTGGTTGTGAGGGAGAGACAATGTTGGGATGCACGGCCAAGCCCTCCTCCCCAGCCCATCCAATAACCTTCGAAAGGGCAGCACATCGTCCCTCGTATTCCTTAGCAACCTTTGAGATGGCGTCACTCTTATTAACCGCCATGACTAGCCTGCGCAGTGAGTTCAGGGGGAAGGGTGTCAAAACATAAGTGCTGGTCTCTGGGGCCCAGGTATATCACATTGAGGGAGGGGGGGGGGGGGGGGGGGGGGGGCAATGACATCACTTGTATGTGAACACGTTTAGCTTCCCTGGCAACTGTGACCCACCATTGCAACAGAGAGCCCCTGCATACCCAAATGTACAGGAACTCACTTTTCTTCAAGAGCTTTCTTCTGTTCGTCTGCACGCGCAATACGACTGAAGGTGGATGGCAAGCCATTCAGGTGAGCACAGTGATGAACGTGACCTTTACCTTAGAATTTCATTCTTCAAAGACTCTATGGTGGTGTTCTGTTCCTTTATGTATGCGTAATATTCCTCCAGCCTAGCGTTTTGCTCACTTAGGGTTCCTTGTAGCTCTGAGATCTCAGCAGACAGCTCCACCTCTCTCCTTGATGCCTTCAAGGGACATGAAACCAGAAGTGACCCAACCATTCATAAGAACAAACTTCAGAACTTACGTTGTGCATGCGCAGTGAGTACTGGCCGTTGATTTTAATGGAGGACGTTTCGCTTTCAGTCATATTCTCAGATGTCATGGACCCATATGCCTATAAAATGTACATACGGGGCGGGGCCTCTTAATGCTGTACTGTTTATTTATGTACTCAGATGGGATGGCCACACCCACTCGATGACCCGTAGTGTATATGTGCAACGATGTCACGTCATTTGCTAATGGCCATAATCTAATGTGAGAGTGGAGTGAGTGAGGGTGTAGGGAGGACCCGTCCTTAACTATATTCATGTAGCTAGCTTCAAAGAATATGCACGAGTTGTTGAGGTGCTACCATTACCAGCTATCATTACCCTAAGTGGTGTTACCATTACCCTAAGAGGTGCTACCATAATCCTAATAGGTGCTACCATTACCCTAAGTGGTGCTACCATTACCATAAGTGGTGCTTCCCATAACCCTCGGTGGTGCTACCATAACCCTCAGTGGTACAATCATAACCCTCAGTGGTGCTACCATTACCCTCAGTGGTGCTATCATAACCCTCAGTGGTGCTAACATCACCCTAAGTTGTGCTTACCATAACCCTCGGTGGTGCTACCATAACCCCCCAGTGGTACAATCATAACCCTCAGTGGTGCTACCCTAACCCTCAGTGGTGCTACCATAACTCTTGGTGGTGCTACCATAACCCTCAGTGGTGCTACCATAACCTTCAGTGGTGCTACCATAACCCCCAGTGGTACAATCATAACCCTCAGTGGTGCTACCATAACCCTCAGTGGTGCTACCATAACCCTCAGTGGTGCTACCATAACCCTCAGTGGTGCTACCATAACTCTTGGTGGTGCTACCATAACCCTGCACCATCTCTATATACAACCTTACTGAAGATGAGGAGGAATCACAGGACACCCGTGTGCGTGCGTCCCCATGTGACCGCTGAGTACATCCAAGTGAGGAACAGGGGACAGCAGGGAGGGGAGGAGGGTCCAGTGAGGAACAGGGGACAGCAGGGAGGGGAGGAGGGTCCAGCGAGGAGGGGTGAGGTGGGTCCAGTGAGGAACAGGGGATAGGACGATTCAGCGAGGAGGAACCTGACGTACAGGACATGGGGTATGGGAGCGTGTCCTGCATTCGTCCATCACGCTCCTGTTCAAGCTGAGGACATAAAGGGTTAACCTCAACAACAAAAATGGCCGAACCTGACAAACCGCACTAACCCTACGTATGTAGGCAGCCATGTTACTGCACTGCTTTTTCAACTCCTTATTCTCTCCAGAAGTGTCTGGTAAGCTGTTATCATAGCTGTTGGATTTCGGCTGCAGACCAGTGGGTACCCTTGTATTCTCCATCTCTTCCAACTTCCTTTTCAACAGGACAACTTCATCTCTGGCTAGCTGCAGCTCCTCTGACTGCAACCTTTTGGCTTCCTTGTAATCATCATCTTTCATTTTCAGCTCCTGCAATGATTTAACTTTCATCATTAGACTCGTCCCAACGGACCAGTTATCGCAAACAAGTTAGGGGTTAAAAATAGTACACCATCATAAAGGCTACATGTGAATGCTTTTCCCTTTCACTTTCATTAATCAGTAAATTATCACTCTTTCTGCTGTTGTCATTGTCATCATAATCCTATGTAAGCGATTTCTATACAGTGAAACATAGTTGTCAGTGAGATCACGCTTAGTAGTGCTTTTCAATTTCAGGGGTCAACTTGTGAGTGAGCACAGTAACTTATTTACCATAGCTATCAAAAGTATTTCATTTTGGGATCTATAGTTATTAAGTATTCAATTATCATTAATTGTTTTGTATCCTCATGGTACTTTGGCAAAGATCTGTATCCTGTCAGGCAGAGAGACCCACCCACCAACCATGAGGGGAGACACACCCACCAACCATGAGGGGAGACACACCCACCAACCATGAGGGAAGACACACCCACAAACCATTAGGGGAGACACACCTACCAACCTTTAGAAGGGTGGCACACTGATCTTCACAGTCGCTCCTTGCCTTTGTGGCAACACTGCATTTCTCAACCTCCGCCTGTAGCTTCAACTGCCTGCGTGTGTACCACAGATGGATGCTATCCACGCTAACCGTCCCGCTAAACCCAACCCTCCAAAAAATCTCCACATAACCCACCCCTCCCCTCCCACACATCCACTTATTACACAATCCCTGCCACCCTGATTACCGTAAGCAGAGCCACGCCCCCAAAGCCCTCACATTTCTTGCACATGTTCATCCTGCCCAATCATGTGTGCGTAGCAGTCCTTCAAGATGGCTTCCTTCGTACTAACTGTTCGCTCCAGCTGTTCTATCATCCTCTGTTTCTCGTCCGCCTATTACGGCAACAGTATCATCAAAATACGTCATGTGCATATAGAAAGAAATCAAACCAAGTTCTCTACCAAACTACTGTAACCCTTGTGATTGTGTAATGATCATGTGTGCATGTGTAATGATCATGTGTACATGTGTAATGATCATGTGTGCATGTGTAATGATCATGTGTGCATGTGTAATGATCATGTGTACATGTGTAACGATCATGTGTACATGTGTAATGATCATGTGTACATGTGTAATGATCATGTGTGCATGTGTAATGATCATGTGTGCATGTGTAACGATCATGTGACATCAGCTGGTATATATGGTCATACCGACCTTACGCAATGCTAAGATCAAGCGCAAACTAAGTCCTGCCATTAAAAAGATTCAATAAAAAAAAGGAAGCTATTGTAAAGGTTAGGCCACTCCAAACTGGTTAGTTTCCCGTCCCCGCCCGCATGCTAAATAGCCGTCCGTTGTATTATTGCAATATATGGTCATACTTTTGTTAAAATGTCATCTTAAGAAATCGTCTGCCACTTAATAAAATTCTGTCTTCAATTGGCAGCCAGTTGTCAATTGAGAATGAGAAATTTAAGAAAAGAAAGAAAACCTAACTCTGTTGTTATACGTTTTGATTAGAGCTCAACATTTCGGAGCGATTGATTTCTTCCCGGTGCTATGATGCAAGATTTCGGCACCGAGAATAATCATATTCACAATAATACATAATACAAATACACCACCCGCCCGCATCATATTTCCGAGGATGGGTGGACGGGTAACAAAGTCCAGTTTGGAATGGCCTTACGGTGGGCGCGGCTTATCAACAAATGCCTCCCCGGGTACCTCAACCACCTCTCACCTGGTCGCGGGCTTGGAGCAGTTCTTGGCTCTCCTCACGCTCACGTGAGCCATCCATCTTATATTGGGCCTGGGAAAGCAGCAAGCAGTAAGCGTCAATCCGGGTTAGTTAGAATTCATGCGCGTCACCATTGTTATCATCATCTTGATTGAATACTATAAACCCGTGCTAGTACCTTGAGCGGTTTGGCGACACCTGAAGCAGCCATTTAGTCTAGCGATCAATGTTTTCACTTGCCGATTATTAACAAGATGGATTCACTCATAGTCATAGCTAGGGGAACCACCATAGATTACATGATGACGTCAGTTCTTCCCGCGTATTGTGTTTTTTTTTTTTTTTTTTTTTTTTTTTTTTTCTATTTCAAATAACCTTTCTGCTACAACAGACGGTAGGTACGTATTTATTTATTTATTTTAGTTCTACATAAGGCAGAGGAGAGATGGTCGTTGTTGGGCCCGATTATATGGTTGTGTACTTTCCACATTGAACGTAACAACTCTGATCTGCTAGATTTTTATGCTCCCAGCATCATATATGGTCCGCCATGCATTTTATGTGCCAATCTCATATCGTTTCAATATTAATTGGTGCAGCGTCCATTGGGCATCAGAACTATATAGGCTCATCACATCCATAAACATTCAGTACACAATATACTACACATACATGAGCAGGGGCCAACTGTTTTGACTATATTTAGAGGAAGCGGGCCCACACCTCCGCCTGGGAAAAACAACCGTTACGAGGGGAAAAAACCGAGTTCACCCAACTGCCCATGCAGTGCAGCATGCCCATGCACAGCTGATACCGCCATATCCTGGTATCAACCTGTTTAATCAAGCAACCGTCATGTGCTCCTGCACTTTCACATTACATGCATGCAGTGAAAAAAAGCGGGGTTATATCGCCAGTGGCCGCACCACTTCTTCACCATCCTTTGACGTCCGTGCATCAGACTTGCGCCCACGCATACAGCTGCTGCAGATTCTGTCTGTACAGACCATTCATGTGTTCTTATATACCCACTAGTTCCGATCCCATGCACAGAATCCTTTATATGATCTACATGCACGTTCGCATCTACGCGGGCATTCATATCTTTATCGATCTACAAGCGTTCCGCTTGCGTTTCACGCATGTACCTTAACATGACAACTGCATGTATAGGCTACGCCTCCATTTTTGGATGGGACCATATCATAGGACAGAAAATTGCATGCCTTAGCCGTACTACTACTTGCTAATGCGCTAATATATGGTATTTTTAAGGCTTGAATGATTATCTCCTTGATTGTGCAATACAATAGAGTAGAATTTTGCCTATACACAAAGCGGTCCAGTGTGTATAAAGTTCCAAAGACTGGTTGGTTTGGCATGCATCGTTCCGAAGATATTCACATTCAAGTACGAACTTGATTTCGCGGGAAAGTATACAAAAGCCCGCGAAATTAAGCTAGTACATTGAGTGTGAATATCATCGGAGCGATGCATGCCAAACCAACCAGTCTTTGGAACTTTATACACACTGGACCGCTTTGTGTATAGGCAAAATTCTACTCTATTGTATTGCACAATCAAGGAGATAATCATCTTGAAAATCGCGTGTTTTGGCGTTATTTATGTCCCATTTTCACGCGTTATAACGCGTTACAACGTGTATTTTTTCACCCGGGATGATGATAAAGTTGCAGATTGACCCTGTTGTGGTGAAGATTTATCTGTAGTATGAAAGTCTGTTAGTCGAGATACATTGACTGCATTCTTCAGAGTTTTTCCTGTCTTTGGATTGTATAAGCGATACACACCCTTTCCAAGATCTGCATGTACTAAGTATGGACCATTCCACCTTGGTTTCAATTTGTCTCCTTTTTTGGTTTCTCTAGCACCGTTTTTGAGCAAAACTTGAGTGCCATTACTTAGGATCTGTAAATCAAATATATATATATGTCAATATCGTGCAAATGAATATAGCAGTTACCTTAGAATTAGCATGCTTCTTGTTGTAGTACGCTTTATCTTTTGCTTGAGCAATCTTAATATTTGACATTGTCTTTGCATTTATCTTCTCTCTCACACATGCCATTGCCTTAGCTTGTGAAATGATATAGTCTGCATCCCAGATATCACTTTCAACTTCCGAATCATTTGCAGCTGTGATATCTAGACATCTTTTTGCATTCATTTCAGCAGGTAACACAGCCTTACTATATAAAAAAGAATAATATTATACTTAAAAACAGTATGCAATATCAAACCATACCGACAGTACATGACTTCAAATGCGGTCATCTTTGTAGCCTTTTGTGTAGCAGTTCTGTACCCAAAAAGTACACCTGATAAGTGATCATCCCAGTCATTTTGACTTTCATTAACCAATTTGATAAGTGCAGTCTGTAAAGTCTGATTAAAGCGCTCAGTTAACCCATTGCTTTGGGGATGATAAGTTGAAGTAACACAATGTTCAGTGCCTGTCAGTCTGAATAGCTCTTCCTGAACCTCATTTACAAATTCACGCCCTTGATCTGAAATAAGTACTTCACAGCAACCAAATCTGGATGTAAACATTGAATAAGTGAAAGCTATTCGCACATAACCCCACTAATTAGAAGAGTCTATGCTGCTTATTATACAAAGTGACATACAGCTACTTTTTACTAACCTGCAAAATTCTTCATACAAAAAGTTAGCCACCCCAATGGCAGTCTTATTGGGAAGTGGAGCGGCTTCTGGCCATTTGCTGAAATAGTCCAATAGCGTGACAATGTACTTGTTTCCCTTTGCAGTTAATGGTAATGGCCCAATGAGGTCAATTCCAACCTGCAGAATAGATACAAGAGTGCATCTTAAGTTATAATGTTTATTCATATCATGCATACCCAACTTACTTTATGCCAGACTTGCGCTCACACAGGTACTGGATGCAACACAGCATTGCTCTTAATAAACTTTGGATTCATCTTCTGGCACTTTTCACAGACTTTTACAAATAATTTTATATCTTCATACATGTTGCGCCAATAAAAGCGTGCAGATATTTTTTCCAATGTTTTATCTCTACCTAGGTGAGAACCTGTACAAATATTTAAACAATGCATTCAAGATCTTATTCCTTTATGAATCAAACAAATTAATGTACTTTAATCATAATGAGATCTTATTCTATTAAACAGCACAATCTTCTATATACATGTACAAGAAAAGAACAGACCACAATCAAGCTAGCTACAATATTTACCTCAGCACGTACACACGCACACATTACGTACACACACACAACCACACACACACACACACACACACACACACACGCTCACATCAGAGATCTGCTCTAGCACACACCTTTCCATCATTTCATTACCTGCCAAACCCGCATGACAGGACTCGAGAATGCGCATTTTATCTTCACACGTTCTAACACATATTCTCCACAACGAATCCTCTTGTTTGTCACCTGTCTCCACATTTTTTCGATAATACAAAACCCCATCTTCTGTCTTGAAGTTATTGCGGCATTTTCTTCTCAGATTTGCTTTGTTTGCTTTTGTCATTCCAACAGGATACTCTCCGCGCAACAAATATTTCTCTACGATACCTAGCTCTTTGCTAAAATCTTCCATTTTTCTATTGTAGCACATGGAGTCAATTGCGTCAGGGGGGAGTCACGTGAGCCTAAGGTATCAATGACCGGGGAGTCATTCATCCCAGGGAGTCACGCACCGCTCCGACACCGGTATACACGAAATCCACAAGAAACGTGACTTTGAGAACTGAAAATTCTGAAATATATACTAAGCTCATAGAAATCAACGCGGTATCGAATTGTGTTCAGAAAAATAATAAAAGCTCCAAACGGTGATAAAATCAGAGGTCAGTTGTATATGTTCATATGTACATATATGCCTCATTACAATTTTGATAATAATTATAATTATAATTATCTTTTGGTTGCTGGGGTGCAGAAACCCAGTTCACCATTTCCCGACTAGCATCCCATCTGGCCATTCAGTTAATCCAAGGCCATCACTACAATCTACCAACGTATTAGTCTAACATTAATGCCAGAGCTGTGCTTTCACGTTCTGGCTTTAGGTGGTCTGAGGGTGGAAGTTAACTTTGGTTATTTGAAGCGATGGAAACTGCTACCTGTTTGTGCTGGAACGTGATACGTCACCACCACATTGCAATACACCTCTTCGATGCTTTAGAAAATAATTAACTGTGAATGTATTTTCAGTGAATGATGGGTAATTAAATGTTATGTGCAAAAAAAAAAAGACATTAGGTGGGAAAAAAATGTTCAAACATTCCATATTTACATTTACTTACAGAAATATTGAAGAACAAAATAAAAATCATTTAAAATCAGTGCATCCACCGCTGTGATGTTCTAAGTCTGCAAGTGTACTAAAACCTTTTCTGCCACAGATAGGGCATGGTACTTCTCTGGGTGAGGGGAGAGTCTGGGGAGGCGGCATCGTTAGAAAAGTAGACTGGATATGAGGTGTTGCTTGAACAGAATGATGAGAAGGTGCTGCTTGAGGAGAGGGAGGTATTTTTTGTTGAGAGGGAGGTGGTGTTTGAGGAGCAGGAGACACACGGTTGAAGGGTGGAGCCACAGGGTTCAAAGGTGGAGACATAGGGTTCAACACAGGGTGGTGGTGACGTGGTTCATCACTAAATGAGCGTGTCATCGGTCCAGCAGGATGTTGGCAAATATTCTATCAAGAGGGAAAAACATACAAACTAGTTAGATTAAAAACTAAAACTTTGATATAAGCATGAAAAGCCAAAAGGCTGTACCAATAATTTATTAATGGCAAGGTGCCGTCCCTTGACCTCAATCTTAAATAATTATTCTTAATGTACAATAAGCAAATACACTAAATCATGTGCTCTTACTTCATTAATCAAGAAGTGGACAAACATACCATGACCCCACAAATGTCCACCATGGTCTTTCAGAAAACATACTACACAGGATCAGTGCAACACTAACCTCCAGCCTGGCCTTTAAGTTGGCGTTTTCTTTGACCATCACATCATATTTCCTCACAAGCCTCTCCCTTTCGTCACGTTCTTTCTGAAAG
Source organism: Eunapius fragilis (assembly GCA_963681505.1). Classification (NCBI taxonomy): domain Eukaryota; kingdom Metazoa; phylum Porifera; class Demospongiae; order Spongillida; family Spongillidae; genus Eunapius; species Eunapius fragilis. The sequence continues at coordinate 7,298,467 of OY811976.1, read as the reverse complement.
TCACTCTCATACAGCTTTAGCTGTGCATTCAGGAGTTCAATTTGAGAGGTGTGGTCTTGAGAAGACCTCTGGTACTCCTGGTTCTGTGTTAAAAGCCTGTTTCTCTCCTCTTCCATTCCTCCCCTCTCTTCCTTTAACCCTTTCTTCTCCTTCTCCAGTAAACCCTTCTCCTCCACCAGCTCCTTCTTCTCTTTCTCTAGACCTCTTATTTTCCCCTCCATACGTCTCTTCTCCTCCTCCAGTTGAGTGACAAGTGTCTTACATTGGTCCTTCTCTGAGGCCAGCCGCTAAGGAAGGATGGAGGGTGTGGCATGATACTGGTGGAAGGTGTGAGGGGTGTGAGGGTGTGGCCTATGGTGATGGTAGCAATGGCAGTAGTGTGATGGTGGAAAGCAAGTCTCTTACATGCACAATAATAAAGATTTTAAATGTCTAATGTACTGGAAAGGGGGGGGGGGGGGGGATTTATATACGGCTGTGTACAGAAAAATGTTCTGCCAGTTTAATATTTGACGGTGCATGCTTGTTGTACAGGTCCTTTGGAGTGTGGCCCGACATGACCAAGGTCAATTCTAACTCAGAGAGTCAAAGTATAACTGCCTACATGAACTGCAGTGTACCTCACACTGGCTTATCACATATCATCAGGTGACAACCACATACACTGTATCATACCATAACTTAGGCACTTGTACATGTACATAATTTATTTTGTTTTTGCAATAACATAACTCAGACAAAGCTGCCTGATACCAGATCTACATATACAATACTATAAATCAACCAGTCACTCACCTCACAATGGCTGACATAAGAGTTAATCTCTTGTTGTAGCGAATTTTTGACATCAGACAACCTCTTCTCCACCATGTCGTAGGCCACTACAAGCCTTTCTCTTTGGTCACGTTCTTTCTGAAAGTCACACTCATACTGCTTTAGCTGTGCATTCAGGAGTTCAATTTGAGGTGTGTGGTCTTGAGAAGATCTCTGATACTCCTGGTTCTGTGTTAAAAGCCTGTTTCTCTCAATTCCTCCCCTCTCTTCCTTCAACTCTTTCTTCTCTTTCTCCAGTAAACCCTTCTCCTCCTCCAGCTCTTCCTTCTCTTTCTCTAGTCCTCTTATTTTCTCCTCCATATGTCTCTTCTCCTCCTCCAAAGTCTTGAGCTGGCCCTGCACATCTTCCAGTTGAGCAATAAGTGATAGGAGGTGTGTCTTACATTGGTCCGTCTCTGAAGTCAGCTCCTAAGGAAGCATGGAGGGTGGGGAGAGTGTGGTGGTGAAGATGGAGGGTAGGGAGGATGTGGTGGGGAGGGTGCGTGGGAGGATGGAGGGTGGGGAGGGTGTGGTGGTGAAGATGGAGGGTAGGGAGGATGTGGTGGGGAGGGTGTGGTGGTGAAGATGGAGGGTAGGGAGGATGTGGTGGGGAGGGTGTGGTGGTGAAGATGGAGGGTAGGGAGGATGTGGTGGGGAGGGTGCGTGGGAGGATGGAGGGTGGGGAGGGTGTGGTGGGAGGATGGAGGGTGGGGAGGGTGCAGTGGGGAGGATGGGGTGCAGGAGGAAGGAGTGGGGGGAAGGAGGGTGTGGTAAAAGGTGTGAGGGAGTGTGATAAATACATTTGCCAAAATCAAGTGGAAGGGTCACCTTACTAACCTCACAACGGCTAACATAGGAGTTAATCTCTTGTTGTAAAGACTTCTTCTCATCATTGGCTCCACATAGCCTCTTCTCCAACCTGTCATAGGCCACTACAAGTCTCTCTCTTTGGTCACGTTCTTTCTGAAAGTCACTCTCATACAGCTTTAGCTGTGCATTCAGGTGTACAATTTGAGAGGTGTGGTCTTGAGAAGACCTCTGGTACTCTAGGTTCTGTGTTAAAAGCCTCTTCCTCTCCTCCTTCCATATTCTCTCCTCCTCCTCCTCTAGCCTTTCAATGTCAGCCTGCTGCTTGGCACACTGAAGCCTCAGTTCCTGGTTCTCTGATCTGAAGCCATTGCAGTCCTGCAGAGTGAGAGCAGAAATATAGCCGACAGGTAGGTGGGCAGAAAAAGATGGACTGGGGAGGAGCGAGGGCAAACTAACGCTCTGCAGTTGTAAACATCTCCTCTCTAGGTCCTTGTTAGACTCCTCCATCTTGGTCACGTTTGCCCTCAGGTCTTTGAGGTCCTCACTAAGTGTGCCTCTTCAGTGGACGACAAAGGGGTGGGAGCATAATATGTACCATAATTACAAGCCCACCCCCTTCACCCCCCACCCCCATTTAAATAGGTTGTATCTCCATAATGTTTCTGTGAACACTTCAGTGAACTTTTTCAGAAATGAGTAACCCCCACATACAGATTGGTTCTTGACAAGCTCTCCTGGAGAGCATTTGTCATAACATCTGGGATGGCACAGGGTGATAACTACCCCCCCCCCCCACAAACCCCACCCTCTTTGAACTGCTTCCCTGTAAGCCCCGCCTCCTTTATACTTACACCTCTACAGTACGCAGCAGTTCCAAGGAGATGGCTTCGTTCTGTTCCTCACGCCCCTGGTTGGTAGTGAGCTGTTGTTTGCCATTGAAAGTATTAATCATGTTCACAATATTTGAAAATTGATTATAAATAGAAATGCAGGTCTTTGACATCCATTTCTCTACTGTTGTTTAATAATTGTCTATCATGCTAAATTGAACAATTGTCAATTTATTTTTAAAATCACACCCTTAGTTACACGATGCAAAAAAAAACGGATGTGATTCTTTAAAATGCAGTATGCATACAATTTAATTGTCACAGAAATGCGTATGACAAGCATAACTGAAGCCTAATGTATGCATTCTATAGCAATGTTCTAACTCTAATCAGCTTTGCCATTTTTAACGAAAACACACTGTGTTTTCAAGATTTTGTCCATTCACTTGGCAAAAACATGCGACTGACAAATACGTATTGTTAATACACTTGTGCTTCAGAGCTAGCATATTCCAAAAAAGCAATGTACTTTTTAAAAATTTCCTAGCGCCAAAAACCAGTCTTACTGTGACTTGTCCCCCCCTTCTTTTGCACATCGTTCTGATCATTACTTGTGTACTCGATGTTGCTTAGCGATTTACTAATGAAGCATCTTTTGGCAAAGCAGTATTGACTGTATTTGACAGTCTTTGAAGAATTGCAAGGCAGTACCGAGTATATTCAGAATTGCTAACCATTTCTACATTACCATGGTTTGTTCTCTGTTCATATGGGTTTGCTAAAATTCAATTTTAACTGGCTTCCTACGTGTAGGACGTCTGGAGATTAAAGGGTTAAGACAACTCAACTGCCTGACCCCTCTACTCTCTTGCCTTGTGCCCGGCTGTGAAATCCTTTTCGTAGACTCTCAACCTCTGGTCCATGTGTGCCTTTTCCCCCTCTACCTCTTCCAGCTTCTTTCTCACAACAGCCAGTTCACCCTCAGCTAGCTGCAGCCTCCTGTGACACTCCACCTGCTGTCTCTGGGCCTCCCTTACCTCAGCATTCTTCACATCCAAGTCCTGGTCGTGAGGGAGAGACAATGTTGGGATGCACGGCAGCCCTCATCCCCAGCCCACTAACCTGTAGAAGGGAAATGCATTGCTCTTCATACTCCTCCAGAACTGTAGTGACCTTGTCAGCCCCTGTGATGACCCCTGAAGCACCCTCGTTGACCTTGTTGACCTCTGTAGCCACCTTACTGACCTCTGTAGTGACCTTGTTGACCTCTTGAGTGACGTTGTTGACCTCTGCCTTAAACTGCCTCTCCCTGCGATGTCAAAACATGGTCCAAATGGCAAACTGCGTATTTACATATAAAGTTATAAAAATGATTCACTTTGAAATCGCTACATCTCCCGAACGGTAAACGCGTATGACTTTCTATTTTCAGCACTTCATACTACATCATTTCTCTCTGGTAAAATAAATTTTGGGCTCTTGCATTAGCTTCTAGCCAGTGTTACAACATCCGATAACCCTTGGGGTTCAAACCCGCCATATCTTTCAGCAGGAAAATTCAATTCACTCCTAATTTGGTTTCACTGCATGATGGTGTGGATTTACAATATATTTACTACTGATCAAATGTGGTACAAATGTTTTAGTAAATATGGCATATGTGACATCAAAACTGTAGTAAATATAAAGCTTTCATTTACTATAGCGGAAATGTCACATATACAATACATACATATTTGCACCACATTTGATCAGTAGTAAATCCAAACTTTCATGCAGTGTTTGTACATAGAGAGATCCTGTACCTATTGATTTGTTGTTCTTTATCCATTACAGGGATACAACTGTGCAAAGTAATTGCATATTTCCCGGTCGTGTCGCGCCATTTACCTATTACGACTGGTATCGAGGACATGAATGTGCAATTTAAATAACTATGTCTCCGCCCATCTATACACTATACAACAAGTATGGCGTTTCTGCTTCCTGCAAACGTCTGGTTCTGTTCACCTTCTTGGCTTCTTCAACATAACGAACAGAAGCTAGAGATTCGTAATGCGTGATTCAGCTGCCATCAGCCTGTGCAACACGGTACGTAGGCCTACTGTAGAGAGGTTGCAGTGCCATCCCGGGAAGAGCAATGGCCATGTTTTTTGGTGTCCCCAGTTCTGTTACAGGATGTAAATTGATTGGAAACATTCTGTAACAGAACTGGAGACCCCAAAAGAACATGGCCACCACTCTTCCTGGGATGACACTGCAACCTCTATTAATACGCGCGCATAGAAATCGAGCGTGTTGGCTCGGTCAAACTGCTTGAGTTCCAATTCATTTATGCGTGCACAACGCTACAGAGCATGAAAGTGCACGGTGTCTAGGGCTAGCTTAATCTGAAACGCAACCCTTCCCTACACACGCACAGATATATATCAAACATGCACCCCTTGTAGCTAAATGTACAGTGTATTTACCAACATGCAGTACTCTCATTGGCCTACTAAAACCTCTTTCTTGTTTAATTTATCTTCATGTGTATATTTGGTTCTAAAAAATAATATCCATACAAAATAAAATCAATAAGTCACATGAACACACACACACTCACATTCATACAAAACGTCAGATCAGAGCACTTGGTGTCATATAATTCTGTCAGAATGCTCCCACATGCTTAGTTTGCAATTGGTGTGTGCTTGGCATATTTGATTGTTTGCCTAAAAAGGGTCAGGCGACAGTGGGTGTGCTGTCCCCCTACCCTGAGTGTGACTGGAACCAAGGTTACCATTTGGTCAGCCCACACCTTGATGCTGGTCAGGGTAAGGTCATTAGGTCAGGGTAGAAGCCAAAAGGGTGCTGCCTGCCATTGATGTAGAACAGCAGTACAAGTTCAGTCAATGCACAGGTGGAGAGGTGGGTGGGTAAGCAATGCAGAATTTAGCCGTAAACTGAGTGATTGCAGCCCACCCCTACCATCCTTTATATATACATGTGAACCAGAACCATATCAGGTGTAAATATTTTGGGGACAGTGTGTTTGATTGGGTTTGACTAAAAGTGAGGGAATTAGTATGTGAGGCATTTCCCAGACTTTTAGGCTCAGGAATGAATGAAGTGAGGGGATTTTAGGTGGGAATTAGCACCTTTCTATTGTTCCCATTCACCAAAACATTAAGCCATATATCTCATACATTTACGTAACAAAACACTAGAAGTACAAGTACACGTTTGGACCTTCATGGCCTGGGTAGCCCTGCTGTTAGGGAGTTAAATCGAGAGATGATGAACAGAACTTGAACCTATTTTTAAAACATCTGGTTACATATGTCTGGTGTTGCCATGTGCACTGACCACATACACACACACACACACACACACACACACACACACACACACACACACACACACACACACACACACACACACGCAGACACACACAGACACACATAATGCCATGGGCAGTCAGTCATTCTTACATCAACGTTCCGGCTTTGCTGTTGTAATTTTATTTCATAATTGTCCACCCACATACAAACATAAAACTGCCTCAGTCATCCTGTTCATCACATGTTTCTTTTTTTGCATTTAAATTTGTATTTCTTTGCTTTTTCTAAATCGTCTTGTGCACTTTTATCATGCACACACATACACACACCATGTAAGTGTGTTGTGTGTGCGTATGTATTATTTCTGGTGTGTGAGAGTGTGTGCATGTGCTTAAAAGTACATGTTCGGATCTTTGTGGCCTGGGTAGCCACGCTGTTAGGGAGTTAAGTTGAGAGATGATGAACAGGTCTAGAGCCAATTTTTAAACATCTGGTTACTAAATTGTCAGGTGTTGCCATGTGCACTTCACACACACACACACACACACACACACACACACACACACACACACACACACACACACACACACACACACACACACACACACACACACACACACACACACACACACACACACACACACACACACACACACACACACTCTCATGCCATGACCCTACAGCAGGGCTGGCATGCCAAACATGAACCTGTTCAATGACACCAATTTTCCACTTGTTGCTGAGGTACAGAGGCATCAGCTATAAGCTGGTCACCACCCCTCAGAAATCTTGTACTCCATGTCTTTTATACATGTACATTTGGACCCAGTGTGTGAGAGTATGTATGTGTGTGTGTGTGTGTGTGTGTGTGTGTGTGTGTGTGTGTGTGTGTGTGTGTGTGTGTGTGTGTGTTTGTCCAGTGTATTGCTAGAACTCCCTTGGGTACATGGGAGCAGTTGGATGTGAAACTATTACCACTCAACCCAATACAAAACTTTACAGAGTAGGATAGCAATGATAGACACGCAAGGCTTCCAACCCATACATGGAGGTGGTGGTGACAAGCAGAGGCCATTCTATACATGTAGCTGATGCCTTTGTCCATAGAACCAAACGCGTCACGTGATCCATTGAATTGTCAATTGTAGGCGGCGGACCCTTTGAAGCGAACTGTTTCGATTAACCCTTTTGTAGCACATGCTTTCTTCCCCCAACTTTCACTGCTATTCAACACAAAAATAGTTATCTTTGGCATTCTACTTCCAGGTTAGTGACTACTGTTCATGCAATTCACTAAGCATACTCCACGTAGGTACCGTATCTGTCATTTCAGCCTCTTCGGAAAATATATCTCAACTTAGAAAAGCTTCCAACCATTCATTTCTATAAGCAAAACATTGCATTATTCCCTGTGTGGAAACGAACCTGTATCTTTTGTAAGGGGCTTCAGCGTGTGGGTACAACTGCTTGGTGATTCGGTACATAGTGTGTGAGTTAGACACACGCAGCAAAGTCCAATTTTGTTTTAAATGTTAATAATGAGTGTATGCGTGGAACGCGTACTGACAAAGATAGACCAAAGTTATGCGTTACAGGGGCAGATGGGGGGGGGGGGGGGGGTTTCCAACATGAATAATTGATTAGGTGAGGGGAGCGCGCTAAGCGTGTTATTTTTTTTGCCCACACACCCAATTTTATCCAAACGTACAGGAATAGGACATGGAGGCAATCACTTGCACTCCGTTAAGTTCTAGTTTCCAGTTTATTGTGATTTAAATGTAGCGACACAAATGTGTTCTCTGTCATAAATTAGGATAAACCCTATTAAACATGTAGAGCTCTACAATACCATGATGATGTTATCACTTCTTGCTCATCAGAGGAACTAGGCCTACATGTGCTGCAACTACTTCCTAAAACCAGCATAGAATGTCCATATTTTATCCAACACATTGACAAACCACCATTATTATTGTTTACCAACTTCTGAAACTGCGGTTTCATCTGAAAACGGATCAATTCCATGCACTTGCACCTCAATCTCACTGTCTTACTCTCTAATAAACTCTGCCAGTCATTGTACCAGGCGTGTCCGTTATGCGATCGAGATGAGAGCAACATGATACGCCATTTAGTATTGTGCAAAGCGGACAGCAGCTGAACCTACCTCCCGCTCGTTTAGTAGTACTGTTTGACCCGATACACAGGAGCGATATCGCCAACGATATCGCTGGCGATTCCTGCATTTCGTCCGTAATTTTTTCGGAACTTAATAAATTACGGGAAAAAAGAAAAGAAATCTGGGAATCGCCAGCGATATCACTCTGTATGTGTTGGGCCTAAGGAAGATTGACATTGACCGTTTCATCGGGGTCAGCAAACAATAAGACACGTGGTATAATCATATTCACAAATGGTGCAATAATGATATTCATGCATGGCCCTGAGGGGGGGGGTGACTCCCGGACCCCCCCCCCCCGTATCCGTTACTGAGTTATGTGCAAATGTCTTCCAGTTGTGTGGGTTATATTTATTTAACCGTCCGCGGACCAATATATGTTTCGGTACCTCTCGTGCATGGAAAAGACAAGCTAGATAGATCATCTCCCCGTTTCATATGATAGAACTCAGCAACAAGTGGAAACACTCACCCCAGATCATAACAATTGGTGTCATAAAACGGGCATATTTTCGATCTTTGTGACCTGGGCAGCCATGCTGTGTATAGTGTTAGGGGTTTGGATAGGTGGTGGACAGGTCTAGAGCCATGAGCCTTAAAAAATGGTTCTAGCAATAAACTGAGGTGAGCTTAAGTGATGGAAATCACTGAGCCTATTGTGATTAGCAGGCTTGTCATGATGGTGGGGGTAGTTAACCTATGGCATGAGACAAGTCCACACAGCCAAGTTGCAACATGGAGGGTCAAGGTGAAGGGCAATTAATGGAATCACAGAAAACCAGCTTAGGATCTACATGTACCTTACAATAGCATCGGAGATTCTTCTTAGCTTGGATACATGTGCTGTATATTGAAAACCTCAATGGCTATGGGTGATGGTGTATAGTTGTGCATCTACCTAGCTGTTGGCGCTACTCAAACTGATAAGTTAGTACTTAGAATCCATGGGACATGAGTTCTACTGAAGGTGATGGACATGAGCATCTAGTGGAGGCCATGTGCACTGCGAGCAGACTATGGTTATGCTATAACTGCGGATATAACTAACGTTTAACTTTGGTATAAACGCACACAATTCTATAACTTTGGTATAAATGCAAATAATTGGATTATGTTGTGTTTATACATTAGTTATATCCGCAGTTATAGTTTGTATAACCATAGTCAGCTCACATGCAGTGGTGTACATTAGTGGAAGCCAAACAGGAGCAGTAGAAAAAGAAAATCAACAGAAACTGCATATGAGGTGAATTAAAGACTAACAGGCTATAATGCTGGAGGTACAAGTGTGAGTGCAAGTGGAGTACCAAGCAGAATGGTGTCAACAAGAGTGGGTGGTTTGCACTTGTGTATGTGTGTGGTTGTTTGTATTTGTGAGGGTGTGTTTGTGCATGCATGGCTGTGTGCATTCTTGTAGTGCAGGCTCATATGTATGATAGTGCTTGTGTGTGGTGGGTGTGTGCATGCATAAATGTGCACATTGAAACACAAGACAATTTAGAAAAAGCAAAGGCTCCAACAGAAACAAGTAAAGAAAAACATGCCCTAACGAGAAAGGTGGTGGGATATAAGAATTGGAGGCAAAGGTGGTGTAAAAAAGAAGGGAACAAGGTTTTGGGAAAAGAAAAATGAGACAAAAATCCTACAAGTAAAGAAAAACATTCTCTAACGAGAAAGTTGGTGGGATATAGGAATTGGAGGCAATTGTGGTGTAAAAAGGAACACAGTGGGCACCTTCAAAGAAGACAAAGGTAACGTTTGGATTAGTGTGGTACAATGATTGACGTATAGGACATGTTCGTATTATGGCTTACGTACCTATCCACACCCCTGTCATGTTAGAGCTGGAATTAGCTTTAGTTTTCATTCCTCTCCAACCCTCTTTCATTTCCACAGATGTCCCAAACCACATGCCCCTCCCTCCACCCCCATGCATGGATGCCATAAGTTCCTCACCCTTCTTGTATGTGCCCATCTGCTCCATTCAAGCCCTTCAAAATGGCCTCCTTTCCAGTACCAATGGACTGTCTCCATTTTGCTACCTCTCGTCCTCCCTCATCCTCCATGCCCTGAGGATTGTATGGACATAACCACAGTGCACTTATAACACACACACACACACACACACACACACACACACACACACACACACACACACACACACACACACACACACACACACACACACACACACACACACACACACACACACACACTTACTTTCCCAGCAATTTGTCATCACTGTACCACACACACACTTACTTTCCCAGCAATTTGTCATCACTGTACTTGTTTGGGGGTATACACATTTACCATTACTATGTGCGCATGGAAGCATGTTTAAACTCTCAAATATGGACTGTTCGATTAATGTAAGGCAAACCCCCACCAGCCCGACTTACTAGTATGCGCTACGGGGCTGTACCCAACTAAACTCACCTGTGTGCCAATCAAGTGTGGCTCTAGTTGATTCTCACATTGCTTCAGATGAACGATAGTTTGGAGCTGTTCTTGGCTCTCACGCGAGTCATCCTTCAAGGAGAGGGCATATCAAAGTTGAAAGACACAGCGGGTTAAAACATGTCGTGCAACCAACACCTTTGGTAGTTTAGACCGGTCCCCTCGAACCTGCTAGATGGCCGACAGGTAACATAATTAATGGCTGGTTCGTGATACAGCAGCTTTCGCGACATACCTCCTGGTCCATCAGTCCTCTGCTTGGTGCACGGTAAATAAAATTATTATCGGAACCTGCGCGAGTAAGTTCCCATATAGGAATCCTGCATTATCATGAATGTCATTAAAAACGTCACTCGCGTCTAGCGTGACAGCCATGAGTCAGGTCACTTCGTTCTTAGTGGCAATCGAGCAATATCAAAAAGGAGAACAGTTCTGCGTTATATCTGTGTCATAAGACGGTGTACTTTTAAAGAACAAAAAAATTCGTCCCCATCGTTCGTACCCAGTCCCGCCTAAAATTTCTCCTCCGTCGGCTTCTTCTTCTTCTTCCTTCGGGATAGCATAACATAAGTTAACTCACGACAGGAACGTTTGTAAAGCACGCCAAATGTACCAATCACTTCAGGATGCGTCCGCAGGTTATCTTCAGGTGTCTGTCAGACGCCTAACTGTTCGGGCAATTAACTAAAGCGAATAGTACCTCATTTGGTATTCGGTTTAAAATACCCGATTACATCAACTAGCTTTTGTTATAATTAATAAAACACAGCAAAAAAATTTACAACCTGTATCAGGACGAATTTCCCAACAGAGTATGTACCAGGTATGATATCACCATGAATATGATCATATCATACCTGGTACAAACTCTGTTGGGAAATTCGTCCTGATACAGGTTGTAAAAAATTGGCTGTGTAGCCACGTGCCTTGAGCGTGATTCAAATTCTTAATATTCCTGCACGCTGTGGAAGAGGCACAGGAAAAAATTTCGAGTTCCCATTAACGGGTTTATGACATTTCCCAGTAATTTTTATTCCCATGTTTGGGTTTGCAACCAAATTCCCAGCATGGAATTTTTTATTCCCAGTATCATAAGAAATTTCCACACCAGGAAAAAAATAATCCCATCATGACAATCAATCCCAACATTGGGATTTCGTTTTCCATAGTGGGTTTTTAACCCAGCATGGGTTTTTAATTCCCAGCATAAGTAGTAATTGATCGATTTCGATCCTGAAAAAAAAATCCCATCAGGGAAATGCTAACCCAACATGGGAATTCTATTTCCACAGTTGTTATTCTAAATCCTATGCTTGCAATAAACATGTAATTCCAAGTGCGGAAAGACATCAAACCAATGTATAGGGATTTCAATTCCCAGAATAAAGCCAAAATTAGTGTTTTAATTACAGTGTGAGAATTCAGAATCAATTCTGCAACACAAAACATGAAACAAAACTACTGAAACCAAAATTTTCCTTCAAAGTATCCATCCAATTAACGTACTATTGAGGCAAAATGATCTTTCTCCTTCTCCTTTAGGCGTTTGTAATGTACAGTTACAGTAAAATCGGCATCTCTCTCATAAAAGTATGCATAACAAGTGGCAGCATTATAATCAACAGAATGTATTGCTGCCAAATAAGGTTCATTTCCATTGATTCCTTTCACATGCACCATTTCTCCAACCTCAGGTCTTTGATAATCGATGACAATGTAGCAGTATGGATCTTGAAGATGTTCTGGGTCAGGATAAAGCATAACTTTTCTAACAATTCCACTCACTGGAATGAACAGCACCGTCGCTGATGGTTCAACAAAGGGATATACTCATGGAATCTCGAATCTCCAGTAGCTGTTAATGCTTGTGTGTATAAACGCTTTATAAACGCTTTATACTCTCCTTGTAGATTTAATGATACAATATTCAAAATCCTGACAACTATTAACTCTTCAGAAGTATCATATTTGGAAAGTATGTGCTCATTGATTATATACAAGATAGCATTGTATCCACGATTTGGCATATAAATACTGCTAACTTGGATGGTAGCAATATGTAAGTCATTATCCCATGGCATTGGAGTTGTTAGCACTTGGTTGATCAAATTGCTTTCAACTGCAGTTAATGGAACGTATCTTTTTCCACCCATAAGAATACATTTAACATCAGAGAATTGCTTTGACAATTGTGGAGTCGTATAATATTTCTAGAAGCATGGACAGAGGCATGAAATACAATTGTGTTTATCATGTAACAATTTCAAGACATGCATGTATGAGATTATGTGTACAATTTCTGAATCACAGAGAAGTTATTTAAATTTCATTTATCATGCAAGCCAATCAATGAAAAAAGTTAATTATAAACTTACTTCAGCAATCGGATGAGGCAATGGAAGGAAGCCATCATAAGACATTTTGTAAAACTTGAGAAACACTCTACTTCAGAAAATGTAAATTCCATATTCTTGTTGTTAGAACTTATAGACACATAACTGTAAACTGCTCTTTCAAATGTGAAGCACCAATAATTATCTGGACTAGAAAACCATTCTATATCTTCTGGATAGTGCAATAAGTTATGAAGCGTTGTAACACAACTTTTAATTCCTTCCGCTTCTTCTGTTAGAATATTATGCTTTAAAATCACTGAACTGTTTCAGTAATACAATATCATCTGCAGACATACCATATCGTCCAGTGAAAAAGATCATTTCCGTTATTCCAACAAGTAGTATCCAAGCGTGATAGTAAGCGTCAGACAAAACTCCACCCAAAACATACTCAGATGCAGGGTAGCAAAATTTCATAAAATCTTCAGCTTTCCAAAAACCCAAACGTTTTGTTATTGCTGTTGGTAGCCTACCATCTCTGAGTTCAAAAACAACATTTAAAAGAATAGTTATGAAATGGCATGGCTTCCAATCGCTCTTCGATGGTAGCTTTATTCAATAATCCAAGTTCCAATTGTACTTCAAGGTGATGCTTGATTACATTCAGAGGAACATCATGCATACCATCAAACACCAAGTCTTTTAGATCATTAAAACCATATGCTGCATAAAGGCGATGTAGCACTGAAAGCCCAGTAAATCCACATTCTCTTGCCATTGTGGCACACACCGATGGACGCTCTTCAATAGCTGCATTTTTCATATACTCAATACAATCCAGCATTTCTCTCTCAGGCCAAGGGTACTTAGCATGATACCGGTAATTACCATAGTAATAGTGGTTGCTATCAGGTCCTTGTGTGCCTGGTAAAAAATTTAGCACAGTGCAGTATTACGTTAGCTCTATATTGTATCTTCTCAGCTTACCAACTAGATTGTACCGCCTGCAGGGTCTCATGCCACCCTGAATAAACTTTCCAACTTGTGACTGAGCAGGGTAATCTCCAGTCCACAGAATCACCATTTTGCCTGGAGGAAACCCATCTAACTGCCCAGCATATTCAACTTCAATACCTGCATATATAACATATTGAATATGCATGTACATGAATGGGCTATATTTCCTTACCATTTACAAATCTATTTCCTCAACCAATAAATGTAGAAATGGATCAAGTGAAATAGCACACTTGTTAGGCAACATATGTTTGGCACAAATCCACAAACAGACTTCATCTACTTTACACCGATCTCCTTTTTCATTGTAGCTATTGACACTTCTATGGACCCTATTGATATAATATATATAGCTGGATATTATGCATGCACTGCACATACACTTACCACAGCTATGCTTGCCAGATGTAGAAAAAGGTTGCCATCATCCCAATGACCAATGAGTGCTATGTTTCTAGGATCTCCCCTGGTGACTTTGGGTGCATGCTTCAAATTTGTAAAACAATTAGGACATTCAATAAAGATGTATACAGTAGGATCAAAGCTATCAGTGATAGAATCATTTGATGCCAGATGTAAGGCTTCTTTGATTATTGTGCTGCTTACTATTTCTTTGCATGTAGGGCAGAGTGCTGGCACAATCCATTTAACATCGGGATTCCAAAACCATGACAACTCTTTAAATCGTGACCCATTCCATATTTTATTTTTCAAATTATTATTTCTTCCGACTCCTAACCAGAATTCTCTTTCATTCCAATGAGCTGTCATCTTTTCACAAAACAATGGGTTGCTGCACCATCTTAATATCTTATTATGAAGGCACATATAAAAGAAACCTATTGTCCCTTTTTGATGGCAATACCTGAATGTGCAGATGCCAAAAATGGATATACATTATGTACATGGGGCAAAATGCATAGAAGATGTAAGTAAAGATTTGGAAGCTTACTTGCAAACTAGTTCAGTGGAATTCATAATGTCATAACAGGTAGGGTGTTCTGCATGTGCTCAGGCATATTTGATACGTAATGGGTTCCTTATATCCTTTCATCTTCAATAGCTTTGTAACTGCTTGCCAAGATCTAGGCCAGTATCTCAACAGTTGAGGGTCTCCCTTGCAGTATAAATCTCTACCATAGCTTAGCACTCTCATAAAATGTTCTTGTGAAGTAGAAAAATCATCTTGGATCACCAAAGCATCAAGAACAGCTTCTAAAACATCATTTTTGCTCCTGGTTGTCTTCATCAGTTAACTGCAATTGTTCATCAGTGTTAGCAAGCTGCATCTGTTCATCAGTGTTGGCAAACAGTTCATCAGAGTTGGCAAACAGTTCATCAGTGTTGGCAAACAGTTCATCAGCCGTAGAGATAACGTTAACATCTGAGTAAGGAGGAGTCACATAATCATCAGCACAGTCCGCAATATAATCAGGTTCAATAGTCAACGTTTCATCATCTATTGCAATTGCATCTTCCGTTTGACCAGCTGGAAGATCGGCAACTGATTTGTAATGCAGTATTGTAGTCAGGTTCCTCGATATCAGCTCTTTCGCCAATGTTACGGGCGCGATCACAATTTGCTATAAATTAAAGCAGCACATATAATCGCAAATTGTTTTGATTAAAACCACGCGCGTACCTGCTATACTTGCAATGAATTTTTCCAATGTCTTAGTTCAGTTGATTGAGAAACAGCATTATCCTTGCAATCCTCACATGGACGGATGCTCAAAGGACGATCCTCAGGAAGCAACAACAACATTGAGTTTGCCATCTGGTGAGTGTACGAATAATGATTAAGTGTATTAAAATGCAGCCTTACTTAAAATCATACATAATTAGACGGATGCTCAAAGGACAATCCTCAGGAAGGAACAACAGATTTGAAGTCCCAATTAAGTGAGGGGTCATGTATAGAGTGATAAGATGAAAATGCATCCTTAAACCATATGCTTAGATATGTGCTGTAATGCTGAACAAGAAAGTAAAAAGGCAAAGAGGACTGTAAAATCAAATGAAGTAAAAATTTTATAGTTTGCCTTTTTTTAATCATGCCTTTTTCTTAGTGTTCTCCTTGGATCTTGGGAATGACTAAACATCATAAGAGAATTCTAGAACAAGGAGGCTTGTTGGATGATCTTGTAATCTATGCTGCTTTAATGCTTCTTCGAGATCAGTTTCCCACAATGTCTGGTTTTCAACCCACTCTGCTATGTCAGGTTATTTAAGGCTTCAAGCCAATGAATACAGATGGTATGTTGTAATTACATAATCATGACTGCTTTACCATGTGCAATGTCTAGGCATACAGATTCATTACACTGGCGAGGAACATTGGGTTACAACAGCCTTAAGTGATGGCAGTGTCTTCCTTTATGACAGTCTTGTGGGTAATACAGAAACGTTACCATTGAGTCTAAAAGAGCAGTTTAGCACTGTGTACAAGTGTGCTGCAAATGACTCAGCCTTGATTGTCACACAATATCCAGTGCAGCAACAGGATCCACAGACTGTGGCCTCTTTAGTATTGCATTTGCTTACCATGCTGCAATAGGAGACAACTTAAGGACTCTTATTTTTGATCAAGGCAGGATGCGTTCCCATCTGCTATCCTGTTTTGAACGAAGTGAACTAACACCATTTCCTCTAGCAACTACCACAACAGATACCATCAGGAGGTGTGCACTGAGGCATCATGTCATTATCCTTCACTGTACCTGCAGAATGCCTGAATCAGGCAAAATGATTCAGTGTGAAGTTTGCTACCAATGGTACCACTATGTATGTGCATCTATTAAAAGGGCACCAAAACGGTGGAAGTGTTTTATGTGCTTGAAAGACAAATAGTTCGTTTGAAGACAACTAGTTTCTGAGTTGTGTCTTATATGCATATCAGTACACTTGCCCTATTTCGTACTTGCTGTCTAAAACTCAATGGTTAACCTCAGGTACCGTTCGAAAATTACATGTAACTAGCTTCAAGACCCATGCACCCTATTCCCCTGCACCCTATTTCTAAGTGTACATTATATGGGGCCCTATTTCACTAAGGGGGTACCGAATCGCTAGTGAAATGGGGCCTTGCGAGAGTCCCAATTCCCTAGCGTTATTAGGCCGGCCGGCCCCAAATCGCTAGGGAAATGGGGCCGGGGGGACCCATTTATAGGGGGGGCCTACATCGCTACGACACCGGTACCGGCTCGGTAGTTATATTAAATAAAGTGCCTTCTGTAGACAGTTGGAATAAAGTAATGTCTTGCTTCGCGCTTGCCTACCAGGGTTAGTATATATTTCAATCACACTAACATCAGCCGGTCATCAAGACACACGTACCTCCCCAGTCATATTATAAATTACTGCGAGAGTTTTATAATTGCCCATAAACATTGCTTAATAGTTTGTTAATCAATTAATCCCCCAAAATTACGTCAACTATGTAGTAATTAGAGAACATATCTTGATTTTAACTTCATAATGCATTGCAATCTGAAGCTGAAATTTTTATAGTGGAAATTAAAAAAAATCCGCTATATGTTAAAAAGTTAAACAATTCAATTTAGAATTTTTTTTTGTGTATGACCTCCAATGCATAGGGCATTTCTGGATATGAATGAAATATCGTTGTCTCTGTCAATATAATTAGCAGTGCTCAATCCGAAGCAGAATAATGGTCTGGAGGCAGTGCCGACCTGCCTCGAATCACCGGAATCCGGGAATCGACCCCTCGCACGGAACGCGTAAATATACCACGTAGGCGTGTATGTGCGTATCTATATAGCGGTAAAATTGCATCCTTAGTGTATTCATACTATGGTACTGTACTCGAAGCTACCAACAGTGTATTTGTTGTGGTGTTCGTGTGTGTGCGTACATGTTGTTTCTTAGACTCGTATCCAGACCCACACTCACAGCTTGGATATGGTCGCTACGCGTAGTGGTGATGTAATCCATCCGCAGCTGTGAGCGTGGGTCTGGGTACGAGACTATGTATGTGTGTGTGTGTGTGTGTGTGTGTGTGTGTGTGTGTGTGTGTGTGTGTGTGTGTGTGTGTGTGTGTGTGTACTTTTTACCATAATCCCCCTCCTCCCCTCTAAATAAAATATCAGTCTGCTAAAGGGCATACATACACATGTGCATATGAGATGCAAAACTGGTTACAACCATGAATGGACAAAATAATGTGACAGCATGGTAAACACCAGTACTAAGTTGGTTGACAAGATCAGAGTACTTGTTGCCATGAGTGTGAGAAGCTGCATGTATAGTACTTACACAATTATCTTTTCATGGGGTTGGCAAAAGTACATCCCACTGAAGGGGGAGGGGTATCAGCCAGTGTGACGGTGAATACATTAAGCATACATCACTACGGGATATAATATGACCAGGGGGGGGGGGGGGGGGGTGTCATAATGGTGAAAAATAGTGTGACCTAATTTATGAACGGCCTCTTTGTGGCACCATCAAAGGCCTGAATCGTTTGATGTATTATGCGCAAAATATGCTATTGGTGCATGGTCTCTTTCCATGACTCAGTTCAGTGGCTAAACAACACTTTCTGCTGCAGTCTATCACCAGTCATGAGCCACAAGTGCTCAAGCCATCATAGTCGGCATAGTTTCAAGTTAAGAGATAACAATATGTAACAACTTTCTTTGGCACAAAGAGTACTGACTGTTGTGATCATGGCCTGCAGAAGTGAGTCCATATAGAACCATTCCTAGCAGTTTAGATGGCAAGTAGTAGTTGTCACTGTCTCTGTTCCACTAGTTACACTCATACACATATGAAACGTGTTAGCCCCATGACGTACTTCTCATATTGTTGCAAGACTTTATGAACTAAGGCAGTAGGATAGCTGTCGTACGTCAAT
>OY811976.1:7064823-7277323 GCA_963681505.1 Eunapius fragilis | reverse complement strand
GTACATCGCATTGGGTAGTCATGCACCTCTTGTATATATATCTTTCTCTTATCACTTGATTCGGTATAACTATATCTCCAATTCGGATACAGAAATTCTGGAGGTCTTATCAATAACAATGGCCTTTTTCATGAATATCACAAGATAATCAACTAGATCACGTGAAACACTGTGGCGGCCATCTAGAAGTGATTGTTAGTAGTGTTGCCGCGGCTGACTAAGAGAAAACAAGTCCCGGACGGCCGGAAGACCGGATTAGACCCTTGACGGTCACGATCACGACAGAAAAGGTCGGCACCAATCCTTCCCGGTCACGGCCACGGCCAACCGTCTGCAGCCTATCCGACACGGTCACGGCCATTTCTGACCGCCAAAACCGTCAAATATCGAGGTTGGCGGTCACCGTCGATCGGCGGTCAACCGTCAAGGGAATTATTTACCTGTACAAAGCTTACATGTACGCGTCATCAGTAAACTGCATGCATATTAATAACATGGAATTTGTTTCAATAATGAAAAGCTTGCTGAACAGCTTAAACACTGAACGGGCACGGAGGTACGAAAGGGTAAATGTTTAAGTTTAAACACTACAGTTCCTATCAACGTAACAGCAAAACTCTTTCTAGCGGGGCATGCAGAGTCCATTCTACATTTTTACGTTCAAGGATTAGCTTTAGCTGTGTAAGCTTATCAGCTAACCAATGAGGCTCAAAGGAATATCAACTGCACAACGTACACGAACAGATAATTATATATGCAGCACTGCGCAGGCGCTAATAATCAGAATACTACACTACCCCGTCTTTTATTGAGAACATGTCTAGATGTTCCAGATTAATCTATCTGGAGGTCTCCGAATGCTGGTTGACCTTCTCAATACCACAGGATCACCAGGCACCTCTCTCGATCACCATCCCCCAGCTCAGCTTGTAGTGGTGCTTGAGGTTCACCATCCTCCAGCTCAGCTTGTAGTGGTGCTTGAGGTTCACCATCCTCCAGCTCAGCTTGTAGTGGTGCTTGAGGTTCACCATCCTCCAGCTTAGCTTGTAGTGGTGCTTGAGGTTCACCATCCTCCAGCTCAGCTTGTAGTGGTGCTTGAGGTTCCACCTCAGGTGGTTCACCAGGCCTCTCATCTTCATCACCTTCTGCCTCCTGATCCTCCAGCTCATAATCAAGCTCATCTTGATGCTCCTCCTCAACGATCACTTCACCCTCCTCTGTATCGCTATCTGGTGAAGCCGATTCCCATACTTGTTTGTCCGTAGATGAGGCTTCCTGTTCATCATCCTTCTGTTTGCTTAGTTGCTCTGTCCCTTCTTGTGCATCCCTGCCACAAAGCAAGTAAGGCGGAACACAACATCACTAAATATTTTTTTAATTACAAAGGGACCCTTCCACGGTCTATGCAGCTTGCGGGACTTCCCTCTTGCTACCGCTGGGCAGTGCAGCCATACCAGGTCACCAAATTTGTATGCAGGACTCACTCCTTTTATACTTTGCGATCATAGCCCTCTTTCTGAATCCTAGATTCCACTGTCAAGTATTTCCGTACTTTGTGGTATGCCGACTCCAAAGTATTCCTTAGATACAAAGCATGCATACTGCTGCACTTTGTTAGCTCTGCAGGAGAGTTGCCAAACATAATATCCACAGGCAGACGTACCCTCGACCAAACACAAGCATGAATGGGGACACATGCGTTGTTTTGTGCACACTGGTCCAGTAGGCCATCATCACTGCTGGTAGGATCTGCTCCCAGTTAGGGTCAACTATCGGTAAGGTTTTGAGCTTATTGATAATTATCAGTAAGTAAATACCTCTTTGTCGATTATGCACTGAAATTTCTCTTCGTTATCGATAATAAACTTACCGATAAGCTTTCTTACTGAATGGTAATGATTACCGCTAAGGAAGAGGGCGTGTCCAAAGGCTGAGTCCCTCCCATCTGTTCTAACATGCACATCTACTACAACATTCTCCAAGCTTCTTTTTGCAG
The DNA here is from genome assembly GCA_963681505.1 of Eunapius fragilis. NCBI lineage: Eukaryota > Metazoa > Porifera > Demospongiae > Spongillida > Spongillidae > Eunapius > Eunapius fragilis. The sequence continues at coordinate 7,275,327 of OY811976.1, read as the reverse complement.
TATTGATTACAAATAAACTGTCAGATATACATGTATCGGAACCTACGCGAGTAGGTTCCATATAGGAATCCTGCAGTATCATGAATCGGAACCTACGCGAGTAGGTTCCATATATAGGAATCCTGCAGTATCATGAATGTCATTAAAAAAACGTCATTCGCGTCTAGCGGGACAGCCAAGAGTCGGGTCACTTCGCTTTTAGTGGCAATTGAGCAATATCAAAAAGGAGAACAGTTCTGCGTTATATATGTGTCACAAGACGGTGTACTTTTAGAGAACAAACATACTCGTCCCCATCGTCCGTACCCAGTCCCACCTAAAATTTCTCCTCCGTCGTCTTCTTCTTCCTTCGGGATAGCATAACTCACGACAGGAACGTTTGTAAAGCACGCCATGTGTACCAATCGCTTCAGGAAGTGTCCGCATGTTATCTTCAGGTATCTGTTAGACGCCTAACCGATCGGGCAATTAGCTGAAGCTAGTTGTACCTTATTTGGTGTTGATCTACAAATAGCACATTACATCAGCTATCACAATGTTCATGACGCACCAGTACAATATAACCAGCGTTATCAAATTCGATGGTTTTACCATACAATCTCATGAGGACAATTCTGATTCCACTCGAGCATCTAAAAGTGGAAAGATCCAGATGCTGCCAGATCTGCCAAACGTGCGTATGTCAAGCGCGGTACCGAAAGGAACAACAAAATGACCACCCAAAGGTACGTTTATACGGCATCGATAAATGTTATTATGAGTATGCATGGTATATCGCTAAAATGGAAGGAATAGTTTAGTTACAGCGGTAGAGATACTGCGTCTCTCCGTTTTATAGTAATATGCGCTGAATTGAAATGTGTGTATAACGCCAAAGTTGCTTACGTCAATTTGGTCCTGTATTGTGGTGCATGGTTTATCTGATTATAGCGTGAGATCAGTTTACTTAGAGTGGATTTATCCTTTGTATTATATGGATTCGCTTTTAACCTTTATCAATCCTTTGCTCCTCAATGGAGATAGTCTGGGGACTAGTGTAATATTTGGTACACACCTCAACAGAATTGCAGATTCTAATATAAACCTGTCATGATCGCGCAAGTTGACGTTTATGCTACCTGATTCTATGCGTTTCAAGAACTAAATACAATACCAAATCCACCAGAAAAATTTAGGAAATAAGTAATAAAAACATTCTCTACACGAGAAGGTTGGTGGTATATAGGAATCAAAGGTGATGGTGGTGTAAAAAGCAAGGGAACAAGGCTTCTGATTGAGAAGGAAAAATGAAATAGACCTATATTAGCACGCACATTTAAATATGACAACATGCTGCTAATAGGTCTATTTCATTTTTCCTTTTCAATCAGAAGCCTTGTTCCCTTGCTTTTTACACCACCATCACCTTTGATTCCTATATACCATGCACCAACCTTCTCGTGTAGAGAATGTTTTTATTACTTGTGTCATTAAAAACGTCACTCGCGTCTAGCGGGACAGCCAAGAGTCGGGTCACTTCGCTCTTAGTGGCAATCGAGCAATATCAAAAAGGAGAACAGTTCTGCGTTGTATCTGTGTCATAAGACGGTGTACTTTTAGAGAACAAACATACTCGTCCCCATCGTCCGTACCCAGTCCCACCTAAAATTTCTCCTCCGTCGTCTTCTTATTCTTCTTCTTTCGGGATAGCATAACTCACGACAGGAACGTTTGTAAAGCACGCCATGTGTACCAGTCGCTTCAGGAAGTGTCCGCATGTTATCTTCAGGTATCTGTTAGACGCCTAACCAATCGGGCAATTAGCTGAAGCTAGTTGTACCTTTTTTGGTGTTGATCTACAAATAGCACATTACATCAGCTATCACAATGTTCATGACGCACCAGTATTATATAACCAGCGTTATCAAATTCGTTTTACCATGCAATCTCAAGGACAATTCTGATTCCTACTCGAACATTTAAAAGTGGAAATAAGCTGCCAGATCTGCCAAACGTGCGTATGTCAAGCGCGGTACCGAATGGAACAACAAAACGACCACCCAAAGGTACGTTACGGCATCGATAAATGTTGGATCCATAAATTATGAGCATGCATGGTATATCGCTAAAATGAAAGGAATAGTTTAGTTACAGCGGTAGAGATACTGCGTCTCTCCATTTTATAGTAATATGCGCTGTTTGAAATGTGTGTATAACGCCAAAGTTGCTTACGTCAATTTGGTCATGTATATTGAGGTGCATGGTTTATCTGATTATAGCGTGAGATCAGTTTACTTAGAGTACATTTATAATTATCCTTTGTATTATATAGCTTCGCTTTTAACCTTTATCAATCCTTTGCTCCTCAATGGAGATAGTCTGGGGACTAGTGTAATATTTGGTACACACCTCAACAGAATTGCAGATTGTAATATAAACCTGTCATCATCGCGCAAGTTGACGTTTATGCTACCTGATTCTATGCGTTTCAAGAACTATAAATACAATACCAAATCCACCAGAAAAATTTGGGAAACAAGTAATTAAAACATTCTCTACACGAGAAGGTTGGTGGTATATAGGAATCAAAGGTGATGGTGGTGTAAAAAGCAAGGGAACAAGGCTTCTGATTGAAAAGGAAAAATGAAATAGACCTATACCAGCACGCACATTTAATTATGATAACATGTTGCTAATATAGGTCTATTTCATTTTTCCTTTTCAATCAGAAGCCTTGTTCCCTTGCTTTTTACACCACCATCACCTTTGATTCCTATATACCACCAACCTTCTCGTGTAGAGAATGTTTTTATTACTTGTACACAGATCTATGCAGGCAATCACGCAAGCTGCATGCATGAATTTTACAAGTTGTATTTGGTCCAACAAATTGATTCAAGTGTAGAACCCTTCATTTTTTGCGAAGATCAGCGAATGTCAGGTCAACGCCACTGAAGACCCCTTCAACTGAAGCACAAGTTGCAGGAACTCCAAGATATTGTCTTGCCATTTTTGCAATATGAGGAAATGTATTCTCATTTTGTTGCCACCAAACCAATGGATCACTCCTAGCTGAAACTGCAGGGATGCTTAAATGTTGGTCACATTCCTCCTTGTATGACACAATGGGTTTAGAGGCTATCATATCAGCACCATCTTGAAAAAACCTTCTACGCGCGATAATACCATGTTCTTTTTTGGTAGAAAAAGAAGTCCCAATGTCCTCTGCAATAATAGCTTCAGCAATCAATTGCCATCAATCACTTCGTTCACCACTTCTATGATACTTTCTGTACTGTTGTGATCTATAGTATCATTTGGTGTTCGTGACACAAAAGGTTGTACGGCTGGTGGGGTCACGGTGACTAATTAAAATTTAATCGCTGCCTTCCTTATTAGTTCCTCTGCTGACTTCTTGTCATAATTTTCTTACGCTAACGCAAGGCCAGCTTATCAGTGTGAGACGTTTAGTACTGTAAGTTGTGTACTTGCATACCTTAATGTCTATTGTCCTGAATGTCCACCCGGGGGTACACGGGTGGACAGCAAAAAAAGTTTTTGCCGTTCGGTCATAGAAGGGACCAAGTGACATTTAACGGCACTGGCTTAGAGTACAAGTCTTTTCAGGATTGGGCCGAGATAAGCAAGGCTTAACTCCTTTTGGTATTTGTAAAACGAGCCGTGTTAGCGGGCCTATCCATTAGGCTCCGTGCGATCGGTCGGAGCGTAATGGATAGGTCCGCTGAACGTACAACTATGTGCCTAGCCGGACAACATAGGGAGACCACTATACTTCATTGCATTCCATAAAATATCGCTCTCTAAGAGCGAACTGAGTGCCCGCTCGATGCGGTGTGTGTGTGTGTGTGTGTGTGTGTGTGTGTGTGTGTGTGTGTGTGTGTGTGTGTGTGTGTGTGTGTGTGTGTGTGTGTGTGTGTGTGTGTGTGTGTGTGTGTGTGTGTGTGTGTGTGTGTGCGCGCGCGCGTGTGTGCAGGCATAAATGTATGCAACGTTGATCGAACATCTGGGTCTGGGCACGAGACATATCAATTTTGGAACCTAACGCGGTGCATATCATTGGAATTTAAGTCAATGTTGTATGAAATCAACTTAACGATATACACCACATTGGGTGTTTACCTCATTCACTATACTTACATACACATGGGCAAATAATCCTCGAGATTCGAAGTATATAAACTTTAAACCAGAGCTCTATTGCATAGAGTTGATATACTTTTGGCACGAGTACCGTAAAATGAATGAGATCACTACCCAATGCGGTTAATAGTTGATTTAAGCAGTGTGTATATAGTGCGGTAGACTTTTGGCACGAATCCCGCGCCATACTCCCGCCTTGCATCCTGCATCGCCACCACCTCTTCTTGCCAAAAGAGCCAAGTCTTGGGTGAAATGTATGGCAGGCTAAACTTAACCCTCGTCCGAGCCATCTCAAGGGCCATCCTGGGTAGATGCCTACCGGTCAAAGACAATATAAAATTATAAAGTGTATAAAGTTGTATTGTACTTGCTCTGTTTGTTATCTTGTAGTGTATATATCAGTGTACTGTAAAATTTTGTCTATTTTATTATATCATTATTATGTATCTATGTATATCTGTATGTGTATATGTATGTATGTGTGTGTATGTATGTATGTACGTATGTATGTATGTATGTATGTGTGTATACATGTATGTACATACATGCACAGCATGCAGCTGAAATTGTACTAAAGCTTCCTGTTATGTCAAGTTTCTATTGTTGAGAAAGTTCTTGCACAAGAATTTCTTTCATTATTTTGCAGTTCCTTTTCATCATTAGAGATCCTAGATTTATGAGAATGAGCTGTACAGTGTGCTTGTTAATTGGTGTTGACTGCGTTTCCAATCCCTTTATATATAATCTCTGCATGCATGCATGCATGCATCCATACATACATACATACATACATACATACATACATACATACATACATACATACATACATACATACATGCATGCATGCATGCATGCATGCATGCATGCATACATACATACATGCATACATACATACATGCATGCATGCATGCATGCATACATGCATCCATACATACATACATGCATGCATGCATGCATGCATGCATCCATACATACATACATACATGCATACATGTGTTGGTTTAGGTACTAAACTTTGTTTAATGTTTTGGGGGTATGCGAGCAATATGCTAAAATCCCCAGGGTTGTACCCCCTGGGAAAGCCTTACTTCCATTCAACCCTGAGCCTAGGGAAAGCCTCGCCTCCATTCAAACCTAAAGCCCTTAAAGTCTGGGATAAGTCTCACTTACATTCAATAAATCCCCTCATCCAATCTAACACATTATCCCAAAGATATTGACACCTGATATGGTTCCAGGTCACACACATGTATATAAAGGATGGTAAGGTGGGCAGCAATCACTCAGACCAAAGCCAAGTCTGCCAGCTGCATTGTTTCGTCACGACAAAGCCTAATGCGCCTCACATGCGAGGCACTCCGCCTCAAACTGATGCAGGCTCACCTCGCCACCACCGGCAACAAAGCGGACCTCGTGGAGCGACTTCTCCAGCACGAGGCAAGCTACGTACAAGGATCGTCTGGTCTCCCCGCGAGGTCAGGAGGTTCCGAATCGACCGTCTCCGACTCCACGGACGGTACGGACGATGCGGATCAGGACGAGACCACCAGTCGCTACTCGCTTGCCGCATCGAACCTGGCCATCGGCACGCCCACACCCGACGGTTCCAGCGAAACGTCGGAGGACAGCCTCGGCGACCAGACAGCATGCGAGGACGTTGCTCCTCCACACGGCACTCGGCGAAAGCATCAGAGACCTCAACGACCAGCAGTCTCTCGAGCTCGGCGAACCCTCCACTGCTCCCCAGCGGGTGCAGCGCGGATAAGCCGAATGCACAGCGTCACCGCCCACGGGAAAGCGCACTCTCCCGACGACAGTGCAATAAGCACCGAGCCAGCCACCTCAAAAGGGGCTCGCCAGCACCCTTCAAAGAGCAAATCCCCCGCCAGGAAACGACGCCGTAGACGATCTATGTCATCCGCTAGCAGCTCCACTTCCAGCAGCTTGGACAGCTCCAGCAGCTCCGGAAGTTCGTCGTCCGAGTCCAGCGACTCTGACGCACGGAGGAAGAAGCGGAAGTCGAAGTCCAAGCGGCACAAGAGGCACCATCACTCGAAGTCGCGGGACCGCAGCTCCCTGAACGCTCCCTTCACCACCATGGTCCCTACTCCTTCGAGGCGCGAAGCGAAGAGGATCAAGAAGGGTAAGTACGCCCATTTTGATAAACTCCTTTCCCCCATAGACGACCCTTTCTCGCTCCCTGTGGGAAAGCGCAAAGGGAAGGACAGACGCCAAGTATGCGACCTTGGCAGCTGGTTCGAGGCCTGGAATATATTCATTGCCATCCGGGTCCAGATCGCCCCCAACACCGCACTTGAGCTGCTTCCCTGAGGTATGACAAGCTGTGCAGGCAAGCTGCAGCCAGAAATGATCAACAGGCCCTCCGCTGGGATGTACTGAAGGAGGACTTGCTGGTATGGTGCGTCACAAACCCGGCACTTCGGACAAGACAGCAGTCTTCATACCCACGGATCGGGGCATCAGGGATACCAGCACAGCACCCAGCAGCCACTACTGGCAGTCTTCACCATGGTGAGCACGCCACACATACAGCATCAGGTGCTGGGCCACTGGCTGCGGTGGAGAGCACTCTGCCAAGTCCTGCCCCCGCACCAGCACTCCAGGGGTTAAGTGAGCTCCAGCGGGCTCACACTCCTCTACGACGCTCAGCCTTTGAGCGAGAACTAAAGGGACATCCTGACAAGGCCTGGGTCTCCTGGCTGCTCAATGGCATTGACAACGGTGTTTCCACCGGCTACAAGGGTCCTCACTTCCCCTTCACTGCACGCAACCTGACCTCTGCACTACAGCACCCCGAAATCGTGGACGCTGAGCTACAAAAAGAGGTGGAGCTGGGACGCATCCTCGGCCCCTTCTCACAATGGCCCCTAGAGCACCTCCGCACATCCGGCCTGGGAGCAGTTCCGAAAAAGAACGGGAAATGGAGAGTTATCCTTCACTTGTCAGCACCAGAGGGTCGTAGCATCAACGACTTCATTGCCAAGGAAGAATTCTCCATCCACTACTCCACCATTGATGATGCAGTGGCCCTCCTTAGCAGATTCAGCAAAGGAGCCAGGATGGCAAAGGTCGATCTGAAATCCGCCTTCAGAATGGTTCCAATCCAGGCATCTGAGTGGGAACTCCTTGGTATGTACTGGCGAGGGCAGTACTACATTGACACCCGCCTCCCCTTTGGTCTCCGCTCTGCCCCAAGCATCTTCGACAACTTTGCAAGCGCACTTCACTGGGTCCTAGAGAACAATCACGGGGCAATCCTACTCCAGTACCTTGACGATTTTCTCCTAGTCGACCCCCCAGACCAACCTACCTGCCAGGAGTCCATGTCAATCATGCTCCAGGTATGTGAGGTGATGGGGATCCCAGTGGCCACCGAAAAGTGTGAAGGTCCAGCGACCTGCATCACCTTCCTCGGCAGTGTCCTGGACTCCTCACTGCAGCAGCTTAGATTGCCACCAAAGAAGCTGCAGGACATCTCATCCCTGATCAAATCATGGCTTGGCAAACGCAGAGCTACCAAGAGGGAGCTCCTATCTCTCATCGGGAAACTATCCTTTGCAGCCAAGGTAGTCCCAGCAGGCCGCCTGTTCCTGCGTCGTCTCATCCAGCTCTCAGCAACAGTGAGGAAGCTACACCACCACACCCACCTCAACCCCGAAGCCAGAGCTGACCTACGATGGTGGAACAGCTTCCTACCATCTTGGAATGGCATCTCGATGTTCATAGCACCCGAGTGGAAGGATGCAGATTCCTTCCAGCTGTACACTGATGCCTCCGGCTCCTTCGGATTTGGCGCTTACCTGGACGGTGCCTGGTTCAGAGGCGACTGGCAGCCACACCAGCAGCTACCCAAGCGCTCCATACAGTGGCAGGAACTATTCGCCATAGTGGCAGCAGCTCTCACTTGGGGCCACCTCCTGGCTGGACACCACATCAGGTTTCATTGCGACAACCTGCCCATAGTCCAGGCATGGACCAACCAGTCCTCAAGGCACCCTGGTGTAATGGATCTCCTAAGAACCCTGTTCTTTATTGCAGCCAGAAACAACTTTACAGTTTCCCTGGTGCACCTCCCAGGCAGACTAAACTGCATTGCAGATGCACTTCCCCGCAATCAAACGTGACGCTTTTTTTTTCCCTTGCCCCCCAGGCCAACCAGCTTCCCACTCCCGCACCTCAGGAGCTGGCAGAGCTCTAGAAGGCCGTCTCAGACACCTCCTGCACAGAGCCGTGGTCCCCTCAACATCAACCACCTACGGGGCAGGGATCAGGAAGTACTACGCCTTCTGCACCCAGTTCAATCTGAACCCTCTTCCAGGGTCCAAGCACACCATCAATCTCTTTGCTGCCTATCTCAGCCAAGTACTTCAGGCTAACACCATCCAGGTGTACCTGGCAGCCGTCACCCATCTCCATCTTACTCGTGGGTTCAGCAGTCCAGCCCAGAACAACCCAACACTGAACCTGGCCATCAGAGGCATGCAACGCTCCCAGGGCCCAGCCCACCTCAGACCCAAGAGACTGCCTCTCACCATAGGGATGCTGGAGCAACTGCTGAGGTTACTGAACAGCGATCCACTGAGCAATCATGACAAGCTGATGCTGAAACAAGCTCTCACTATCGGTGTGTTTTTGGGTTCCTGAGGGTTAGTGAGTACACCCTGACTACCAGAGGCAGATTCGACCCCAGACTCCACCCCACCAGAAGCGATGTCACCTGGGTCAAGGAGGGCCTTCACTTCCTCATCAAGAAGTCGAAAACGGACCAAACCGGGAGAGGCACCATAATATCCATGGGTTACACTCATCGTGCATCATGCCCAGTCATGGCACTGCGAGCATACTTCGAAAACTGCACAGCACCACCAAAAGCAGCCCTATTTCACTTCCACACTGGCCACCCACTCACCTCCAGAGCTATGAGAGCCATCTTGAAAGATCTACTGCTCAGGGGTGGGTACGACACCTCCAAATACAATACCCACAGTCTCCGGATTGGGGCAGCAACTGCAGCAGCACAAGCAGGGCTTCCACCATCCACCATCCAGCGGCTGGGAGGATGGAGCAGCACTGCCTACACCACCTACACCCAGCATCCACTGACAAACCCTTCAGACACAGCAACTCTAGCATCAGCACCATGACTCCACTGCACACACATTCACACACTTCATGTGTACTCACACTTCACCTGGAACCAAATCACCCTTAGTCAATCCATTTGGGGGTTTCACTTGGGCGGCACCCTTCGGGCTTCTACCCTGACCTAACCACCTTACCTTGACCAGCGTCAAGGGGTGGGGCTGACCTAATGGGGACCAGCGTTTCCCTTGGTTCCAGTCAGGCTCAGGGTAGGGGGTCAGCACCCTTACGCACACCCGACTGGCCAGCTGTCGCCTACCCCCCTTTTGGGCAAACTATAAATTATGCCAAGCGCAATGGGTATCACGATTAGAGCGCATGTAGTATACCAAGCATGAGGGAGCATCCAGACAGCATTAAGTGTTGGTTTAGGTACTAAACTTTGTTTAATGTTTTGGGGGTATGCGAGCAATATGCTAAAATCCCCAGGGTTGTACCCCCTGGGAAAGCCTTACTTCCATTCAACCCTGAGCCTAGGGAAAGCCTCGCCTCCATTCAAACCTAAAGCCCTTAAAGTCTGGGATAAGTCTCACTTACATTCAATAAATCCCCTCATCCAATCTAACACATTATCCCAAAGATATTGACACCTGATATGGTTCCAGGTCACACACATGTATATAAAGGATGGTAAGGTGGGCAGCAATCACTCAGACCAAAGCCAAGTCTGCCAGCTGCATTGTTTACCCACCCACCACTCCACCTGTGCATTGACTGTACTTGTACACATGTTTTGCTGTGTTCCTACTTGCACATCGATGGTAGGCGGCACCCTTCGGGCTTCTACCCTGACCTAACCACCTTACCTTGACCAGCGTCAAGGGGTGGGGCTGACCTAATGGGGACCAGCGTTTCCCTTGGTTCCAGTCAGGCTCAGGGTAGGGGGTCAGCACCCTTACGCACACCCGACTGGCCAGCTGTCGCCTACCCCCCTTTTGGGCAAACTATAAATTATGCCAAGCGCAATGGGTATCACGATTAGAGCGCATGTAGTATACCAAGCATGAGGGAGCATCCAGACAGCATTAAACATACATACATCCATACATACATACATACATACATACATACATACATACATACATACATACACACATACACACACACACACACACACACCACACACACACACACACACACACACATACATACATACATACATACATACATACATACATACATACATACATACATACATAAATACATTCAGACTTGCGCACACGCGTACAGCTGCTGCAGATTCTGTCTGTACAGACCATTCATGTGTTCTTATATACCCTCTAGTTCCGATCCCACAGAATCCTTTGTATGATCTACATGCACGTGCGGTGTTCATATCTTTATCGATCTACAAGCGTTCCGCTTGCGTTTCACGCATGCACCTTAACATGACAACTGCATGTATAGGCTACGCCTCCATATTTGGATGGGACCATATCATAGGACAGAAAATTGCATGCCTTAGCCGTACTACTACTTGCTAATGCGCTAATAAGACTATGGTATTTTTAAGGCTTGAAAGCCATCGCACAGAGTGTACGAGATTACCGTTATTTTCTTTTTACATGGCTTGCAATAGCAAAAGCAACATACAAAATCCACAAGAAACGTGACTTTATGAACTGAAATATATACTAAGCTCATAGAAATCAACGCGGTATCGAATTTTGTTCAGAAAAATAATAAAAGCTCCAAACGGTGATAAAATCAGAGGTCAGTTGTACATGTTGATATGCCTCATTACAATTTTGATAATAATAATAATAATTATAACAAGTAAATAAAAACATTCTCTATGAGAAAGTTGGTGGCATATAGGATTTGAAGGCAATGGTGGTGTAAAAAGGAAGGAAACAAGGGTCTAATAATAAGGGAAAATGGAATAGTCCTATATTTAGCACACGAACAACATGTACTATATCCTTCATATAGAAATGTGCTAAATATAGGACTATTCCATTTTCCCTTATTATTAGACCCTTGTTTCCTTCCTTTTTACACCACCATTGCCTTCAAATCCTATATGCCACCAACTTTCTCATAGAGAATGTTTTTATTTACTTGTTTCATTGATTTTTATTCATACCCGATTATGAGCCGTATAGCATGTTAAATAATCCATCTTGATATGAGAGGGAGGTTGTAAAGGTACGACATACCTTTGAGTGACGTTAACTCTTTTCGCCGAGCGAGAAGCACGTTCAGGACTATGGCAATATCGTTGCCTTTTTTCAGGATCTGCTCGATACCTTGCAGGTCGAGAGGTCCGTTCCTTTTCAGGATCTGAGGGGGCTTTAAGGGGCGGCCGAAATAGAAGAGAGGTTATTAATTGTCGCCCCAGCGCGATCGAACCCACGAACGCATTTTGTATCGGGCCAGAAGCAGACAGCACCCTCCCCCCCCCCCCCCCCCCCCCCCTTCCTACAGTCTACTAATCGCATCTCGATACCTTGCGCGTCGAGAGGTCCGTTTCTTTTCAGGCTCTGCTCGATATTTTTCACGTTGAGAGGCCCGCTTCTTTTCAGGCTCTGCTTTGTAGTTCCGCTCGGGCTGAATCTAATACGTCGACCCTAGTTTTGAGGTACTATGCTCGTCGTCTTTTCCTGACGTGAAGGCATTTTGAAAAAAAAAGAACTTCACTAAGTTACAAAGAGCGTCAAACTTACAACGATCGAATAACAAGAACGATTATAGTACGCACGTGCACGTTGTTAAAAATACATAATCGCCACAGTTAATTACCACTACGTGTAGTGCCCAGACCGTACACATTTGATTACATGATGTATACTGCTAATTCTTCGTATAAAGAGCGAAGTAGGACCTATCCGCGTCGTGTCAGTGCAGTAAGCTTAACTATACGTGATTTGCTAACACAACCACCGATATATGTCATGTAGCCTCGAGACGTTTTGACCACAGAAGCGAAAATGCCAGCGAATTCTGAAGCCATTGGTGTGATTTTCATTTCTTAAAAGTGTTCCTATCCCGAGTTATGCGTGGTCAAGAACAAGAAGAAGAAGAAGAAGAACGAGAAATACGCGGGACTGGGTACGAGTTTCGAAAATTGTTTTGTTCTCTACAACCACGCGGTTTTGTGACATCAAACAAACACGAAACTGCTTGTTGTTGCCTTCTTGTACGACGACGATAACAAGGTAAGCCATCCGCTCGTCGGGAGTCTTGTTAGAAGCGGGTCGCGTTTTTTTAATGACATTCATACTCGGGGTCAAATCCTATATGAGAGTTACTAACGTAACTCTCGATTATCTTTTGGTTGCTGGGGTGCAGAAACCCAGTTCACCATTTCCCGACTAGCATCCCATCTGGCCATTCAGTTGCAATTGTATAACAAATCCAAGGTCATCACTTCAATCTACCAACGTTTAAGTCTAACATTAATCAGTGCAAATGCCAGAGCTGTGCTTTCACGTTCTGGCTTTAGGTAGTCTGAGGGTGGAAGTTAACTTTGGTTATTTTAAGCGCTGGAAACTGTTACCTGTTTGTGCTGGAACGTGATACTTCACCACCACATTGCAATACACCTCTTCGATGCTTTAGAAAATAATTAACTGTGAATGTATACAAATTTTCAGTGAATGATGGGTAATTAAATGTTATGTGCCAAAAAAAAAAGACATTATTAGGTGGGAAAAAAATGTTCAAACATTCCATATTTACATTACTTATAGAAATATTAAAGAACAAAATAAAAATCATTTAAAATCAGTGCATCCACTGCTGTGATGTTCTAAGTCTGCAAATGTTCTAAAATCTTTTCTGCCACAGATAGGGCATGGATCAATCACTCCTCTGGGTGAGGGGAGAGTCTGGGGAGGAGATACAGGCTGCCTTGTATGAGCGGCAGACTGGGGAGCAGGCATCGTTAGAAAAGTAGACCGGATATGAGGTGTTGCTTGAACAGAATGATGAGAAGGTGCTGCTTGAGGAGAGGGAGGTATTTTTCGTTGAGAGGGAGGTGGTGTTTGAGGAGCAGGGCGAAGAGGAGACACAGGGTTGAAAGGTGGAGCCACAGGGTTGAAAGGTGGAGCCATAGGGTTCAAAGGTGGAGACATAGGATTGAAAGGTGGAGCCACAGGGTTCAAAGGTGGAGACATAGGGTTCAACACACATGGTTCATCACTAAATGAACATGTCATCGGCCCAGCAGGATGTTGGCAAATATTCTATCAGTGCAGATGTGGGGAAACATACAAACTGGTTAGATTGAAAATTATAAGCATGAAGTAAGCCAAAAGGCTGTACCAATAATTTATTAATGGCAAGATGCCGTCCCTCGACCTCAATCTTAAATAATTATTCTTAATGTACAATAAGTAATTACACTAAATCATGTGCTCTTACTTCATTTCAAAAAATCGAAGTAGTATGACCCCACAAATGTCCACCATGGTCTTTCAGAAAACATACTAAACAAGCTATGTTACAGAAAGAGGATGATCAGTACAACACTAACCTCCCGCCTAGTCTTTAAGTTGGCGTTTTCGTTGACCACCACATCATATTCCCTCACAAGCCTTTCTCTTTGGTCACGTTCTTTCTGAAAGTCACTCTCATACTGCTTTAGCTGTGCATTCAGGTGTACAATTTGAGAGGTGTGGTCTTGAGAAGACCTCTGGTACTCTAGGTTCTGTGTTAAAAGCCTGTTTATCTCCTCTTCCATTCCTCCCCTCTCTTCCTTTAACCCTTTCTTCTCTTTCTCCAGTAAACCCTTCTCCTCCACCAGCTCTATCTTCTCTTTTTCAAGTCCTCTTAATTTCCCCTCCATACGTCTCTTCTCCTCCTCCAGTTGAGCAACAAGTGTCTTACATTGGTCCTTCTCTGAGGTCAGCCACTAAAAGGAAGGATGGAGGGTGTGGCATGATACTGATGGAAGGTGTGAGGGTGTGGCCTATGGTGATGGTAGCAATGGCAGTAGTATGATGGTGGAAAAGCAATTACTTCATTCATCAAAAAGTGGACAAACATCTCATGACCCCCCAAATGTACACCATGGTCTTTCGGAAAACATACTATGTTACAGGATCAGTGCAACACTAACCTCCAGCCTGGCCTTTAAGTTGGCGTTTTCTTTGACCATCACATCATATTCCCTCACAAGCCTCTCCCTTTGGTCACGTTCTTTCTGAAAGTCACTCTCATATTGCTTTAGCTGTGCATTCAGGAGTTCAATTTGAGAGGTGTGGTCTTGAGAAGACCTCTGGTACTCCTGGTTCTGTGTTAAAAGCCTGTTTATCTCCTCTTCCATTCCTCCCCTCTCTTCCTTCAACTCTTTCTTCTCCTTCTCCAGTAAACCCTTCTCCTCCACCAGCTCTTTCTTCTCTTTCTCTAGTCCTCTTATTTTGCCCTCCATACGTCTCTTCTCCTCCTCCAGTTGAGTGACAAGTGTCTTACATTGGTCCTTCTCTGAGGTAAGCCCCTAAGGAAGGATGGAGGGTGTGGGGGGAAGGATGAAGGGTGTGGGGGGAAGGATGAAGGGTGTGGGGGGAAAGAGGGAAGGTGTGGTGGGAAAGCCAGAGGGTGGGGAGGGGGTGGGAAGGACGGAGTGTGTGGTAAAAGGTGTGAAAGAGTCTGATAAATACATTTAAGTGAAGGCTCAACTTATTAACCTCACAACGGCTAACATAGGAGTTAATCTCTTGTTGTAAAGACTTCTTCTCATCATTGGCTCCACATAGCCTCTTCTCCAACCTGTCATAGGCCACTACAAGCCTCTCTCTTTGGTCACGTTCTTTATGAAAGTCACTCTCATACTGCTTTAGCTGTGCATTCAGGTGTTCAATTTGAGAGGTGTGGTCTTGAGAAGATCTCTGGTACTCCTGGTTCTGTGTTAGAAGCCTCTTCCTCTCCTCCTCCATCTTGGTCATCATTGCCCTCAGGTCTTTGAGGTCCTCAGAAAGCTTGCCTCTTCAGGGGATGGGAGGGAATGATATAGGGAATGAAAACATAATTATACAGCTACCCCTCCCCCCTCCCCTATCAGCCCCCATTTAAAAAGGTTTATATTTAAACAATCGTATGAACACTTCGGCTAATGTTTATAAATAAAGATACACCCCTCCCCTTATGTGCAGAGGTAGCCCCTCCCCCTACATACTAGGTTACCTCTCATATTGGTTCTTTGAAATGTTCTCCTGGATCTTAGCCCTACATCTGAGAAGGCTCAGGATGATCACTACCCCCCCCCCCCCCCACAAACCCCACCCTCTTTGAACTGCCCCCCGCCTCCTTTACACTTACATCTCTACTGTACGCAGCAGTTCTAAGGAGATGGCTTCGTTCTGTTCCTCACGTTCCTGGTGGGTAGTGAACTGTTGTTTGTAGCTCTCATTGAAAGTGGCAACCACGTTCACAAGTATGGCTTCCCTCTCGTCTGCCATTTCTTTTAGCTGCTGAAGGTCACTACAGACAGCACCCCCACACCCCACAGAGGTGCAGGGTTGAGGTGGTTTACACCCCCACCCCACGGAGGTGCAGGGTTGAGGCGCTTTACAGAATGCAATTGAGTGGGCGGTGGTGCTGCCATTCACACTTCCATCCGTTTGAAGCTGAGGGCAAAGACAGTGGTTTAGGCCGGTTATCAGAATGTGGGCTCAATGAATGATCACACAAACCGTTTTCCCGCCTCCCCAGCCCACTAACCCGTAGAAGGGAAATGCATTGCTCTTCATACTCCTCCAGAACTGTAGTGACCTTGTCAGCCCCTGTGATGACACCCAGCTTGACCTTGCTGACCTCTGTAGCCACCTTATTGACCTCTGTAGTGACCTTGTCAGCCCCTGTAGTGACGTTGTTGACCTCTGCCTTAAACTGCCTCTCCCTGCGATGTCAAAGCATGGTTCAAACGGCTCATAATACAGTATTATCAACACTACAAGCAACAATGTAAATACCCACAGGTTGCCAAAGATGTAATTTTTAACATTGTATCCACATGCCCCTTTTTCTACACACATCCACACTCCATTCACTTTACAAGTACCTCAAACTCATTAGACCCTGTGGCTTCTAATCGGGACTATAAACATGAATGCCCCCACAGTCCACACAAAAAAAAAACCCAGCACAGTTGTATCGGCACACAACTTTGGCCCTCGTCAGGTTTTTGGGTTGCAATCCTTCATGGTCCAAGTGTGTGTGCACAATCTTGTCACCCTTACAACAGTGAGCTGGTATATCTGGCGAGCAACCACATCTTCCGTGCCAAGTGTTTGTAGTCCGAACGAAAAGTCGTGGCATCTGATTGTGAATTTACACTACATGCACCCACGTCACTTTGCAAGTACACAAACCTTTAACGCCTAGAATATCCTAGGAAATTTTTGGATGTTAAAATTTCTAGGCATAACGCCATGATGGGACAATTCTTCAAATAACAAATGGCTGCATACATACACATACCCAGGGTAAACAGTACTAATCTGTGCATTCTGTGGCTTATGATTTGGCCAATAGCTCATGTATTCAAGCTATCAGTTACATCATCCTTGATGCCCAGGTGTATGTGTGTGTGTGTGTGTGTGTGTGTGCGTGTGTGCGTGTGTGTGTGCAATCATTACCCTTATACCTTATACCCTATACCCTAGTGAGTACTTCTTTCTGGTGCTTTGTATCTCCTATTGCAACAGCTTGGAGAATAAAAGTACGGGGAGGGGAGGAGGGGAGGGGAGGAGGGGAGGGGAGGGGAGGAGGGGAGGGGAGGAGGGAGGGGAGGGGAGGAGGTGAGGAGGGGAGGGGAGGAGGGGAGGGGAGGAGGAGGTGAGGGGGGAGGGTGGAGGGAGGGGGGAGGGGGGGAGGGGAGGGGAGAGGGGTTCTGGAGAAGTACTGATTGAAATATGTTTGACGTATAGGATATGTCAATGATATGGCGAATAATCTTTTAGTTTTAACTCTGGAAAGGTCACAAGCTCAATACAGGATCACTTTCTATTTATTCTGCCATTATAGCTTAGGGTCCGTGAACTACACAAATTAGCAAATCAGAGATGTGCACTCACCATGCCTCACCCACATGTTGAAAGTCTATGCATAAATACACAGTGGTGCCTCCGGGGTCTGACATGAATATTAACGAGGGAAGGGGCAGAAGAGGTGCCATGTCGAACAAAGGGAATGGGGGAGAGATGTAGCATGTGCATGTGTGGACTACAGGAGAGAGGAAAAGAGCTGAACTTATTGAAATTTAAAACACCAATATCACGCATATAGGTAATTATATTCAGCATTATTATTGAGGGTGGGGCCTGACCCCTTGCTGGATCCACCCTTCGAATATACCTGGCTAAGGGCATCACCACTTCAAACTGCTACTTGTACACATGGAAATTGTTAACCACTTTGGGATAATTATAATTTAAAAGTGAAATAAGACATACGGAGAGACCACAATAGACATACAGAGGTGTGGGGGTACACTCCCATTCAACTAGTACTCCTATGTACTCCAAGTGTCCAACATAAATTTGTCATTTGCTTAAACTAATGTAACCTCAGTCATATTATACAGAAGAGATTGGAAATGCTACAATACGTTGTATAGGCTGGCTTGCGGCCTATAAACCAATACCTATGACAACCACTGCCTTTCTCAAACACTGTGAAGGATGCTGAGTTTCGAGGTTCTAAAGCTACTTTGTTCCTGGCGAAGAACCATCCAGACACGTGTGTGGTTGTGGGCATGCAGCGTGTGCTGCAAACCTCTTTTATTCGTTTTTCTGTTTCTGCACAGATTGTGTGATTGAACTGGACGTACTACTACGCTACCTGATTGTACTTTTTCCCCCTCCCAAGTATGGTGAAATTGTGGGCGGACACTTTCGTACAAGACTATGGTATAAGGAACTACGACAGAAATGAGGCTAAAGCACTCCTTTTAGCCATAGTTTTCTCTCTTCACAATTATATAGCCAATTGCATGGACTCATTGTGTGTTAACAACAACAGCTTTATAGAGCCCTACGGTAATGAGTCGCTCGATCCCACGATTATTTGAATATTTGCTACAACGATGATTAAACCTGTTGATTGGTGTCAAAACGCCCCGTTTCCAACCCCTTCCTTATAATGTCTATGCCTCAGCCATGCCACTCCTCTCCTGCCCTCTTCAGTTTCCACAGATGTCCAAACCCACATGCCCCTCCCTCCACCCCCCATGCATGGATGCATAAGTTCCTCACCCTTCTTGTATGTGCCCATCTGCTCCATTCATGCCCTCCAAAATGGCCTCCTTTCCAGTACCAATGGACTGTCTCCATTTTGCTACCTCTAGTCCTCCCTCATCCTCCAAGCCCTGAGGATTGTATGGACATAACCAACACACACAAACACACACACACACACACACACACACTCACACACACAAACACACACAAACACACACACAAACACACACACACACACACACACACACACACACACACACACACACACACACACACACACTTTCCCAGCAATTTGTCATCACTATACCCCCACATTAGCCGTTGTTAGAGTATTACATATTAATTTAATATGTGTACATGTACATACGGGGCTGTTTGATTAATAGAAGGCAAACCCTCAACAGGCCAGGTAGGACAGGGTGGAAGGGTGGGTGACATCCATACTGTACATACAAGTGATAGACATTTAATGCACGCGTTAATTCTGAGGTGAGATTTATGCTAATTAAAAGCTGTTCTCGAGTCTGCCCATAGATTGAAGACCGTAAGGTACCGTAAGGTCTTCAATCTATGGTCTGCCATTTCAGTTACTACACGGGGGGGGGGGGGGGGGGGGGGGGGCTCTAATATTACATATCTGTATGGATCGATCCCCGCCATTTCCTGTTCTATGGTTCAGGCGACCTCATATCCCTACGGTACTCACCCTACTAGTAGTGCAGCCCAACTTATGTGCTACCGGACGGGCTGTATCCAACTAAACTCACATGTGTGCCACTCAACTGTGGCTCTAGTTGATTCTCGCATTGCTTCAGATGAACGGCAGCTTGGAGCTGTTCTTGGCTCTCACGTGAGCCATCCTTCAAGGAGAGGGCCATATCAAAGTTGAAAGACACAACGGGTTAAAACATGTCGTGCAACCAACACCTTTGGTAGTTTGGACGGGTCCCCTCGAACCTGCTAGATGGCCGACAGTAAACATAATTAATGGCTGGTCCGTGATACAGTTGTTCGTGACATACCTCCTGGTGCATCAGCTCTTTGCTTGGTGTACTAAAATTCTATTTACTTATTAATAGAGGCTCTATTTGGTTCGAAAATGAAATAATCTCATTTAGTCTCGTTCCCAGACACATCAGTCGGACTGGGAACGACGCTTAGGGACGAAAATAGAACACACGAGTTTATATATTTACTCCTTCACGGCTAAGTAGTTCCGCAAGGGCGTAGACAAGGGGGTGCTTGGGAGTCCATTTTTTAAAACATTGGTGTAAGCAAAGCAAGGACACTTAATTATTGTGAAAAGCGGGGGGGGGGGGGGGGGGGGGGGGGGGGGGGGGGGGGGGGGAACACTTAGTTTTACAATAATATTATAAGAATTAAGTGTCCTTGAGCAAAGCATGCTGCACTATCGATCGTCCGTTTTAAGTATACACGGGTCGACTTCCTGCCGACACCCCCTCGCTTTTCGTATCGCACGTCTAACCCCCCCCCCCCCTTTTTTGGAAAATCCTGTTACGCCCCAACGTTTTTAGCACCCCCATGCAAAGCATAAAAGTTGTCTACGGCACTGGACTTCCAAACTTGCAGCCTAATTTATTTTGGGCCTAAGAAACATTTTTTCCATGGGTCCTGGGCTGACTCTCGGCGGCCACGGGGGAAAAAATGAGTTGAATCAAGTCTTGATTTCACAGAGGACTTATTCTGAAAAATCATTGCATGATTGAACATAAAAAACTGAAGCGTGTGATTTTTGTGTGATTTTCTCTGTTCAATTTTCTTTTCAGACCCCCCCCCCCCCGCCCCAAACAAATTAATTTCTGATTTAATGACAATTATAAGAGAATTAATGCTCTTAACAGCTACATAATACATATATTTGCCACTAAGCTTATTATTGTTATTATTTTTTGATTATTTTATTATGATTACATGAAATACATAAGATACACCTGAAAAAAGGTAAACTCCATGTACAACCTAACTATTAACACTTTAGCTACAAGGAAAACAATACATGTACACTAAAGATGGACTGCATGGGCAAAGGTCTCTTGCCAGGATGGCTCTTGCCACAGCTCTCACCAAGCAGATGTTTAGGCGGCCATATATGTCAGCCAGAACTCTGGACTTGGGGCAGGAAAGATGGATTGCTAAATAGGTAGCCAGTCTTGAGAACATGTGTTGGCCTCCTTCCCCTAGTTACCGTACGTCTCAACTGCCATTGGTATACACATCCATCCCAATTCACGGCACTTTGGGTCATTGGCAGCATGCTTCCTAGTTTCAGCAGACAGAGCTGCTACACCTGCAATTCTACTTGAGTCTTTCAAGGAGACTGGAGTGAGGGGAGAAGTGACTGTGATGTCTAGGGCAGCAGGTTGGCCTCTCTCCCAACCCTCCACAAGGACATCAGCTGGACGGGAGTGATTGATGTCACGACACATACCATGACCCGCTTCCACCCTGACAGACAGGTGTGCCTTGCGACATTATTACACATATACTACGTACAACTAAACTACTAATGGCAAGTTAGGAGGGTGGAAGCTCCCTGGCCAGGATGGCTCTAGCAATTGACCGAACCAGGACCACATTCAACCGGCCACATAAATTATTATTATTATTATATATTATTAACACATGGTATACAAAATGATAACTATACCTGCATTACATCACAAGGATATATGCTACTATTACACTATGTACATACATAGAGAAACTAAACCAAATTGCATGCTCTGCTTAGGAGAGCTCTGGCATTGCACCTCACCAGGGTTACGTTTAGCTTCCCATAGATCTCTACCAAGGTCTTTGACTTCTGGTGTCCTATGCCAAAGGACAGGCGCGAGGCCAAATGGGAAAAAGCCTGCCTGGCTTCAAGACCCCAGTTCCCATAGCTCTCCACAGCAAGAGGGATACATTTCCATCCAAGGGTATCACACTTGGGGTCATTCGCCTGGTGCTTCCTCTGCTCTGCCAGTAGTGCAGATGTTCCTGCAGTAACGCTTGATTCACGAAGTGACACAGGTGTTACAGTACACGAGCTATCCTAGAGAGGATAGCTGTAGCATTAGCCCTGACCAGGTGGAGATTCAGACAGCCATAGATCTCATTAAGTACGATGGACTTTGGCCGACACATGGAGGTGGCAAGTCTAGAGGCTACAGAGGAGATAATGGCAGTGGCTTCTTTTCCCCAAGCTCCATATATGTTTCAACTACCATAGGGACACATACCCATCCTAGATCTGAGCACTTGGGGTCATTGGCGTGGTTTTTCCTAGACTCAGTGGCCTGGGCAGCAGCTGTGACCGACACTCCCGCTTCCAACAAATTAACAGGGTTTAGTGGTGAGGTGATGGACACATCTAGTGCTGCTGTTCTGCCCAAAAACCAGTTAGGAAGAAGTATGTCAGCTGGACGGGTCTTACTGTGGTCTCTACTTAAGTTGTTGCCGACTTCCACCTTAACCCCTATGTGAGCCCGACGACATGTCTCCACCAGGATGTCCCTAATCATGTTATGCTGAGTTACCACATCTCCACCATACTTGCAGGTAACTGCATGGTGGCCAAGGTGGTCAAGTGTACTACCTGGGCATAGTGCACATTGTGAGCCCTCTGAAACATCAAGGCCAAGCCACCATTTGATGGCTAGCTGGAAAACAGGAGGATCCATGTGAAGCCCTAAGCTCTCAGAGGGCACAACTGAAAGCCAGGATGCTGCATGGGGAGAGGAAACTGACAAAAGACGTGCTTTGTCTGCTACTGAAGATGAGTTCAGCAGTAAGTTGAAGACATGGTCATCTAACTTACCAGAAAGGGATTTCTGAGAAACTGGTGTAGTGAGGAGTGACTCGACACTGACTACATCTGCAGACGAGACCAAGCTGTTAAAGATCTCTACTGCTTGAGTCAGGTGGGGAGATGAATGCATACCAAAGCCAGATGAGCATAAAGAAGAGATGAATGCTGCTGATGAGTGGCGAGATAATGACCGAAACTCAAGGCCCCCTCTACTTGGGCTAAGCTGAGCCTGCTGCCAAATTGTATAGGATGCGTCAACACCAATGCATCGACAGAAGGACATTCTGATGTCATCACCAATTATTATTATTATTATTATTGTTATTATGAAATTAAAGTCAACATTCCTGGCCCTTACTAGGGCTTTAACCAGAGTGCTTCCTTACATCTCACCAATCACTCTGACATTATGAAATGAGGAGCTAAAGGCTAGGCGTGTGGCTAGTAGAGCGAAGGTTCTCCTACCATAGCTCATGTCAAGTTGAGCCTGTTTCCAGGCTGCATCTGAAATGTCAGTGGCTATACAGTTAGAAAAACACAATGACATCATTGTTGAAAGACTCCAGAGAGCCAGAGGCCAGATGAGGGGGAGTTGTTATGGCCACATGCACCATCTTGCAGAAGCCACCACACAAACACAAGGGGATGAGAGGTACCTGGGGATCAATACTGGTGACCTCTTCCAATTTGGAAAGCAGCTTTGAGGCAATCTTGTGCCTAGAAGCAATAAATTTTGAGCAAAAAAGGAAGTCACCTATGGGGGCCCCCAAGTATCTAAAAGTGTGGCACATGAGAACTCTTTATCACCACTGGAAAGGTGCTGCTCATATTGTTACGACTGAAAAGCTCACATTTTGCAAGTTTGATGAATATACCAAGAGGAGGACCTAATTCTTCAATCGGGTGCATTGCTCGGCGTACTGCAGATTTAGTACTAGCTTGTACCCCATCATCTAGGAACCATGCATGGAAAAGCATTTCCAAGCATTCCACATCCATATCAACCAAAGAGATGATTCACTGGAGCACAAGTGCAAAACATAAAGGGCCTAATGGATCCTCCTGCTGGACCCCTGATTCTGATGACAAGCGACCCAAAGGATGCCACAGTGCTGAACGTGCACCATAACACACATTGAGTGGTCAGATGCTATTTATACTCTAACGTGTTCCCAGCACAGGTAAAAAAAAGGAGCCTTATATGGTAATGTGCATGCGGGCATAGTTTTGATTGTGAGACCTGTGATGTGATTGCGTGGATGGTGTAACTATATAACACGGGCCCTTTCAAACTGATCTGAAATAGGCCATACAGCTGCAAAGATGACCAAGTGTACCGTGGAGGGAAATGCACGAAAGGTGAATTATTATGGCGTTGTTTTAAGTGCTTTATTTGGAAATGCTTCCATACTTTGGATGTACAGTCCATGCCCCACAAGATCTCATCCTATTAATATGTGTACAGGTTGCCCTGACTACCCTCGCCTTGTCGGCCATCGGATACCTCACCTACGTCGTAGGATTGGGGGTTCTGTCAGGTACATCTATTGTTAATTCATATATTTCACTGATCAGACACCCTTGTCTTTATGCATGCATGGTATACACATATTGGCATTTCAGAACAATCCGCACGGATCCGAACGACGACGATCCCAGCTATGGATCAGAACAGCGCCGGGTTAACCGGGGCGCGAGTGGCGCAAATGCGCCAGGCCCACCGAAGATAGGGGCCCATTTATCTACATAGGGACACGCCTACAATTGATGAATTTAATTATATGGCATAATGTACCGGTTGTTTGCGGCTGGAAACTGTGCTAATAATTAGACTATTACGGTATTGGTTTCGAAATGGTGAAATGACTGCTAATTAAAGACACCCAATGTTTTCAAGCTGTCCATAACTCAGAACAACCAGCTAATGTATAAATGATAACAACTGAGAGCACTGGACACAATTTCTTGACATGTTCATTTTATGCGCATACCTCAAATTGCACCATAATAGTATGCGCAGGCCGTTTTTATAAGAGCACGCGGCACATTATTACGAGGGGTGGTTACGAAACTCGGCAGCGTGGACTCTGTGTACTGATCTATGAGGTAAGCATATAATACAAATGACCAGAAGGCGTGTGACAATCGGAATAAACAAGCCTAAAGCGCTGACGTACTCTCTATCCCACAAACAAGACTAGCGTATTTTATGAATAATCGATAAAGTTCATGCGTACGCATTGTACAACATGATTATAGGAATGGAGTACCACATCCAGCAAGTGCCTATGTATTGCAGAGTGTGTGGGATGAGGCTAAAGAAGACCAGAGAGAAGCCAAATACTTGCTACCATTGCAAGGTTTTCTCAGCAGAGCTGAAAATTGCCTTTAGCATTGACACCTCGAGTGATGATGCCCGCATACAACCAGAAAGTTTCTGCATCTGTTGCAAGCATTCTATGCAGAGAATTATCAACGCAATCACAAAGGGGTTGCACTACAAGTGTGCTGTCATCCCATTTCAGTGGCTTAAGCATGAGGAGAAGGAATGCAAGGTAGAACTATTGCTTTAAAATCATATACATGTATTTGAAATAACAGTGTTCATGCAGGTGTGTGAGCACTTCAAAATGTGTGCACATGGACATGTTAGGAGGTCGACAGTGTCTAGTGGACGACAAGCAGGCATCACTCCTAACTTGCTCATTACCCATCTGTGGAAGATTGCCCCTCCTCCAATTGTTCTACATGAGCCTTGTCCACTAACGGCAGCCAAGAACAGCATGTCAATCTTGAAGGAGCTGAAATGTGTATTATGTTCCAATATTCTCTCACAGCCACTGGAACTTGCATGCAGTTCACTCGTATGCACCAAGTGCATAGTTGATATGATAGCAGCCTCTGGTTCTGTGAACTGTCCTTTCTGCTCAGATGATGGCCCCCTTGTTCCATCTCATATCAGACCAGCATCGAATGCTATACTTCTGCTGCTATCAGAAGTTTTGGTTCATTGTACAAGTTGTGGTCGGGATGTTAAAGCTGTAGAATATGATGCACACGAATGTGTACCATCGCTTACACCTGGAGAAGAAAGACAAGCAGCGGAACTTCTGAAGAGGGCTGCATCCTGTAGTCCTGAAACAGGTGC
Source organism: Eunapius fragilis (assembly GCA_963681505.1). Taxonomy (NCBI): domain Eukaryota; kingdom Metazoa; phylum Porifera; class Demospongiae; order Spongillida; family Spongillidae; genus Eunapius; species Eunapius fragilis. The sequence continues at coordinate 7,249,883 of OY811976.1, read as the reverse complement.
CATACAGCTTGCTACAGGATTAGGAGGACAAGTTAAGCGTATTTAGTGATGGTATGGTACTATTAGTATTACATACTAACAATTTATCACTTAGCCAATCACATTCATACAACTTACTAAAGCCAGGCAACAAACCTCAGCTGCCTGTGCAAAGACAGTAAAGACAAGGTGCTCTGAAATGCAGTCTATACGCAGCATTATCAGTGGAGGAGATTCATCTGCCCTCATCCAGAGAGAAGTACTCACCCTCACTGATAAAGAGCGCCAATCTTTGTTGGATGAAGCAGGCATCTCATCTTCAAGAGACATTGGGGCTGCTGAGGTATTGGCAATAAAGGCTGGGCTTGCCATGCCTTGGAATAAATTGCGACTACTAAGACGGTATAGCTTTGCAATACAAAATAGTGCAGGTGGTATAACTCACTGTCTTTTTCAGGTGGCTGAAATCATCAGGGATTCGTCTTGCTGGGGAGGAGAGGATGTGACACATTTCAACCCACATTGTGGGTGATAACTTGAAAGGCGAGATTGCCCCCTTTTCATTTCCACTTCCTTCTGGTGGCGAGGAGATAAGAGGAGCCCCTTTGGTGTACATTCCACATCTTGTGGACAAGGTTGCACAACTCTTAGATGGGAATGAAAGGTAAGAGAAGTCACGACGAATGGATTAATACTCTGATTAGATGTGTTTTTAGGGCAGGCAGGCTTACCTGGCATGAAGGTTATATACCTCTTAGCGAGGTGTGGCTAAAGATAGGAGGAGATAAGGGTGGTGGAACATTCAAGATGAATTTTCAGATTGTCAATGTTGCCACACCAAACTCAGTGCATAACACATGTGTGTTTAGCTGCTTTGCGGCTGGTAATAGCATCACCAATTTGCATATGGCACTTGACCGCTTTAAAGACCAGGTTGAACATCTGCATGGAATGAAATGGAGGTAGGAAATAAGGCTTACAAGTAAAAATGCATTTTATTAATATTTTATTAATTTGCAGGCAGTACACGACCAAGGTATTTGTGTGTGGTGACTATGAGTTTCTGTCCAAGATGTATGGCATATCTGGAGCCAGTGGTATGTGAAGTGGGCTCATTACAAATTTAACTGATGTAAAATCATGAACATGCAATAGGATGCTACCCTTGTCCATACTGCATCATCAAGAGTGAGAAGATGGCAATCTCTTTATCAGTCCGAGGACATGCTGCTGAGAGGACCCTTGAGAGTATGCATGCTGATCACCAGCGCTTTATCTCAGCAGGGGGAATCAAAAAAGATGCACAGATGTTTTATAACTGTATCTCACCTCCTTTTTTTGACATTCCAGTCTTGCAGGTAAATTCACCCAGCATATTGCTCAATGCATGTGCATGAATTACATCATGAAAAATAGGTTTGCCCACCTGGCCTCCACATAATGCTGGGCATATTTACCAAGCTATTCCATTTGCTGGAAGCCTTATGCTGTCAGCTGGACCTGGAGTTAGCATCACTTACAACGGAGTTTGATTCATCCAACTTTTCTAAGTACAGTGAAGCACTTCAAATCCTTCCATCTCTCCAAGCGGAGCTTGAAGAGGCCTGGCAGTCACAGCAAGAACTGCAGGAAATGGCAACCTATATGGCATTAATGAATAGTAACAGAAATCCTCTAGCTAGCCAAGGCTCTTCTGAAACAAGCTGCAGACAAAATGAAATCTGTCAAGTCACTTGTAAGTTGCAATAAATACTTAAATGAGTAATTAATTAAAACATCTGCACCACTAGGAAGCCAAGGTTGTCAAATGCCAAGCTACAGTGAAAAAAGGGTTTTGTGAAAAAGAAGGGCCATTTGTCAAGACACTTGACAATGCTTTGCAATCCTTTGGAGTTCAAAGGCAGCAATATTTCAGTGGAGCATTTATTGGCAACCATGTCCATAAGGCACTGAAGGTAGAATTTATTATTATGCAGATAAAATTCATATTACATGCTACTTTTCTCAGCTACCCAATGTCAAGACCCTTTGTACATCAATCTCACAAATGGCACAACAACAACTGCCCCATCGATCTGATGAGGTAGTGGGAAAAGTTTCACAGTTTATTACAGCATTTTCCTTATTTGGTAACTGTCATAATATTTGTGATCGTAACTTTTTATTGATGAGGCACATGCTCAAGCACTAGACAAGGTAAGTAACGACTTTTGTGCGATTTTTTAATAAAATTTGTCCTCTACGTAAATAAACAGGCTATTCGAGAGTTCTTTCTCTTCTATCGGGATACATTTCCAGAGGCAACAGTTCCAATTAAAATGCACCTTTTGGAAGATCATGCTGTACAGTGGGCTAATGCAAACCATGTTGGCTTTGGCCTACTTGGTGAACAAGGTGCAGAGTCTATACATGCCAAGTTTAATCAGCTTGCCCTGGCATTTGCGCCCATCAAAGACAGAGTGAAGAACCTACAGTGTATTTTAAAAGAACATCTCTTAAGCATTGAGCCACAATTGCTAGCTGCCATCCCACCTCCCGCAAAGAGAATAAAGAACAATACTTCCAGTAGCTCTGCAAAACCTCAATAAATTTGTATTTTAACAATATGCACGTCTGAATGCGGCTGCTGGGTCATGCATGTTACATGCACAGAGCAGTTGTTCTTTGAACTCATTTGTACTATCTCAAATAACCTCCGAAAAATATTGTCTATAATATCATCCCGTCTTTTATTCTTTAGAGACACCTCCCCCACATGACAAAAATGGCGGATTTTCGAACGCTCAACGTATAGTTCAGAAAAGGCGTCATCGTTAGTATTTAGCAAAAACGGATACAACCTACTGTGTACTTTACCGCTGTATTTGTTGTTTGGCCTGTCTCACTCCCTGAATGCCATACTCCTTTTTTGTATACACTATATCGAAACACGCCGTGCATAAGTCGATTGGTTGCAACGATCCATGCTAACAGTTAGCAACGTAAGGCCGGGCGATTTATGCTTTGTTATAACAGTCAGAGGTGTTCGCCACTTCTAGTATGTTTTATAGGTATATTGTGCATTTGGTGTCTTGGTGCAAAGCACATTCTAAGTGACATCGGTTGTCTGGTTCGTTGCTATGGGACAACGTAAATATTTCAATATTTCGGGCGTAGGGTCAACTTTCCACGCGTTCAATGGGAGCAAACCACCGTGATGTACGCATAGATGACGTAATGTACGCATATAAATATGCGCTGTACTTGCGCAAGTTAGCACTAGCTCCGCACGTGACGATCATGATATGATCTGCAAGTGAAGTGACAATTAGAATTGCATCACTGGTCTTATTATTCTCAAGTTGCCAATTATTGCGCACTGTTTTTGAGCTTGTAGCACGATGTCTGCAATAAAGAAACATTTGAGCGGCTGTGAAAAGCGACGGAGAAAAGAAGAAGTCGAAGCCTCTGTTTCACAATATCCAAAAATCAGTTCATTTATTTCTGCATCTACTCTGACTACCGCTACCGGTAGCTCTCCATTGCTCACTTCAGACCAGTTTCCATCCGTGCCATTTGGGTCTTTATCACCTGCCGACGGCTACAGTAACAGTTGTCACAGACTCACTCATCATGTCGGTGATCTTTTTCAGCCGTAGTACATACAGAGGGTGCAACAGAGGCACCACCTGCTTGCATTGAAGAAAGTTTTCAAGTTCCCGCATCAGATAATCTATTCAGATGGATAATTCCCAATGCGAAGATGTCACTGAAACAGTTCATCAAGATGGTGCAGTATTCCTCCATCAGATGGAAACTGATCCTGCTCTGTGCCTATTAGTGAGAACATGATAAAGTATTGGCTGAGAGTCGGTCCAGAGCTATGTAGGAACAGGGATGGAGTATATACTAATTCTACAAAGCAAGGAAAGTCAATCAGGTAAATTGCGCATTTGCACGCTCCGCAGCCGTATATAATTCACACAATGTCAAATTGTCACTTGCCATGCAAAGAAAGTAATATAAAAAGAAGAGTGAGTAAATGTACATGCACTATCATCGGCGCTATGTAGGCACAGATTTGCACGAAACCACCAGCTATGCGTCATAGTACTATAAACTCTTCCATGCAGTATCAAATTGTACTGGAGAGCGGTCATTTAGCCACCTGAAGAGAATTTATTTAAAATACTCTCCGCTCGACTTTGGATCAAGAACGATTATCGAGCTTAGCAATATTGAACATAGAATCTGAACTTGCTCGAGAAATTGACTATTCCAAGCTTAAGCTAATCGCCAACTTTGCCGAACTCAAATTACGCCGAGAACCTGTTTAAAAATTACAAGGTTGCATTACTATCTATTATCATAAAAGTAGATCATTCTAATAAATTTGTATAATTGTTATTATATGTTAGAGTATCCAAAAGATGCATTGAGAAGGCCGACACATGAAATGTTGTCCACTGTAAGAAAACACCATGATGAGTGTGAAGAATAATAGTACATCTGTGGTAGTAAATTCAAATGTGACGCTTGCTGATAGCAGCGTTCCACAATTGTTAATACAACGCTGTGTGTTGGAAGACTTTTATTACTAAGAGGCCCATTAAATTTATCCTGCGCCAGGCCCATTAATTGGTTAATCCGGCACTGGATCAGAAGTTTCCATGTTTTTTTTGCTTACTGGCTTTCTGGTACTGCATTGTGGCCCGTCCTGTGGTGTTAGTCTGCTGCCTACTGCGCGTGATCTTACTGGTTCAGCCCTGCGCCCATTACGTTCTTATGGTTATCGTATTCTTGTATTTGATTATTGCTGTACCCACTTACAATGCATGCACATGCTCGGAGCCCGATTAAACGCTATAGTCAGATTGCAATAGATATATATGCACAATAGTCAAAGGCACGCAATCATTACAAGATGACTGTGATGCTGTATAATTAACCATTACTAAGACCTTATCGGAAGTTTCGTTAGAAACTTCCATATAGGATTTGACCACGACTATGAATGTCATTAAAAAAACGCGACCCGTCTGTAACAACACTCCCGACGATCGGATCGTGTAGCTTGTTTTAGAAATCGATCTAGAAGTCAAAAATGAGTAGTTTCGTTTTTGTTTCATGTCGCTGAACCGCGTGGTTGTTGAGAACAAGAGTGTACTGCCCGTCCTCGTACCCAGTCTCGGAACAAGGGGCGGGTCGTCTTCTCCTTCTTCTTGGCAACGCATAACTCAGGGCAGGAACATTTCTAAGCGATGAAAATTTCACCAATAGCTTCAGAATCGGCTGGAGGACTCGCTTTTATATAATATAATACTTTGATAAACAATCGACTATCAGCCTCCTATGTCTTGTTAGTCTCGTACCCAGACCGTCTATGACGTAAGCGATTATCGCTGTAAACAGTATAATCACTACGTCCATACGTATGGACGTAGTGTTTACAGCGATAATCGCTTACGTCATAGACGGTCTGGGTACGAGACTAATGTCTTGTATAATTAAATGGGTATGAAAAAGAATAAAGAAAACAAGTAAATAAAAACATTCTCTACGAGAAAGTTGGTGGGATATAGGATTTGATTATGACATTGGTGGTGTAAAAAGCAAGGAAACAAGGTCTTATCAGAAGGGAAAATGTCAGAGTCCTATATTTAGCACACAAACAACACATGCCCTAGAAATGTGCTAAATATAGGACTATGACATTTTCCCTTCTGATAAGACCTTGTTTCCTTGCTTTTTACACCACCAATGTCATAATCAAATCCTATATCCCACCAACTTTCTCGTAGAGAATGTATTTACTTGTAATTATTTATACGCATCCGGCCGCTATATGTACTGATACTACTGCATGTATGGCACTACTGGCCACACGTTAGGATTTGTGATGTACACAATGCATGAGCAAGCAATTCCTTTACGACGAATTTAGACATTTATGTTTATCGATCAGCAGCTACATTTTAATAGGATATGTATATTTACTTTTATGGACAGCTAATATTTTTACCAGCAAACGTATGATCACGTGTACTTTGCTGGTTTGACTATTACACAGCTATTCTCTGTGAGTTACTAGAATATGTAAAAGGACTTCTCTCATATACTTGGTGGCTTTAATCGGCCTTTAATGTGCCAATATATCTATTTTCAGATTGTGACTGGAGCAGTCCTTGGGTTCATTGATACAAAGCTATCAATAATTAAATGGTACCTCAAGAATATTAGTTATCATGGATTGAGATCCATGTTTCATGCAGAATGCATCGCAAGTTGGATTATCTCTATTTTGGTTTACATTTGTTTTCATTTTAAGCTGCACTAGCAATCGTGATTAATGTGACCACATAGCCATTTGAATAATTATTCCACTAAAATCGAGATAATACGCATTGCAGCAGTATAACTATACTTACCATTATTGATGGGGGGGGGGGGGGGGTTACGGATGTTGGAAATTAAACATGTGTAACACGGACCTTATGGTAGTATCCGGACAGCTAGATGACTATTGTGTGCTCGTGGTGTACCTATGCAAACTGACAAAAGTAGATTAGGCTATGCACGCATCATGATCATCTGCGCATGCATATATAAACCTGGTGTGACTTGGTCTATACACAGCCAGAAGTTGCCAATCTGATTCAAAACTGGTGGTGCTTAAACCAGGGGTCGGTCAAAGTTTGAACCAAAGCTGTTGATAACAACAGTCTGATTGTGGGCTGTTGTACTTGGTTGATTCAAACTGATTACAACCTGATTAATGACTTTTTGATCAATCTGAACCAGATCTATTAACAGTTTGAGCCAGTTCGTGATTACAGGTTGATTCAAAGGTATGGTCACGTGCTTATCTCGTGGCCAGACACTGCATCACTGCGTAACTTTAGAGAAAGTATGATACAACGAACTGCGGGTCGTAAGACAACGTTGCTTCTTGATGTATCCTTACAGCCAGTCTCTGTATTAGACGCCCACGCATATGGTAAACGTTGTATTCGAGCCTCGTTAATTATCATTCGGAGTATATAGCAATGATGACATGCGGAAGGTATACATGAATCTATCATTGGGAGTAATACATGTGCAGCAGGAATACTTGATGAATAAATGCACACTGACAGCAGTTGCCACAGCAATGAATAACTATTGACCTTCACATAAGTACCCATCCAGTTGTGGCATAGTATCTATGGTTGCATAGGCGTCCGCTCAGAGTTTTCCAGGGGGGGGCAAAACCAAACCAGGGGGAAGGTGCGGGAGGGGGATGTGCCCCCTCCCGCGCGAAGCGCGAAAGCTTTCACAATGGCGTATCCAGGATTTCAGCGAGGGGGGTACTTAAGCTCAGGCCCGATACGAAAAGCGGGGGGGGGGTGCTGTCGGTTTCTGGCCCGGTACGAAAAGCGGGGGGGGGGGGGGGGGGGGGGGGGGGGGGGTGCTGTCGGTTTCTGGCCCGGTACGAAAAGCAGGGGGGGGGGCAGGGGTGCTGTCGGTTTCGGGCCCGGTACGAAAAGCGGGGGGGGGGGGGGGGGGGGGGGGGGGGTCTGGCCCAATACAAGCGCGTATCTAGAATGTGCTGGAGGAGGGTGCTGAAAAGCTTGCGCGCGCGAAATTTTTGGCAACCACGCCCATTCTTGAGACGGAGGGGGGTGCCCGAGCCCCCTGAGCCCCCCCCCCCCCCCCCACCCCCTAAATACGCCTCTGTTTCAGTGTTATAAGTATCGATCATGCTGTTATATCAATGAATATTAATTAGTTTGGGTATGCCAGGGGGGGGCAAATGCCCCCCCTTGCCCCAATGAGCGGACGCCTATGATGGTTGTGGTGACTGAGTGGAGGTCTGCAATTAAAAAAAAAAAAAAAAAAAAACGAATTTACGGTAAGCACGCCTCGAATAATAAAAACATGGCTACATCTTCTAAACGAAACCGTGGCGGGAAAGCGTATATTGGTGATCGAAAACGTAAGCTTATCGATTAAATAACTGCATGATATGTACATTATCTCTGTACTGTTGCCACGAGTGTGATGAGACCTTTACACGCCAGTTCAATCTCGATCGACGTATGTTGAGAGCGTCTCACACTTCTTTCGCTAGCAGTCTCGCAACACTGGAGGATGCACCTCGTGAGGTATGTAATGTAGGGAGTTAATACCCCAAGACCTTTTTTTCGAGGCGGACATGATGAAAATTTTACCCTTAGTGTACGTAGCTGTTAACCCTTCCATTCCATATCGGCAGTACGAAGGGCATAACCCTAAGTACCAAACCAAACCCCTGAAAATGTCCCTCCGTCGCTATATAGAGGTATCCTAATACAAAAAAGTATATCTTGATATGGCTTGATTCTGATGAGAGCCTATTTAACTCCTCACTACCAGAAAACTCAGGTATACTTAATATTCATTTGTCATATATATAGCATGTTCTCACATTCAGAGCAAGAAGGTGAACCTGAGGTTAATGATAATACTAATGATCAATGTGATGCACATGATGAAGAGCTAGTAAATGGTATGTTCATTTTGGATCGCATATTCAATTAAGCATATACACAGCTAACAGCTTTTGATACCTTTTTGGGTGAAAATGTACAGACAGGAGAAAGTTTTGGTTGTGGCACCTTTGATGCTCATCATTTGTGACAATCCACATGCCTCTCAACTGGTGAGCCATCTGGGTAGTGCAGCCAATAAGTTTTGCCGTATCTGTGAGGTACATGAAAAACATTTGGATTATAGTACTTTTGCATTATTCCTAGGTTGACAAAGGTGTGAATCCATACATGACGGATGAAGAAAGAACACTTGAAAAATGTCTCAATGAAATTGCAGCTATTCGTTCTCAACCAATGGTACAGAGTGCTAAGGAAATACAGACACTGTATGGCTTAAGAGCTACAGCTAATCCTATGAGTAAATCTTTACAGGTAAGTGGCTGTATAATAATAGTAAATAAATAAATAAATAAATAAATATAAGATTATCTTAAAACGTTTCAGGCGGATCCCAATAGATTCATACTCTTCTACTTGGGCCTTACAAGTACCTTTTTTCCAAACTTGACTGGAAGGATAAAGTTCTTGCTAGGGTGAATGTATTCCCTCATTCAGGCCTCACCGTTAAGATGTATGGTAACGTTAGCCGTTACTTTAAGTCCTTTGTTGGGAGAGGCTTCAAGGGATGGGCTCAGATGCTGCTTTAGTTTTAAGTCCATATTTGAGCACTAATGAGAGGAAGGTGTTACTGAGCTTGTTTAAACGTATGTTTACCAGTGACATTACTTGAACATAAAATCAGGTATTCAATAGCCTACTACAACTTTTTTTCTGTTGATCTGGCACTCCAGTGGCAACAAATCTGTGAAGAGTTTGTTACCAATGTGAAGGATTATATGCCTAACCTACTAAGAAAACCTAAAATTCACTTGCTACATCACCTGGTCCAATGTATGCAAGATTTTGGGCCATGTTCAGTATTCAGTGCGGAAAGGTGCGCACGTGTGTGTGTGTGTGTGTGTGTGTGTGTGTGTGTGTGTGTGTGTGTGTGTGTATTTTTGTCATTATGCATGTGTGTGTTTATGTGTATATGTATGTTTGTGTTGCAATGTTGTGTTTATTGAACCTGAAAGAAAGACATTCTTGTTTATTTTTTAGATGTGAATCATTCAATGCAACAGTGAGAGCACAGAATATATACAGCAACCGACTCTCACCTAGTCGTGATATCTGCCATCATTTTGCTGTACAGCAGCATCTGCGTCACCTATGTGATGCCCCATCTTCTGGCGATGTACGGTATGCTAAAACAGATAATAGCTGTATTGAAATACGAAATAATGTGTCTATATTTAGATGTGGTGATGGTTTGAAAAGTTTGTATCTCTCTCCTATGATGCAACATTTCTTCAATAATGTTCCCATTGAAGAACTTAATGAGCACTGGCAGAAGTATACATCATCCAGGAGCACTAAGGAAAGTGAGCACACCTATCTGTACATACATAAGGTACATTTACATAATGTTACATACAGCTTAGGTCCAAACATCCTCAAATGCTCAAACATGTCAACCTTGGAATTGTTGGTCTTAGTTACTCAACTACATGTATTGAAGGACTTCAGAACGATGAAGGAGTCAACATTCAGCTTCTGCACTGCCTACCTGAAGATTATGTTAAGGTTTTTGCTGGGATCATAGCACGTGATTCAGAACTTGTGAACGCAGGAGATTTCGTTGAAACTGTCTCTAATCAGGTAAAGTCTAATGTGTTATGCATATAGTGGCGGATAGGGGGTGTGGTGATGGAGGGTAGGGTGTATGGTGATGGGAGGGTAGGGTGTGTGATGATGGAGGGTAGGGGTATGGTGATGGAGGGTGAGTGTGGTGATGGAGGGTAGGGAGTGTGGTGATGGAGGGTAGGGTGTGTGGTGATGGAGGGTAGGGGGTGTGAAGTAGGGATAGTGGAAAGGCTGGGTAACAATGATGTACTAGCATGCAATGTGCAGGAGAGTAGGGTGGCCAAGGTACCAGCTGAAAAGAAGGCCATGCTCCAAAATCTAGTAGCTAAGGTTGGAACTCACCTTTCAGAAGCTGAGCAGAGTTCTACAATCTTCTCTTGGACTGCGCAGACATCTTTGCCATTAATGACAGTGACATTGGTTGAACAAATGCCCTGAAGCACGACATCAAGACAGGTGAATGCAAGCCAATGCGTCAGCCAGCTCAACGCTTGCCACCAAACCAGAGGGATAAGGTGAATAAATTGCTGCAAGAAATGATATCATCCAACCCTCAAGCAGTCAATGGGCATCTCTGATAGTTTAGAAGGATGGAAGCGTACGGTTCTGTGTGAACTACAGAAAATTGAATGCTGTCGCCATAAAAGATGCCTATCCTTTGCCCTGAATTGATGGTACATTGGATATGTTGTCTGGCTCAAAATGGTTCAGCACCCTAGATCTACTCTCAGGCTACTGGCAGGTTGAAATGTCGCAGAGAGATAGCCACAAGACTGCATTTGGCACCCCCCAAGACCTTTTTGAATTTAAGGTGATGCCGTTCGCTCTCTGCAATGCCCCAGCCACGTTCCAGTGGCTGATGGATCTGGTCAATTTCAAAAGGGGGGGCACATTTTGTGATAAAGTTGGTGTGGGTTTGGGGGGGTGGGTGCGGGAGGGGGATGTGCCCCCTCCCACGTAAAGCGCGGAAGCTTTTTTAGTATATATATATAAATAAAGCCAATGCGTCGCACGACAAGAAAGTGATTTGTGTACATTGTACATGTATAATATAGATATAACGCTTCATTTCAGTCACAAAATAATAAAGAGAACACAATTAATACTTTGAGTTACTTTCCTTGTCATAAAGAGTTGAAAAAAAGGCGTGTAGGTTTCTTCCGGATGAATTCCTCTACCGCAAAATGACTATTAATATGCACATCATAGTGGATATGCATCCTCTCTCCTATTGCCTCCCACATAACCCTTGTACCCTACCCACTCCCATGACAACACATTGGTGTAGCGTCGGCTGTGCACGACACCTAACAAACTTCACCACAAAATCAACAAAAACACAGCACACATAGAAGCACACACAGAGCAGGGGCCAACTACCTATAACTAAATTTTTGGTTTTAGCCTACTTTATTTAGAGTGGTGGGCCCACACCAGCTCAGGGAAAAAAACCTCAGTGAGGAAAAAACCCAACACACACTGCTCTGAACCAGACTTCAGATCTTGTGCTTTCATCTGTGGTCATGATGTTAAGGAGCAACCTGATTCCAATATGACAAAAAACATGTCAAAATACACTTATTTTGAAGTTTTCCAGGTGTCACGTGCACTTATGACCTTAGACTGACCATTCTTCCCTCTCCCAAGGCTAATATACCCTCCTCCACGTGGCCATGCCCACGTGCCTCACACTTACGCAATATGTATCCAATTGCAATCGGAGAGAGCATAGTTTCTGTCTAATTCACTGCGTTCAAACGACATAAACGTTTATAGACACAAGGATGACAACTTCTCTTCACCCATACATGAACAAAAAACAGTTTTGACCCTGCGAAATGCAGTGAAAGAACGCTTAGCCTCACAGCTTGTCACAGGAAGCACGCATCCTAACTGAAGCAAATGATGCACTTTGGGAAACGACTGCTTATCACACACATCTAAAGCCCCATGAAGTGTATCAGGTATCTTGGTGCTGCACCTCAACCATCTATCTCTCCAAAGTTGCAGCTCCAAATATAGGCCTTCAAATCATGGCAGTTCAACTTCATATAGTATTAAATCATTAGCAACAGTTTTCAATTGCCATCTCCGCATTTTACTAACAGTGGAGGAACAAGTATGAACAGACTTCTAATACTTTGCTTGGAGTTGTCAGAAAACCGATTATTTAATTGCATTAACACCTCATCACAGAATGGAACTACAATTGCTATTTTGTAGTATTGCTTTGTACTTTTTACTGGTTGATTTGATCTGTGCTGCTGCCTTCCAACTATTCACGGTTGCTCTCTTCCCCTCCAACATATCTTGTAATTTGAAGGATTTCATCATACCAACATTCATATCTTTCATCAATGTTACTTCTTATTGTCTTAATATCTTCAATTACACTATCAATGTGAAGGATTATCGCCAACGTACGCTAGCGCAACGATCCAACGATCCAACTGACACGACTAGGGGACTCTTGGCCCTTTGATATTATATCACTCGGACTATATCAATACACAGTACCTCACCATATATATAGTGAAATGCTCACACACAAAAGACATTGTCATACACACAACAGAGATTGTCATGCACACAAAGGACCCATACAGGGGAATTTCCCTAATACGTAAGTAATTATACAGTCACACACTAAGGAGGTGATAATTAGTCAGTCCACCACACTCCTTCTCCCTTCTTCTCGACGAAAGTCATTTTGTCGGAAGACTAGAAAGAGAATCAGCATTGCTGTTGTCTTTTCCTGGGCGATGGTGGACCTGAAACTTAAAAGGCTGTAGTGAGATGCTCCACCTTGACAACTTGGCATTATTCTCCTTTAAACGGTCCAGCCACTCTAAAGCCCAATGGTTGGAAGTAGTTTCCGGCTGAAATAATCTACTGGGTGGTCCCGCGCCTGTGTCATCTACTTGACTCAACACCGCTCCAACTCCCACATCTGAAGCATCTGTTTGCAGCACAAAGTTCCTCTCAAAGTCTGGGCTCTGCAGAACAGGAGCACTGCACAATAGATCCTTTAGTCTTTTGAACGACGCCTCACACCTTTCATTCCACACCACCTGGTTAGGTGCATTCTTCTTAGTAAGATCCGTGAGAGGAGCTGCAATGCTTGCATAATCAGGGATGAATTTTCTGTAATACCCCGTCAGTCCAAGGAAACATCGAACCTCTTTCTTAGACTTGGATGTAGAGAAAGCCTCCACGCCCTGCAACTTGCTCCTTTCAGGCCGCACAGCACCATTGCCCACAATGTGGCCAAGGTATACACATTGGGCCATCCCAAACTGACATTTTGAGGGTTTGGCAGTAAGCCCGGCTTCCCGTAGTCGCTGCAACACATTCCTTACTTGGTCCAGGTGTTCCCCCCAAGTTCTGCTGTGTGTTACCAGGTCGTCTATATAGGCAGCCGAGTAGCACTCAAGTCCCTTCAAGACTCGGTCCATCAATCTCTGGAAGGTCGCTGGTGCTCCCTGTAGACCGAACGGCATAACCCTGAACTGGAAAAGGCCAAACGGTGTTGTAAAGGCCGTAAGATGTCTGGATGTTTTGGCCATAGGCACTTGCCAGTAACCCCTTGTGAGATCGAGAGTCGTTATGAACTTTGCCTTGCCCAGTCGATCGATCAGGTCATCAATTCTGGGCATAGGGTATGCGTCCATCTGTGACTCAGCATTCAGGCGTCTGTAGTCAATTATAGCCTCAGTGTGCCATCTTTCTTGTTCACTAAGACTATTGGAGATGCCCACTCACTTGATGAGGGCTCAATTATCCCTGCATCCAGCATCTCCTGTATCTCTTTATGCACCAATTCTCGATATGCATGAGGGAGTCTGTAAGGCGACAGTCTGATTGGTCTGGTACTTGTAGTTGTCACCTGGTGTTCCACCACGGTTGTTTGTCCAGGGTTGTTACTCATGACATCACTAAACTCTGTCAGCAGTTCCTTCAATTGTCCTCTGAGTTTCTGACAGCTGGTTGCCAGATGTAGAGTCACCTTAACCCCCCCTCTCCATTCTGGGATCTCCACTTCCTCTGTCCAGTCCTCTTCTTAAGCCTCTGACCAGTACCGTATAATCCCAGATAAACGCCGCGGCGTTTATTCGGAACAATTTTAATTTTTTCAATCCCTTGTGGTTTAAGTGTTTTCTCTTGAACTATATGTACAAATCAGATGCTATTTTACAATCTCATAGCCATACACCCCTACTACTGTGTTGCATTCTTGGTAAGTCTTAATCTTTGTCCTGTTTGAAGTAAGGACCGACAATGTAGGTAACGGTTGCGGTCGCCGCGACCCGTAGTTAACGAAGCTATTAATTTTTTGTATTGGTACATTGCTCACCTTGTACCCTTGCCTGATCGATCTGTCAAGTTAGTTATTGCGTTGCGTTGCGTGTTGATTTTTAGCAGAGCGTACAAAAGCCTTGCTTCTTCCCGCCCTTTTGCTGGCAAAATGGGAGTTGCCATATTAAAATTAATAACGATCGTTGGTGAATAATTTCACTCCCCGGCGCCACTACTGTTACAATACTTTGAAGCGTGGGTCACAATGACCTACGCCCAGAAATGGCTGGGTGAACACGACACTTGTTAGTATATTTGACGCTGTTTTATGGTTATACAACTTGTACTCTATCCGACGCCACAAGTACCATGATCGTAGCTTAAGCCACTCGAACACTTTTAGCAGTACATCATTACTCATTGGGCTTGTGTACAAACTGAGGAAGTTTTCTGGCTCTAACGGCGCATAGCTTTGTATTGTAGACGGAATGAACTTGATAATTATTTTGTTTTCGAAGCGGCTCTGTTATAAGTTTTAAAGTTAACAGTTCGTGCACGAGACCTAGCAACTAGGTCAAAACGGTTGATCACTACAATACAACATTATAGTTGTGCACGAAATGTTTTACACAACAGACACTGGCATTGTAGAAAATGAAAGGTTCTAATGTTCATGCATGCTTGACATGGTCTCACATACTAGCCCTGACCCCATGAACAACAAGACCTACCCCCACCACCCAACCCTGTTCCCATGCACAACCAGCCCTGTTCCCGTGCGCAAACAGCTCTACCCTCAGAACCAATCCTGGGCCCAGAGTAAAAATAACTTTCTGGTGTACAGAAAAGATCTGTCTACATGCCTAGACCGTTCATGTTGCTGCATTTCATTCTGGTTGTGCAAAAAGTGGCTCCAAACAATGCACTAAGATAATGAGTTTAATGACGCCATTATAACGGTATGTTTAGCATTGTTCTAATTTTATCCTTTTTGACCCACTCGGAACAATAGTGGGGCGGCAAGCTAGCTAGCTACATCTAAAATATAATTAAAAATTTAATCTATTTCATGGCTATCCACGACCTCATCCTCACTGTCTTCTACACCATCTAAACCATCCTCATTATCACTGCCTTGTGTAAGGGACCATTCATCATCGACTTCACTCTCATCTTCTTCGCTGTCATCGGCATCTGGCGGACTCTGCATAAATTTTACAAGTCGTTGGTGGCATCATTCTCTAATCCCCCTTCTTTGGTGTAATGAATCACCTTGGGTCACAGCTTGTTACACCACACACATCAAATGAGTGACGAATCGTTTCAGAAGAGAGAGACTCCCAAGATTTTAACACCCAATCCACCATAAGAGCCTTTGACGGAGCTCGCAAATTGCCAGCTTTAGTTCGCTCGTGGTTCTGTGCTGACATCCATGCTGTGTACAAGTCGCGATAGCGTGCCTTAAACGGTGCATTCCAGCACACATCTGCAGGCTGCAGGATTTTAGTGCATCCACCCGGTACTGCAACGATATCTGTGTTGCTCTCTTCCAGCAGAGATTTAACACTGCTAGTAAAGTGGCATTTAAATGTATCCCACTCTAACATTCGTTTTGCACTTCCAGGGTCAACCGAGTCATTCCACACTGTAGCTATCCATTCCATGGTGAGATCTTCATTCATCCATCCATTGTCGCTCATTTTAATTACAGCAACATGCACATTACTTATTTCCTTCGGGATCCTTTTTCCTTTAAAGACTACGAATGGCTTCAACTTCGTGCCATCGGCAAACGCGGCTAGGCAAATAGTTATTCTCTGTTTGTCATGTCCTGTTGTTGCTATTTGTACAGTGTGGGCCCCTCGTACTTCAATAATGGAATTACCTGGCATATCAGCCCAAATTGCTGTTTCATCCATGTTGGCAATGCAGGGGAGAGGTAGCTGATTCCTTCTTATGCGCTTGCTGCACGTTGTTACATAGTCTACAATTCTTTCACTCACATTTTTTGGGAGACTTTGGCCAGCTGTTGTCTTCACCCACGTGACAAACTTGTGTCGCCGCATGAATCTAGAAATCCAGCCAGGTGAAGCCTTAAAACTTGGATTTGTGATGATGTCTTAAGCAAAGCGAGCTACATCCCTGCGCAGCACACGAACATGCAGGGCTTTCTGTTGCAAGATGCGGCGTTCAATCAATTTTTCTTGTACCGGGAACTGAACCTTTCTCCCACCTCCTGAAAGACGTTTTCGGACCTTGCATGCTATCTTGCCTTGCTTCTTCATCATTTCTTTCAATTCCATTTCCTGTTTTTTCCACTCACGAACCCGTTTCTCATCCACTCCCGCTTCCCTTGCTGCAGCTCTAATACTACTGGTCTCAGTCTAGCTCACAACCTGAAGTTAAAATATTACACTGTACGACTTCTTTCTAATGGGGCCAGACATCCTTAATGAATTCCAAGTTGCAAGTCAATACGCTATCTCACTACGTATGTACGCACGTATGCGCACATGCAAATTAAGCTGTAATAGTGATACTAATTTGAGCAATTACGCTACCGCATAGCCTGGATGTATAGTACTGGTGATGTCATAAGGTCGGGCACTAAACATTTACATTGGTTAATACGCTGCGCTTGTAATTTAGGGAGGAATGAAATTATTCGCCAACGATCGTTATTAATTTTAATATGGCAACTCCCATTTTGCCAGCAAAAGGGCGGGAAGAAGCAAGACTTTTGTACGCTCTGCTAAAAATCAACACGCAACGCAACGCAATGACTAACTTGACAGATCGATCAGGCAAGGGTACAAGGTGAGCAATGTACCAATACAAAAAATTTATAGCTTCGTTAACTACGGGTCGCGGCGATCGCAACCGTTACCTACGTCGTCGGTCCTTACTTCAAACAGGACAAAGATTAAGACTTACCAAGAATGCAACACAGTAGTAGGGGTGTATGGCTATGAGATTGTAAAATAGCATCTGATTTGTACATATAGTTCAAGAGAAAACACTTAAACCACGAGGGATTGAAAAAATTAAAATTGTTCCGAATAAACGCCGCGGCGTTTATCTGGGATTATACGGTAGTTCCCATACGTTGGGGTGTTCCACTTCTTTAACATGTTGACATGGAAGGTTCGCTCACGCTTCCTAGTATCATGCATATCTACTAAGTAGTTCACACTGCCAATCCTGTGGAGCACTGGATACGGTCCCTGCCATTGCACAGTCAGGGCTCCCGCTGAAGTAGGAAGTAGCACCAGCACAAGGTCTCCAGGCTTGAATTCTCTCTGGCGGGCATTCTGATCGTACCAGGCCTTCTGCCTCCTTTGGGCTTCACTGAGGTTCTCTCTCACCAATCCGGACATGCTCGCCAATTTCTGCTGTACAGCCAATACATAAGACACCACGTTGTTGTTACACTTCTTTGGTTCCTTCCACGTCTCCTTGAGGATGTCCAAAGGTCCTCAAACTGCCCGGCCATATAGAAGTTCGAAAGGAGAGAATCCTGTGGAGTCCTGTGGGACTTCCCGATCGCAAACAGAAGGTATGGTAGCCATTTGTCCCAGTCCTGCTGATCCTCAGCCACAACCTTCCTCAGCATTGTCTTGAGGGTTTTGTTGAAGCGCTCAACAAGACCATCTGTCTGTGGATGATAGGGAGATGTCCGTATTGGGTGTACATGTAGTAGCTGGTAGATTTCTGACAGCAGCTGCAAGGTGAAATTACTCCCCTGATCAGTCAGAATCTCCTCTGGTATTCCAACTCGAGCAAATATCCGTACCAGCTCTTCTGCTATATGTTCCGCATCAACTGCTTTGACTGGTATAGCTTCAGGGTACCGGGTGGCATAATCGCACATCACGAGGATGTACCGGTTACCTGATTTGGTCCTAGGTAGTGGGTAGTGGGCCCACTATGTCCATTGCCACTCGCCTGAAGGGTTCTGTCACCACAGGCAGTGGAATAAGTGGAGCCTTAACAACTTTCTGTTTGGAGAATCTCTGGCACACCTGGCAGCTTCTGCAGAAATCTTCTACATCCTTGTAAAGGGTAGGCTAGTAGAACCTGCGTAGGATCCTTTTGGCCGTCTTGTTCTTGCCCAAGTGTCCTGCAATCGGTACCTCATGTGCCAGTTGGAGCACGGCCCTCCGACACTGAGCAGGCAGAACCAGTTGATCCACAGCCAACTCTGCATTATGCCCCTTGGGTATCCACCGCCTGTAGAGAAGACCATCTGACAGGTAGTAGTGGGTTTCTTGCTGCTCTCCTGCCCCAACCTTCAACTTAGCCAAAGAGGGGTCCTCCTTCTGCAGCATCTGTAGCTCCACTGCTGAGATGTTCAGCGCACCAGTTCCCATCTTGGGTTTGTGCCACTGCTGCTTTGGAGCTCTCTTCTGGCTTCTGGTCAATTTCACCTTTGATCGACCACCAGTCATCATCCAAGGTGCAACCTTGCGGCATCTCTGTATGTTCCACATCTGCAACTCCAGGATCTACGACTGTTGCCTCTGCCTGTTCTGCCTCCAATGTTGACGGCCTCACTTGGGAGTCTTTCTTCTTCTGTAGGAGAGTTTTCTCTTCCTCCTCTTGCTTCCTAGCCCCAGCTTGTGTTACTACCATCCAAGTACACCTTGCCTGGCACCACAGGCTTTGCTGAAAAACGTAGTCAACTCAGGTACATCAGTTCCCAGGAGGACAGACACTGGTAGTGATTTGGACACTGCAGCCTCCACCATCAGTGGAACTCCATCTACTACCAGGTCGACATTTGCTAGTGGGTAGAGCACACAGTCTCCATGTGCACACTGTATGGTGACCACTTCCCCTGTCACCAGCTTCTTCTCAGGTACCAGGCTGTGGTGGACAATGGTCCTAGAGCACCCCGTGTCCAGCACAATATCCTTCACCTCTCTTCCTTCCACCAGTCCCACTCTTTGATGTGTAGGGTTGCAGTGTCTCCCATTGACACAATACATTGCTTTCTCGGGGCACCTTGAGGCCACATGCCCCTGTTTCCCACACTTGTAGCAGGTGATAGTAGATGAATTGTCTGCACGCCACTGTCCTGGCTTGAAAGGTCGCTTGACCCTGGAGTGTGAAGGTCCATCGTCCTCCTTGCTAGGTTGATGATTCGTCTTAGTCCCTTGAGGTGGCCCACTATTACCTTGTTCCTCCTTAGAAGACTGCCTCCTTGCCTCTGCGTAGTCGTCAGCCAGCTGCCCTGCTTACAAAGCTGTCTTTGGCTTCCTTTCCTTCACCCACACCCGAACAGACGGAGTAAGTGTGTTCAGCAACTGCTCCTGCATTATGGCTTCCTTTATCAACTCAACCGTATTCACACCTCTGAGCCACTTATTGGCCAGATCGTTCAAACGTATAGAAAGGTCCTGATACGACTCCTCGTTGCTCCGAACAGCTGCCCTGAAACGCTGGCGGTAAGTCTCCTCCGTTATATCGTAACGTCTGAGGATGGCCGCTTTTACCGCATCGTAGATAAGAGCATCCTCCGTCGATAACGCTGCATAAGCCTGTTGTGCTTTCCCCGTGAGCTGCGGTGCCAACCTGAAAATCCATTTGGCCTGAGGAACACCATATGCCGCCATCAACCGTTCAAACGTCGTGAGGTACGCTTCTATGTCGTCTCGATCCGTAAGCTTTACCACCCGAAGCTCATTTTCGCTGGCCCTAGTAGTCTCCGGAGACTCGGTCTTCTTCGCTTCTACTAGTTTAGCTAGCAACTCCATATGTGTACGTAGTTCCTTATCGCGCTCATGTCTCTCCAGCTCTCTCGCCTCTTCCGCTCGCCTTTTTTCCTCTTCGCGCTCACGTCTCTCCAACTCTCTCGCCTCTTCCGCTCGCCTTTTTTCCTCCTCGCGCTCACGTCTCTCTCGCTCTTTCCTCGCGGCTTCTTCTTCCTCTCTCTGCTTCCTCTCCTCAAGCATTGCCCTCAAGAGCTCCGCAACTCCCGTTAGCCCCTGCTCGATGTCCCTGTCTGCCTGTCTTCCGATCGTTCCGCTAGTATACGCTCGACCAGAACGTGTGGTCATCCAATTCAACGTTAGGGTCCTCTCAGCTTCCTGACTGACGAATATCCCACCGCGCTGCCACCACTTGTGAAGGATTATCGCCAACGTACGCTAGCGCAACGATCCAACTGACACGACTAGAGGACTCTTGGCCCTTTGATATTATATCACTCGGACTATATCAATACACAGCACCTCACCATATATATAGTGAAATGCTCACACACAAAAGACATTGTCATACACACAACAGAGATTGTCATGCACACAAAGCGCCTCCCAGCGCAAAGGCCAGCTGCTGCGCAGGGCATCAGAGGCCTGCGCACAAAGGACCCATACAGGGGAATTTCCCTAATACGTAAGTAATTATACAGTCACACACTAAGGAGGTGATAATTAGTCCGTCCGTCACATACAATGTCACAAAATGCTTCATATATATCAAGATCTCGTTTCTGAAGCTTTGATGTTATACCTTGGTGGAGGAAGCAAAATATTTTTTAATGCAATAATGCAAACAGATAATTCAAAGTTCCTAAACGAGGCTAAAATACCCTGTGCTCTAGTTTTAGTGTCAGAATCCCAACTCCAGCCATCTGTACAGCCCTCAAAATCCTCATTATGAATATAGAGGTGAGGTGCAACAATGATTTCACATACAGTCTACTGCTTCAGCTAGGTCAAGTACATTTTTGAATGTCTCAAACCGTTCCACCCACTGCGTTTTACAGAGCCCTACAAGTTTTGTTATGTTTGTATCAGTTAGTGTAGTCATAGGTATGACCTTTTCTAAGAACCTTGGGCGTTTAGGCGATGAATTAAACAATAAATAAGCTTCATTGATTGCTGCAACACAATTCCTAATCTGTGCTAACTTACTTGCATTTGCTATTACTAAATTCAATTTGTGGGCATTACATGGTGAATAAATTGCCATTGGTACAACTTCTTGTACTTGAGCTTGTAAACCATTGGTATCAGAGGACATTGTTGATGTGGTATCATAGGCCTGTCCTCGCATGTTTTCCTTTATAAGTCCACACATTTCTAACTGCTTAAAGATAGCATCTTTCAGGCCAGAACTTGTTCCCCTTTCAATGTAGGCAAAATCGATGAAGCTTTCACAGATTGTTGTAATTTTTAAATCATGTTTTAAATATCTTATGCACAGAGAAAGTACTGTTTGGTTGGAAATGGTATCTGTAAGTTCATCTGCAATGATGCTGTAATATTGACAGGTACCTGACAAATATTGAGTGATAGATTGTCTTATGATATCACCTATTATAGAGATCAAATCATTTTGAATAGTTTTAGAAGTATACCGAGCATTGGCAGGGCAGGAGTCGATAAATTTCTTAAGTACATTATCCTTTGTAGCATACAATTGAAGCAATTCTTTGAAATTTCCTTGGTTAACTGTTTCATTGGCTGTGCTATCATCCCTGTGGCCTCTAAGTGCAATCCCTTGTTTACCACAATACACTAAACAGTCAACAATGCTTTCTAAAGCTGTTTTGTTGAATATGAATTCATTTTCTTGCTGTTTAAGCATCTGTACATCCACCCTGCTTGCAGAATTGCATTCATTTTCCTTGAAGCAACTAGCTCTTAACACAGACACTTTGTGGTATTCCTTTTTTCATGTGCCACAAGAACACCATCTCTACCCAAGGCCTTTTTAAAATAACGAAAAGGAGTTTCTACAAGGCAGCCAAAGGAACACCCCCGGACACTAGCCCTCGTAGCAAACAGAACACAAGGCCTGCAAAACCCTCCATCACATGACAGAGTATACTAACCAGTGGAACTGGTCAAGCCATTCAGCCCGAAAGCTACGACTCTTGCCTGATTTTTCATCATAGTGCCTGGGAAACCTGTATTTTGGAGCTGGAATGAAATGATGTTTCAAAAACATCTTCCTGTCTTCTTCATTTAAATGATCTCGATCTTTCACTTCCCCAATATCACATTAGGATGAGTAACTGATATTACATGCAGCTTCTTCTGTGCTATCTACTTCTGGTACATAACCAATCAAGCACCAAGAAAAACAAACTTTGCAATTTACCTATCAACCATGCTACTACCATTAGCCTCAACAATGTTCCGTTCTATTGTTGAAGATGACGGTGCATCAGGTTCAATGTAGACACAAGACCTACATGTGGCATATCGACATCAATGATACTAATGTATATATTTAAGGCTCTGAGTATTGCCACAATCAATAAACCACAAAACACAAGCCATTGCGCCCAAGTATGAATAATGGGGTATGACCTTTTCAGTAGAAACGCAATGATTGAACTTTGCTTCCCGTGATTCATGGCCGAACAGATGCTAGCAGTATGCACACTTTAAATTTTGACAAGAGAACTCCCAGAATCGATAAGCGAGCAACATACCACGTCATGTGAATAAAGTGTGATTATTGAAAAAAATGGGGGGGGGGAGGGGGGGGGGGGGGGGGGGGGGGGGGCACGCGTGCCCCTCCCCCCCCCCCCCCGATCCGCCACTGCTACATCATAGGATGGGGGGGTTTGTGTCAGGTACCTATATTGTTATTTCATATATTTCACTGATCAAACAACCTTGTCTTTATGCATGCATGGTATACACATTGGCATCTCAGAACAGTCTGCACGGACCCGGCATACGGTGATGGCAGCTTTGGATCAGACGTTTCCTTTTTTGCTTACTGGTACTGCATTGCGGCCGGTCCTGTGGTGTTAGTCTGCTGCCTACTGCGTGTGATCTTACTGCTTGAACCCTGTGCCCATTACGTTCTTATGGTTATCGTATCCTTCTATTTAATTATTGCTGTACCCACTTACAATGCATGGTGTAATACGAAGCACGGAGCCTGATCAAACGCTACATCGCGGATGCGTATAAATAATCAAGGTCTATGCATACATGCATGCATGTATGGCTCTATATGCAATTCAAATAGCAGACCCATGTGTAATAGTAATGGTTAAATACAACATCACAGTCATCTTGTAATGATTGTGTGCATGTGCGTGCCCTTGACTGTTATATCTATTGCAATCTGACTAACTCCTAGCTTCGTGCATGCATTGTAAGTGGGTACAGCAATTATTAAATCTAAAATCATGCTTAATGTGACCACATTGCCATTTGAAAATTATTTGACTAAAATCAAGACAAATATTTAATAACTATATTATTGTAATTATAATTACTAGCTGGGGAGGGGGAAGTACAAACGTTTGTGGCTGGACAGTCGGTTGGAAATTAAACAATACTGCAGTTCACCATGAATGAGTTGCTTATACTGCTATGACCACAAAATGCAGCACTTTGGTTTGCGATAATATATATGTCTTCGTATGCGTAAGACTCATTGTAATTTTGACACAACATCCATTGCTTTGACTAGCTGGTTGGCAAATTTCCTTTTGACATTAGCTGATTCCTACTTAAGGCAACCCAACTGCCACAGGCCCCCCCCCCCCCCCCCACTCTCCTTGGCTGCGAAATCCTTTTCATAGACGCACATCTACTGGCCCGTGCATGT
Organism: Eunapius fragilis; assembly: GCA_963681505.1. Classification (NCBI taxonomy): domain Eukaryota; kingdom Metazoa; phylum Porifera; class Demospongiae; order Spongillida; family Spongillidae; genus Eunapius; species Eunapius fragilis. The sequence continues at coordinate 7,225,794 of OY811976.1, read as the reverse complement.
GTGCCTTTTCCCTCTCCGCCTCTTCCAGCTTCTTCCTCAACACAGCCAGTTCACCCTCAGCTAGCTGCAGCCTCCTGTGACACTCACTCCCCTGCTGTCTCTGGGCCTCCCTTAACTTCCAAGAGGCATGCGGGGGTGCGAGGTACAGATACACTTACCCTACCTAGTGAGTGTCACCCCCATGTATCCACATGCCATGTAATACCGCACTAGTTTGTCATTGCTTAAGACCAATTAACCTTAGCCATGTTGTTCCTCTCCAACTCACTTTCGTTTCCATATAGATATCCTTAGCGCATTCATATTTCATCAGTATAGCATATCGTTTTTTTGTTCAGTTCACAATGATATTGCTGCTCCCTCCCCTTTCTCACTCTTCCCCCCCTCCCCCCCCTCCCCCCATGGATTCCATAAGTCTCATACTCACAGAGAAAGAAAAGGATCCAGCACTGTCCACTTCTTCCCACTTGGGTCCTTCCACTCCTTTGCCTGGAAACCCAAGAGGACAGGTTTCCCTCCTGCAGGCAGAAGACCATCACACACAACATTGTACTGGTGCATTCCGACCGACACTGGTGATGACCATCCATCACTGTGCTGTGTAGGCAAGGGCAGAGGAGTGGGGCCCCAGTTGTACCAGTTGTCCTTGCCAGGTTCTGCATTCTCTTTCTCTTCTTCTAAAATTTATCTTCACCACAGACTGCTGCACGAGGGAAAATAGTGACCGATGCAAGTTCTGTGATTGCACCCTGTAGAGGTCGAAGGCAAACATCTTCCACTGTGCTACCTGGATAGCTAGTGCGGCTACCTGGATAGCTAGTGTGGCTACCTGGATAGCTAGTGCGGCTACCTGGATAGCTAGTGCGGCGTGGCGTGGCACTCGTAGCAACGGAGCGCGGCTCCCTGAGGGCAGAGCGAAGCTGATTAACATGCTTACTACTAACACCGACACTAGTGATGACCATCCATCACTGTGCTGTGTGGGCAAGGGCAGAGGAGTGGGGCCCCAGTTGTACCAGTTGTCCTTGCCAGGTTCTGAATTCTCTTTCTCTTCTTCTAAGAATAAATCAAATTTATCTTCACAACAGACTGCTGCATGAGGGAAAATGGTGACCGGTGCAAGTTCTGTGATTGCACCCTGCAGAGGTCGAAGGCAAACATCTTCCACAGTGCATGCCTCCCCACCCAGAAATTCAGCAACACAGACAATCTCCTTCATAGTTGCAGCATGGCAGCGGTAGGCATGTAACAGCTTCCCACACTTGGGATTACCATGAGGTGCTGGAATTTTCTGAAGGGCCTGGGCCAACATCTTCATTTTACTTACAAGTGAGAATTGTAATCGGCAGCTTATATGCATGTTGCTAAGTATCACATTCAGTTGTTCCACAGCCTTTGGACTCATGTACACACGGTCCACACCAGCTGTGTGCCGGACCACTGTTCAGCTTCCCCAGCTTCTCATCATCCCTCTCTACAGACAGTGGTGGGAGGGGCATGTAATACACGGGGCGGTTTGATCCCTCTGTGATGCCCTTTGCAGGGTTGTACGCTGAATATGCTGACGCACATACGTATAGTGCACCAAGTTGTCTGTTACCCTGACGATCTACCAATGAGGCTGTCGACAGCTCCACCAGTGCCTTCAGTCCAAGCACAGCTCCCATGGACACCACACTTACTGCTGCCTCCTTACCAACTAGGCTAGTTCGTGTGCGGCAATGCGAATATTCTCCTCTGGCTTCAGATGAAGGATGGCACGATATCCCCGCACAACTTCAATTGCACAGTTGTGCTTTATAGATTTCAGATGTGGGACAACTGCAGCTGCAATGTCCGAGAGAGACCCAGCATCATCAATACCGTGACAACAAACAACCGAGTACAGAATGCGAAGAGAGGCATTGGAACGGACAACTGGTGAAGGTGATCTCACAGAAGACTGACTACGACCAAGAGAGGCATTGGAATGGACAACTGGTGAAGGTGATCTCACAGAAGACTGACTACGACCGAGAGAGGCATTGGAACGGACAACTGGTGAAGGTGATCTCACAGAAGACTGACTACGACCAACTAAGGCATGTGATCCAGCTGGAAATGGCAATGGTGACTGATCAGTCTGGTGGTGTGCCTGCAAAAGAATATGACATGCAGTTAATGATTAACTTGTGTAATTACAACAAATTATTACCTCATCCGCAGAAGTTGTAAAAGAGTTAACATCATCCACAGTATCTAGGAGTTGCACCTAAATGCATGGAAATCAGATTACAATTTCGTTAACATGTAAAATCAACTCACAGAAACATCACCATGATTGAGTGTGGTCCCTCTCATATCATTCGATTGGTACACAACACTACGAGTAACTATAAAAAGACATTATTCTATCATTATACCATGCATGCTTTACACTTGCACTTGAAAGTTAAGTTGTTTTGTAATGTGCATTCACAAACAAGTACATGTATACACTTATTTTTCTCACCACGCTGCTTTCCCATCATGTGGTGATGAAAAATGTCTTTGTGGGCTAGTATGCGCTCATGTTGGGAGGCTTTTTTCTTCTTCTTTGATGGTCTCTCAATTGGATCCAACTATGTAGGTGTTGTAGAATGAACTTCTGTCGCAGCACTTTCAAGTTCATCACGTGTGATCTCCATAGCAATTAGCTGATCTATTTTCGTCTCTAGATCTCGACGATCACCTGAATTGAAATATATTATAGATAAACCAGCTCTAGGACTTAGTTCACAGAGTGTATTTTATCTTACAGTATCTATTTCATTGTTATTCATTTTTGACATGACATCGTATTCATTCAATCCACGCATGCATGATCCATCTTTGTGTCTATTAATTGTCCTGATCGAATTTCACCCAGGTGTACAGGAAAAAAAGTTTTTGCCATTCTCTCATAGAAAGGACCTATACTTGCATTTAACGATACTGGCTTATTGTACAAGTCCATGCATTTAGGATTGGGCCGAGACAACTAATGCTTAACTCCTTTTGATACTTGTAAAACAAGAAGTGCTGGCGGACCTATGCACTAGCACCACGAGTATCAAAAGGAGTGAAGCGTTAGTTATCTTGGCCCGATCCTAAAAGGACTCGCTTGTACAATAAGCCAGTCGCTCTAGCAAGGAGGAAAAGGTCAGCAGACCGCTCTTCCATCGCCTTGCGCGATATTAACTTACCTGTACTTAGGGACCGTAAACTACACAATCGCCAAAACTAATTTGTACAGTACTTTACACACATACATAGGTACATCATCATTTCTCTTTCAGTCAATATACGCACACATTCTTAAGTATTCTTACCAGATTTTGCGAGCACTTCACCATCATAAAGCTTTTTCCCACACCATTTGAACTGTGATATAGCTCCCACATACGTTTGGCCACCTTGTTGGATGGTTTTCTCAGAAATGACGCTCAAAATTTCATCGTCAAGCCATCTTACTAACAGAAAACTCGGACACGGGAGCGATGTCATCGGAACTATGGCTCTGCTCTCAACCATGCCAATTCAAAATAAAACATGTGAAGCATCACGTGCTCGTTAATAAGTTTTTTTTTTTTTTTTTTAAATGGCGGCTGCAAGTAGACGAGTACACAACTCAATCCAATTTCAGTTTTCAGACCCTCTGTCAAAACTTGCGACAAGCAGAACTACACGCTACAGGATAAAGATGAAAAGGCGGTGTGACATGGCTATTGGGGAAGCTGGTCAAGCTACTGTAAAGCAGACTGTGAGTGTGCGGAACACGTAGAACAGAATGATAAGCAAGAAACCTATACAACCGTGACAGAAGAGCCATTCAATGTCCCTGAAAATGATGTAATGCTTGAGCAGCATTTTGTACCGATTTTATGTGATTTACCCGAAGAGCCAGAATTTTTACCAAGTGATTATTCCAATCCAAGCAATTTCTCGGAGTGTTTAGCCAATGACGAATTACCCTAGAAGACAGAATTTATTCCAGGTGTGTGTCGTGATGAACAAGTTGATTCATTGAGTTCTGAACCATCAGAATCCAATATACTCTTAATGCAATACATCATGCGACACAATTTAACACAGGAAGCTATATCAGACCTTCTTAAACTTCTTCACATTTTCATGCCAAAAATAGACTTGCCCTCATCTGTATATATGTTCAATAAGCCTTTTATGGCAATGAACTTTCCACTTGCGTTTCATTATTTTTGTAATAACTGTATGCAAGATATTTCCAAAGATGTACAGCACTGTCCTAAATGTAAAGCCACACTACTATCTAAAGGATCGAGATCAAAGTTTGTAGAGCTTCCATTGGAGTTGCAATTGCAAAATGTATTACAAAGTAAGACTGACGTACATGCATGTGCATCATATTTGTGTGCTAGCTAGATCTGTATACATGCGATGTGTATGAATGTATTACTTGTATCTGCATGTATAATCATGATCTATATAGCTATATAGTGTGTGCATCATAATAATCATGATAATTTTTTGTACAGGATGTTGGGAAGATATACATCAGATGTATCATTTCCGTTGCATTACTGGATGTGTATGATGGTGCTTTGTATCGTGCACTGATTAAGGATGGATTTCTAAGCAACAATAATAACGTATCATTCACCCTAAATGCAGATGGTGTTCCAGTGTTTAAATTGTCATCCTTCTCATTGTGGCCAATCTACCTTCAAATAAATGAGCTTCCTATTAAAAAAAGGTACACTGACATATTATAATTCCGCCCATGCATGCATGCAGGTATTTTATTATTATTATTTAATTCGATCAGTATACATGTGCTTATGCCATGTATGTTTTAATTATTTATACATCTAAATTGTTCAGATTGATTGAAAACATATTTTTCTTGCATGCAGGCACTTAGTAGAGAACAGACTGGTAGCAGGTCTCTGGTATGGAAAAGGGAAACCAGAGATGACTTTTGTATTAAGATGTTTAGGTGACACTTTGGCAAAGTTATACTCTGAAGGTATGTATACATGCATGTGTGTGCATATATATAGTAGACTACAGTGATAAATGTAGTGTGTCATATCTATATGCATAGGTGTTGAAGTTACGTTAAACGGAGATAGTCACATCCATTTCAGAAGTCAAGCAGTGCTTTTAGCTAGTGCATGTGATTTAACAGCAAGAGTTCAGCTCACAAATATGGTGCAATTTAATGGTTATTATGCATGCCTGCGTTCCACTCAAAAAGGCAAGAAATTCACATAATTTCAATAATGAGTACAGTTATCCTAAATTTAATTACTACTTTTTTAAGGAGCAGTAGTTAAAACAGCAAATAATGGACAAGTGATGACCTTTCCATATCAACTTGAAGATCCAACAGGACCAATGAGAACCTGTGAGCAGTACTGGCAAAATGCAGCTGATGCTGTACTTTCTGGATCTCCTGTGGGTAGATTTGATATTCATATACACAACATATATACAGTTAATTGTATCTATGTGTTACTTGCATATAGGTCCTTGGTATTAAAGGGCCTTCATGGTTGGCAACCATTCCACGGTTTAATATTATTAAGGGTGTCAGCTTTGATTACATGCACATTGGGTGTCTTGGAATAACTCGATTTCTACTGCATCTTTGGTTTGATTCAACCCATTCTAAGCAACCATGGTAACTCCGATGTCACATTAAAGAAATAGATAGATTATTGTGTGCCATTACTCCACCTGATGAAATATTAAGAGCACCAAGAAGTATTGAAGGAACCTTGAATTATTGGAAAGGTACAAGTGTATATATATATATTATATATATACGTCTGTATGTAATGCCTGCAGATAGGTGTGTTTACATGCATGTATGTGTTTGCACTGTGCAGCATACGAACTAAGAATGTGGTTACTACACTACAGCCCTGTAGTACTGCACGGATTTTTGCATAGTGACTATTACCAACATCATCTCTTATTTGTGGAAGGCATATATTTATTGTTGAAAGACACTGTGGAGGAAGAAGACATCTCAAAAAGTGGAGAACTATTAATGCACTATACCTATCTTTTTCCGGTTCTGTATGGTAACCGTTTTCATGCATTCAGTTAGCATTAATAATAAATGCATGTATGTCTACATGTCAGTATATTTGTGATAGGTGAAAGATACAGTTCAATGAATCTCCATGGACTTCTACATCTTCGAGATGTAGTGAAGTCATTGGGTCCACTTTGGGCTCATTCATGTTTTCCGTTTGAATCTGCAAATGGTGAAATGTTGAAGCTATTTCATGGAACAACATGTGTTGAAAAGCAGGTATACATCTCATATGCGTTATGATGAGTTAATTTTTACAACTTGTTTATAAATCAGATTGCTAATCGTATTGGAGTAATATCAATGTTACCACTGCTTGGTAAAAAAATTGCTACTGGAGGAAGAACTTTTTTGGAAAACGTCTAACTCTTATATGGAAGGAGTAAAAGGTATAGCATTGTTTGAAATGTGCTTTTCATTGCTGCATCTGTTTTATCCAATGCAGCCATTGCAATTTCATATCAGCTGATATCTGTATGCATGGAAAACCATGTGGCACTGAGCTTACCCAAGAGCACATTGCTGTATTTACCAAAGGCGGTTTTGCAATCCCAGCTGATTATCCTGTTGTGTTGTACTCCAAAATACATTTCAGAAGCACTGGCAGAATAGTGAAAACTAAAAGAAAGCTACACAAAGGCCTTCTTCGTAATAATTCTGGAATTGTATTCTGTGATCAAGCTGGCATGACATGTTATGGAGAGTTATTATTGGTTGTACTATGTGAGAATCATAATGCATATGCAATTGTCCTCCCTTTTATTCCAACTGGAGAAATTCTGAGTAACGATTCTGTCACAGATTACTCCAGTGACCAACACATTACAAAGCTAAATCTGCCGTATGTTTAACATAGCTAGTATACATTATATTAAAAATGGTAATACTTTCATTTTAAATATGTAGTTCAGTGACTGGAGGCAAGAAGTGCATACCTATAAAATGTATCAAGGACAAGTGCATATTGATGCACTATAAAGAAGATCACATCTATGCAAGTATATTTCCCAACTCAAAAGAAGTTGAATAGATTTATACATGTTTACTTGAACATAATACTTGTGCATAATGTAATTTGAACAACATTCATGTTCTTGTGTAATGTTATGTGCGCATGACAGTATGTAATCACTTCATTTTTGCTCTTTGAGAGTTAATTGTCATCATGTATCCACCTCATATTGCATGGCAATTTGATCATGTATTTATGATTTAAATAGAGCGACATCTAAACATATACATATCTGTAGTAAGAATTACATGTAAATTAGCATCTTCGAATCTGTTGCCTCCCTTGGTCATGCATGCATGCAATGATGATAAACTTCTACAGCACAATCTTGTCATAAACGGCATTAATTAATCTTGCAACCCCCTACAACCTTCTACAACTATATAGTAAGCTTGTCATGAACTGCCTTAATCAATTCTACAACCAACTACTACCTTCTACAACCATAAGACAAGCTTGTCATAAATCCTACAACCTGTCTGCAACCTTCCCCAACTATTAAACAAGCATGTTTGTCTTACAAGGTTGTAGCAACCATGTGGCAGGGTTGTCACAAGCTTGCCATTTTTACTTGGGGTGAGAATTGATCCTTAAATTTCCATTGGGCATCAGATCACGGATTTTAAAACTCGGGAGGAATTTGTGGTTCCTGGTCAACCTGTTGTGTTAGATGATTGCATGAGTTCTTGGACAGGTTCTGAAGCAGATGTTGCTGAAGGTATGCCTCACAAGACCAAGATAGAGAGGAAACCAGAAGGGGTGGGTGCTGAATTGAAAGCCATGGCGTGCGGTTGAACAGGAATTCTCCTGAAACTAGACATCATGGAAGGCAAAGAGGCAAATCAGCAGAGTTTGGAGAAAGTACTGCAGTTGTGCTGATCTCTTTTTGGAACTGGGAGAATTGTACATGCTGATTCAGCCTTTTCATCAGTTAAGACACTCTTGGCTCTTGAAGAAAGGGGTCTATTCTTTCAAGGCATGGTCAAAACTGCACCTAAGGAGTATCCCATGAATGGAATTTATGAGAATGGTCTTGAGGAAGGGGGAGTGCCATCAAGAGGAGAGTGGTGTTTGTTAGAATCAAAGACACCACTGAACACAAACATGTATGTACCTGGTTGGGAAGACAGAAAGTTGAAGACTATTATTTCAAATGCAGGTACCACCCTTTCTGGGAATCTCAGCAAACATAAACGACACAAGAAGGTGGAGAAAGATGGAATGTATGAAACAGTTATACCTACCATAATGAGATCTCTCGACCTGCTATGATAGAGCTTTTTTTCCAGCTGCTTTGGTGCTATAGATGTCCATGATCACTACCACTAGGGTTCCTTGGCATTTGAACGAGAGTGGTATACTCATTGTTGGTGGCATCGCTTGTTTGCTACTGGATTGCCAATCATCCAGTTGGGTACAAGAATGTCTGCTATCGTCTGGACTATCACCTCCATATCCGTGACCTACTTCAAGTTGACCACCAAACCAAGCCCTATCAATAATTAGGGCAAAAACATCCCTCAGGGCATTGTACTGTGATGCACAACAATATCACCCCCCCCCCCTCCCCCTTTGCACGTCACAGCAGGATGCCTTATTAATTATTATTACTACATGAATACATGAATACATGAATGTGTACATTATTACAGATCTAAGCTACACAGTTACTATTAACACAAGAGAATATGTAACACATAAAAACTATCCATTAAAGTTAGTTAATGATCTTGGAATGCTTATTATTTATTATTATGCAGTTAAGTCCTGCAGATATTCTAATCTAATTGTTCCTGAGCGTGACAGTAGTGCCCGTGCATTGGTTCGCATCATAAGCCTGCCATATAATTGGCAGATGGCATGTGACTTGGAGTGGTGGCTAGGTGAGTTGCTAGGCGAGACAAGGTCTGTGTGGCTTCTGCACCCCAGCACCCATATGTCTTGACAGCAATGGGGATACACGACCAGCCAAGCCCTAAGCATTTGGCATCATTAGAGTTGTGCTTGCACACCTCAGCTGCCAGAGCTGCAGATTACTTGCTTCCAGTAAAGTACTTGAATTTAGTGTAGATGTGATATTCAGATCCAAGTCTGCTGGTTTGCCCAAATCCCAATGAGGAATGAGAATGTCAGCTGGTCGCGTTCGATGTCCTTCATGCCTCAGACCACTTCCTGCCTCAATATGAGGATCCAGACAAGCCCGTCGACGAGATTCTAAGAGGACATTTCTGAGCGATCCCCCCCCCCCCCCCCCCCCCCCCCCCCCTCATGCTTGCATGTTAAGGTATGGTGGCCTAAAGGGTCCAAAGCATGAGATGGACAGAAAGGGCAAAGGAGATTGTCAGAAACAGCAATGTCCAACTACCACTTTACAGCGGCCTGGAACTCAGCTGGGTCAAGATGGAGATTGAGCCCGACAGAAGGAGTAACTGAGAGCCAAGCTGCTGTATGTGGTGACGAAACTGAGAGCAGTCGTGCTTTGTCAGGCAACGAGGCCTTGTCAAGTAACTCTCCTAAATGATGGTCTTCAATTTTACCAGATAGGGATTTCTGGTGCTGCACAACCTCAAGATATGATCCAATACTAATGAGTCATCAGGGAAGACAGGTTCATTAAATTGTTTGACAGATGCATCTAGGTGCTTGCAAGATGAACAAAAACTGGAAGCACTCAAAGATGAAATGTAGGTAGCTGTCGAATGTTTGGCTAGATTACGGAGCCCAAGACCCCCTCTGCTTAGCTTGTTGCCAGCGGCATCATATTATGATTATAATTATATTTGAAATTATTATAAAAGTATGATGCTAAGTGCTCTGAACTAGGGTGGCGTTGCACTCCCTTAGCCGTAGAATTGTACGGAGCATGGGGAGCTGAAGGATGCAACAATTCTCCTTTATTGCTTCCCGGATTGCCATCATTATGAACAAACCGAAGTCGATGATCCTGTCCAACTTGTATGGCAAACCTGGTTACATCCTCGTCCGGTCTAATGCCAGAGCCATACTGATGAGATCCCTGGTGCCGGCCACTGGAGATTGTTTCTCTGGGAGCGTTGTGTTGTGTGATTAGTTAACAATAATAATAAGTGCAAATAAAGTAAATGATTTCAAGCCACAATAATCAAGTTCTGTTTCATTTGAAATCATTAATAATCTTAACATAACACAACATGACAGAAATATGTGTACAGACATTCATATTAGTTTACGCAAGTGGAAGAAAAATAGAAACAATACAGATATGTACCTTACAACAATAAAATCAAAAATGTAAAATCAAGAATGTTTGGACATGCAGACGTTGTGATGTTTGCACATGCAGACGTTGTGATGTTTGCACATGCAGACGTTTTGATGTTTGTACATGCAGACAGTGTGATGTTGTACATGCAGACGTTGTGCTGTTTGCACATGCAGACGTTGTGATGTTTGCACATGCAGACGTTGTGATGTTTGCACATGCAGACGTTGTGATGTTTGTTTGATTTATCGTGCGAACATTAAAAATCGGAAAACCTCGAAAAACTTTGGAAAATTAATGCTGCACTAATCGCTTCTGTTTGTAATAATCGATTTACAAGGTGGTATAAACCTTTTTCATAGTCAAAATAATCGATTTTGATTTAATTTTCAAAAATGTTATACACACCCTAGTTAAAATGCCATGCGCTTAGGATGTACATACATGTTTTTGAGTGAAATGACGGGAAACAAACAAAGTCCACGAAATACTGAATATAGTCTTCCGGCTGGCGGCGGCCCTGATTCAGATGGGGGCAGGGGGGGGGGGGGGGGGGGGGGGGGGAGGAAACGGAGCCTTATATGGTCATGTGCATGTGAACATCGTTTTGATTGGTGAGATCTGTGGACGTGATTGCGCGGTTGGTGTAACAATATAACATGCCATATACGGATGAGCCCTTTCAAACTGATCTCAAGTACGCCATACAGCTGCAAAGATGACCAAGTGTACCGTGGAGGGAATTGCGCGAAAGGTGACAATTAATTTAATCAATTGTGGCGTTGTTTTAAGTGCTTTATTTGGAAATGCTTCCATACTTTGGATGTACAGTCCATGCCCCGCAAGATCATCCTATTTATTATATAATAATATGTATACAGGTTGCCCTGACCACCCTCGCCTTGTCGGCCATCGGATACCTCACCTACGTCGTAGGATGGGGGGTTTGTTTCAGGTACATCTATATTGTTATTTCATATATTTCACTGATCAAAAAACCTTGTTTTTATGCATGCATGGCATACACATTGACATCTCAGAACAATCCGCACGGGTCCGCACGACGATCGCAGCTTTGGATCAGACGTTTTCTTTTTTGCTTACTGGTACTGCATTGCGGCCGGTCCTGTGGTGTTCGTCTGCTGCCTACTGCGCGTGATCTTATTGCTTCAGCCCTGCGCCCATTACGTTCTTATGGTTATCGTATCCTTGTATTTAACAAATTATTGCTGTACCCACTTACAATGCATTGTGTAATATAAGCGATACGAAGTTCGGAGCCTGATCAAACGCTAGTCAGATTGGTATGCACAACAGTCAAAGGCACGCACATACACGCACTCATGCAGTACAGGTGATGCTGTCTAATTAACCATTACTATTACACATGAGTCTGCTATTTGAATCGCATATAGCGCCATACATGCATGTATGCATGCATGCATAGACCTTAATTATTTATACGCATCCGCGATGTACTTACTACTGCATGCATGTATGGCACTATATGCATGGTTCTGGCCACACATTAGGCTTAATTTGTGATGTGCACAATGCATGAGTTAATTAACAGAAATCCCTTTACGACGAATTTAGACATTCACGTTTATCAGCAGCTACATTTCTATAGGAGGATTTGTACTTTACGTGATTGCAGTAGGTCTGAATAACCTAATAACAGAGGGCATTAAACCCCCAACGTATTTTAACGCGGTCTTTGCTGGTATGATTATCACACAGCTATTCACTGTGAGTTACTTGAAAATATAGTGGGACGTCTGATACACTCGGTGACTTTAACGTGCCAATATATCTCTTTCCTTTCAGGTTGGGACTGGAGCAGTCCTTGGGTTCATTGATACAAAGCGGGGAATGGAACTTGGATCCAGGGAGTCTTACATCCCTATCAGTAATTAACCATTGATCAACCGTGATGTGTTTGCTTGGGTGTTGGACGTAGTTAACACTTGGTCCCCTAAGGAAGAGAATGAACTCATTATAAAGTATGCTATCATAATTTTTTGTTTTTTGTTTCTGTACAATATACATTTGTAGATGGAAGCCAAAGCTTTATCTCAAGAGGTGCACACAAATGCGAGTACCAAAAAACGAAGTAGGATAATTGCACAATGTACATATGGTTATCAAGGTAATGTACTTGGGTGTGCTGCATTAAGCAGGCATTACTACCACGTTTGGACTTGAGGTCACATATGGATATGATTTTTCTCATCTGAACACATTGTGCAATAGTAAGCTGACAAAGAGCCACATTCATAGCAACGCCTAAGCCCCCTTTCCCCACTCTTGCTTATACATCTAGTGACCCAAGTGGCTTAATATCATGCTGTTGACGACTGTTACCAGCTTCTTTCTCAGAGGTTCCTGTTAAATCCAATGATTCGTTTTGATAACTTGCTGAAGCTTCCTCTGATATCAGCAAGTTGTAAGCAACCTCTTCTGTGAACTGGGCATGGGAATACTCAGTCTTTGCCATGGGGATGAAAGTGGTTCCACATATCCGTCTCAATAATCCCACGAAATGTTGAGAGCACCATATGATCCCATCTTTGGGTGGTCCAAGCTGCCAGACCTGCTTACCTACAATGATTGCTAACGTCAATAATTGCAGCAGCAGAGAAGTAATCCTCAACTAGTTTTGTCCTCTTCTCCAACTCTCTTTCGTTTCCGTATATATAGATATCCTATAAACCACATGCAGCGCAACTTCTCTGCGCATTCATATATATTTGATCAGTATATAGCACATCGTTATTTCGTACAGTTCACAATGATATTGCTGCTCCCTCCCCTTCCCCCTCCCCCCTCCCCCATGGATTCCATACAAGTTCATCACTATGCATGTGTCCTCATTTCCATCCATGGTCTTCAGAATGGCTTAATTCGATCCGTTCCTAATTATAAACCTAATTACCAACTCCAACTGCGCTACCTTCCCTCTCATCTTACAAGACCTGAAAGTGTGGATACATACATAACACAACAGACTTTCAACGTATCCCTTCTTTGTCATTACATTTGCCATTGTTAGGGCATTGTTTTGATTGTGGTGGTTAGCATGTTTACGTCTTACAGACCTCTGAAGGTAACATGAATCGAAGCGATTGATACACTAGGCGCTCTTTATACAAACTTTTTGTCGTGAGTTATGCAAACCCAAATGGCCTCATTGATCGAGTACTGTATGCTGAATAACATCTCCCAAATATACCAGCGTTAGCTGTTTGTTACTTGCTAGTCTGGGAACCTCAAGGACGAGGGAGCCGGGGTGGGGGGGGGGGGGGGGGGGGGGGGGGGGGGGGTCCTTGTATGCATGATGTGTACATATAGACCTTTTCATGAGTTCCATTATATTTTAATGTCTTTATTTTGTCAGCTCTGCGGTGGGAGTTATACTATGTGGCTTCTCTCCCCTCCCACTCAATAAAATGCAACACCAATTAGACCATGCAAAGTTATAGCTTAATATTGTATACATTTTACTCCGTACATTTGGCACTGCGCCGTTCCAGGTCTGCAACTCTTCGCTCACATATAGGTCACTGAACCTCTATGGTTGAGGGGGCGGAACCAATGTTTGATAAATGAGTTATAATAATGAGTTATAACTATAGGGCACGTGTTGTTCGATAAATTAATATAAGCTGACGCTTGAAGGAATAGTGTCAAATAAAGACTTTCAAGGAGCATCGTGCGAATATTTTTCGAAAAACGTGAGTGTGTAACCTTTTTGAAAATCAAAATCGATTATTTTGACTCAGAAAAAAAAGTCAATCAATTTTTCAGGTTTAAATCACCTTGCAAATCGGTTATTATTAAGCAGATAATCGATTAATGCTGTATAACTAAATTGCACTTAGGTCGAAGCTATGCTGCCTATGCACATGCACATGAGTGAAAGGTTTTCGGTTCTCAACGGTGTTGATCAGTGCATGCATGGCGGGAAACAAACATAGTCTATGAAATATTGAGTCTGCATGGACAGCAGCCATCAGTATAGTTTTTCGGCCGGCGGGGCCCTGATTCAGATGGGAGGGGGAAACAAACGGGAGCCTTAATTATTAGTATGGTCGTGCATGGCGGGCATCGTTTTTGATTGTGAGTTCTGTGATGTGATTGCGCGGTTGGTGTAACTATATAACATGCCATATACGGATGAGCCCTTTCAAACTGGTCTGAAATAGGCCATACAGCTGCAAAGATGACCAAGTGTACCGTGGAGGGAATTGCGCGAAAGGTGATTTTATACAGTGAATTAATTTTATCATTTGTGGCGTTGTTTTAAGTGTATTTGGAAATGCTTCCATACTTAGGATGTACAGTCCATGCCCCACAAAATCTCATCCTATTTTATGTATACAGGTTGCCGCCATCGGATGCCTCACCTACGTCGTAGGATGGGGTTCGTGTCAGGTACATCTATATATTGTTATTTCATATATTTCACTGATCAAACAACCTTGTCTTTATGCATGCATATATGGTATACACATTGGCATCTCAGAACAATCCGCACGGATCCGTACGCCTACGATCCCAGCTATGGATCAGACGTTGATTTTTTTTGCTTTCTGGTACTGCATTGCGGCCGGTCCTGTGGTGTTCGTCTGCTGCCTAGTGCGCATGATCTTACTGCTTCAGCCCTGTGCCCATTACGTTCTTATGGTTATCGTATTCTTGTATTTAATTATTGCTGTACCCACTTACAATGCATGCACGAAGCTCGGAGCCCGATCAAACGCTAGTCAGATTGCAATAGATATATATGCACTACAGTCAAAGGCACGCACATATAATGCATGCACGCAATCATTACAAGATGACTGTGATGCTGTATAATTAACCATTCCTATTACACATGGGTCTGCTATTTGAATCGGATAACATAGCGCCATACATGCATGCATGCTATATAATTATTTATACGCAATGTACTTAGACTACTGCGTGTATGGCACTACTGGCCACACGTTAGGATTTGTGATGTGCACAATGCATGAGCCAGCAATTCCTTTACGACGAATGTAGACATTTATGTTTATCAGCAGCTACATTTTAATAGGAGGATATGCATGTACTTTACTTTTATGGACAACTAATAAAAGGGGACTATTTTGCACAGCAAACGTATGATCACGCGGTCTTTGCTGGTATGATTATCACACAGCTATTCTCTGTGAGTTACTAGAATATGTAAAAGGACTTCTCTCATATAATTGGTGGCTTTAACCGGCCTTTAATGTGCCAATATATCTGTGACTGGAGCAGTCCTTGGGTTCATTGATACAAAGCGGGGAATGGAGCTTGGATCCAGCGAGTCTTACATCCATATGAATAATTAAATGTACCTCAAGAATATTAGTTATCATGGATTGAGATCCCTGTTTCATGCAGAAAGCATCACAAGTTGGATCATCTTTATTTTGTTTACATTTTGTTTTCATTTTAAGCTGCACTAGCAATCGTGCTTAACATAGTGATGTGACCACATTGGATCGCAATTTCAAGACAAATATTTAATAGTAATTATGTTCGCAGTATAACTATACTGGGGGGGGGGGGGGGGGGGGGGGGGTTTACGGATGTTTCAGTCGGTTGGAAATTAAACATGTGTATCACGGACCTCATGGTAGTATCCGGACAGTTAGATGACTATTGTATACTGGCAAAAGTAGATTAGGCTATGCACGCGTCATCTGCATATAGACCCTCTTCCATTGTGGGCGTGTAAACAAATAAACGTCGCACACGTAACGTACACGTAACGTTTTTTTTTTTTTAACGCCCACATCTTATGACATTTATTTGTTTATACGCCACAATGGAAAAGGTCTATATAAACCTGGTGTGACTTGGTCTATCATTTGTAAATCCTTGGTTGTTACAAGTGGCGTAGTCGGCAGGATCGCTGAAATGGCTTCACGTCCATTGCTACCCGATACTACACAGGGAAAAAAAGACCGGAAATCAATTTTGATTTATTAGTAGATATAATACATGACATGTTGGATTTCATTATGATTTATCGTTCCGCGAATCCAGCAATTATTCCATTGATGATACGAAATCTGTTAATAGATTTTTCATTATGAATATGCATGTGGAAATCATTTACACGATTTTGCAGATGCTTTCCGGTTACCGCATCGTTTATAAAATGCTGCGTTGTATTTGAGTTGCATTTAGCACATGATTCTATCTGAAATTGATTTTATAATTGATTTATTGTTCACGTGCACCAAGTACACGTACCCAAACCATTCCAAACGATGAATAAAACATTAGCACGCCGCACTTATCATGATTTTGTACTGAAACCTACATGCATGCACGATCCATGTCCTCAGTGCATTCGATGTGTGCATGCCGCGTATCCGCTGATTCAGCTGACAGAAACTAGCTGACTCTGAGGGAAGCATTCGACCAAACACTTCTCGGTGCCTTCTAACTGATGAGTCTGAGTACAAGGAACGTCCCTTACACCTCTTGCAATTGCATTTCCTTCATTCTAGAGCGAGACATTCTCTAGCTCTATATTTCGCCCACCACTTTCAATTCACACATGCGCAGTTACCTATTCACACCTTTTCACGTGTTTATGGCGGCGAAAAAAGGATCAAGAACTTCTACGGCTAATGCTCAAAATCATGATGAAACGAATGAAGACCTTCGAAGGCAGAGAGTGAGATTGCTTGAAGGCCGGGTTCAGGAACTAGAGAAAGAGTTCGAAAAGTCAAAGCAGCAAATGCCATCAAGTAGTAAGTTAACGCGATAAATGTATAGTACATCAGTGTATATATAGGGTGTGTTCGGTTTTCAGAGGATTCTTCCCCTCCCCTGAGGAAAACAATACCTACCTCTTGTACGTTCGTATACCTTATGCAATATATACAAATATACTATATACAACCTGCATCCAACAGAGAGTTTTGCAAGACGTATTTGAGCAGTTCTCAAATCAGCTAGCTGAATTCCTTAATAATTCAGTCCACAACGTAGAGTGAGCTGGAACCGGAGTTCAAGAAAAGCCTGGCTGATTCTGTCCAAGATAATCTTGGATTACATGGCTATCCGGCTGCTTCAAACAAGCAGATTAATAAGAGAGTAAATTAATAACACTATTATACATGTATACGAAACTACTTAAATTCGGATTGCTATAGGATTATTACACCAGTCGAAGGTCTACTATCTTGACTAATGCATGGAAGTCCTGCTCTAAAGCAGAAGCGATGCCTCTCTCTTAAGTGCAGCCGATTAACTTATGTAAGTTATACGCTACTGTCGGCATGCATATATGACTCATTGCGCGCTGATCATAGGTGGCACGCGATAAAGCAGTTCAACAAGCCATTCAGCAAGGGGAGATATATGTGCTGATGATGAAGAAGCTGTGAAATGTATCAGAGAGTCAGTCTCAGCTATAAATCCAAATGAATTGTCACCACCGCCAAGCTACAACAGTGACGATGAGCAGGTCTGCAAGAGGAGACAAATTTCGATTTTAGCTCGGGCCAGAGCATCTCGAAATTTTCAGAAATGCCAGGACAGCACAGACAAACAGAACTTTTTAAATGCGGAGTTCTCTACAGAATCTGCATGACTCTTAGATATTTTTTGGCATCGTGTAATCTTGAATCATGCAATTAAACGTATATTTCATAGATGAATCTTGACAAAGAAATCATACACAGAATCTGAGACTAAATAATTTGCACATTTCATAATTGATTCTATACCTTACAATCAATTAGAGAATCAAAACTAGACAAAAGATCAGATTTTGCGATTGATTTTATCACTGAAATCCATTCAAAAATCCGAAATGACTCTTTCTCTAGATTCTTAAATTGATTTTTTCTATTCATCAACTATGATTCGCAGAGGATTTTGAATGCCCAATCAATTATGCAATCATTAATACGATTCGCGGGCTTTTTTTCCCTGTGTCTGTTGATGACCCGACTATGGCGTTTGCGTCCCCGTCACTTCCGGCCGAGTTGGCACAGGTAACGAGTGGCATCTATCTCCGAGGTACATGTATACTTTGTAACCACACCTACTAAGCTTTTAATAATTAGTGCCTTTAATATTATTACATTCGTCAGCTTGATAATCGGTGTGCATGATATGACACTTTGTACAGAGCTTGCATAATTATGCTCAGTAAATGCCTCATCATCAATCCTGATTTCCATATTAAGCACGCATGCAATGTTACTTACTAACAAGTGAAATCTGTATTCATGAAGAGTTATTGCGTTGTATAGGTATTCGCTGGCTCTATCCTAGGTCAGGTTCATTGGCCAAGCTCGCCCATACGAAATGTGGGTGCCGCCGACATGCTAGATGAAGAATAATTCAGGCTGTATAGTTTCTCATTCGCGTATAGTCTCGCGGTGCTAGAACCCACAGTAAGAACGGCTACCGGGATATAGGTATGGCTTCGTAGTTATTGGAAAGCCCGATTCCATTCCGGTTCCATACCAAAATTTCAAATGTTCGATTAAGAAAATATTTATATTTCCAATAATTGAACCAATTTTACGCAATCGTTCAAATTCTCGACTTTCCCATCCAAGCTGCCATCGAAATTGAGGCGAATGTCTGGCAAATTGTGATTATGTCATTAAACGAAAGATCAAAAAATGGCAATAAAATGGACAAACCAGAGTGCCATTAATAGAGTAATCGAAATGGCACAGACCCTCAAAGTTCTTCAGAAGCGCGTATCTGCACTAATAACATATCGAATTAATAAGATATATGTTGTTTACAAAAACGAAGGGGGGCAGCAAGTACAAACACGGACCGATGTCTTTCATGCAGGAATAATTGTCCTATAGGGGAGGACAGCGTAGATACGTTATTGTCAGTTTTTAGGTTGTGCATGATAATAATATTTGGAATGTGCAATGTGCACGCATGCGGCAAACTTCAACAGGGTCTCATTACTATAGTGTAGACCATGGTCAGATGTTGCCTAGACCGTGGCATTTGTCAGATGTGCCTCCTCCATGCATAACTGGGCATTTCGATCACGTGGCCCGCAGCTGCCAACTACCAGGCACCTTCGAGCCACGGGAGCTGAGGGATCTGCATGGATTAATTGCGGCTACGCACCATATGCGCGTACACGGGTGCTGTTGTAGATAGTTTAGACTGAGAAGCAATGCATGCATGCATTTTGAAAACGCTTTTTGGCCTTGTTGCTAGCCATGCAAACGAAGCCCTGTGTGTACATGTATAAACGTTATACGCATGCAATGGTATATATATGAAAATCATATGCCCTTAGTTGAGGACCCGACTATGGCGTTTGCGTCCCCGTCACTTCCGGCCGAGTTGGCACAGGTAACGAGTGGCATATTGCATTCATCTCTACAGCCCAATTCAACGACTTCATCACAGGCCTCAACATTGATCCCTTCATCCATACCATCACTCACCACTTCTTGCACACAATCACTAGCCCTTTCTTCCACACCATCTCTTACCACTTCTTTCTTACCACCACTGGCCCTTCTTCATCACTAGCCCCTTCTACCACACCATTACAAGCCCCTTCTTCCACACCATCTCTGACCCCTTCATCAATACTACTTTCAGAGGTGGCATCAATCTTCAGTGAAGAAGATATGCAAATAATTTCATTTAGGAGTCACAAGTTGGTCAGGCATTAGGGAACTAAGTGTGGCGCTGGGTTCCCCATCCGCACATGTATACACCTACCGTGTGGAAACAGGGAACTGTCATCAGAATGTCTGGATCTGATTTAGAACTTACTGAGGTGGCATCCATCTTCAGTGAAGATATGCGAATAATTTCATTTAGGGGTCACTCACAAGTTGGTCAGGCATTAGGGAACCATGCGTGGCATTGGATTCCCCATCCTCACACGTACACATCTACCCTGTGGGAACAGGGAACTGTCATCAGAAAGTCTTGATCTGATTTAGAACTTACAGAGGTGGCGTCCATCTTCAGTGAAGATGATATGTAAATAATTTCATTTGGGGTTCACTCACAAGTTGGTCAGGCATTGGGGAACTATGCGTGGCGTTGGGTTCACCATCCTCACACATACACAACTACCCTGTGGAAACAGGGAAATGGTATCAGAATGTCTGGATCTGATTTAGAACTTACTGAGGTGGCATCCATCTTTAGTGAAGATGATATGTGAATAATTTCATTTGGACAAGTTGGTCAAGCATTGGGGAACTACGTGTGGCATTGAGTTGTCTATCCTAACATGTGCACATCTACCCTGTGGGAACATGGAACTGTCGTCTGAATGTCTGGATCCGCTTTAGAACTTACTGAAGTGGCATCCATCTTCAATGAAGATATGCAAATTGTTTCATTTATGGGTCACTCACAAGTTGGTCAGCATTGGGGAACTACGCGTGGCGTTGGGTTCCCCATCCTCACATGTACACACCTACCCTGTGGGAATAGGGAACTGTCATCAGAATGTGTCGATCTACTTTAGACCTTACAGAGGTGGCATCCATATCCAGTGAAGAATTATGTATTGCTCCAATACTGATCTGCACATGCAGGCTGCCTCTATATACATGACAGAACAAAGGATTGTGTCATCAGAACTATAGCACTGCATGAATGCATTACTTCAGAAGATGAGTGGTGGTTCAGAGCATAGTACAACTCAGTCCTTCAATGTTGGATACCATTTGTGCATGCATGCACTTTTCATATAAGCTGGGTGCATGTTATTGGTTGACAACCTGAGCTATGAATAACTGATCGTTTGTTGGACCCGTTCTGAACCGTCGCATACATTGGTCCAACCCTGAGGATTTTTGCTGCGTTTTTTAAGCATCTAGGAACTGTGATCTCTTGCAGCTGCCGAATGCCACGAGTTGGTAGAACGATTCAGTGTTGCATGCTGCTGCAAATAAAAAGTGTGAAATCTTAACAAGGAATTAAGGAATTGGGCTCCCTTTTGCATGCAGTCTGTGCACAAAGAAATGTTTCATTCATTTTTATCGTTGCTTAATTTATTTATCAGTTGCATGCATGCATCAGAATAATAAAATAGATATTGAGCTATATGAAGCAGGACACCCGGGAGGAAGACAACTAGTTACGATACACTGAATGGGAGCAAGGAAGATGTGTTGATCATCAAAGTGAACGAAGTGATCAGGACTCAAAGTTCTTCAGAAGCGCGTATCTGCACTAATAACATATCGAATTAATAGGATATATGTTGTTTTCAAAAACGAAGGGGGACAGCAAGTACAAACACGGACCGATGTCTTTCATGCAGGAATAATTGTCCTATAGGGGAGGACAGCGTAGATAGGTTATTGTCAGTTTTTAGGTTGTGATAATAGTATTAATACTTGCATGGAATGTGCAATGTGCACGCATGCGGCAAACATCAACAAGGTCTCATTACTAGTGTAGACCATAGTCAGATGTTGCCTAGACCGTGGCATTTGTCAGATGTGCCTCCTCCATGCATAACTGGGCATACGATCACGTGGCCCGCAGCTGCCAACTACCACGCACCTTCGAGCCACCGGAGCTGAGGATCTGCATGGATTAATTGCGAACGCCGCGGCTACGCACCATATACGCGTATACGGGTGCTGTTGTAGATAGTTTAGACTGAGAAGCAATGCATGCATGCATGCATTTTGAAAACGCTTTTTGGCCTTGTTGCTAGCTATGCAAACGAAGCCCTGTGTCACAGGCTGTGTTTACATGTATATACGTTATACGCATGCAATGGTATATATGAAAGTCATATGCCGTCGACCCGACTATGGCGTGCGATGGCCTATCTTCTATTAGTGCCTTTAATATTATTACATCGTCAGCTTGATAATCGGTGTGCATGATATAACACTTTGTACAGAGCTTGCATAATTATGCTCAGTAAATGCCTCATCATCAATCCTGATTTCCATATTAAGCACGCATGCAATGTTACTTTCAAAAATTGTAAAACGTGCGGCCTTATGTATATGATGCTATTTGCCTGGCCTTACATTTGCATGCCTCATGCAGTGCCGTGTCATCTGTTACGTGGCTGCTGAAGATACACTGACTGCTCCAAAGCCGTGTAATTCAGCGTTGCCGCGATACACTGAAGATCAAGGGAATCGTCGAGTATGGGATCGACATACCTATCGCGTATCGTCGGCGGCAACACTGCATGTCGTGTATATGTATACTATATACCGTTCAGCATTTTAGTCTGCGTAACTGAACGCTCCCGGCCGGCCATTTATAATTATTAGTAACATCCCATAGCCACACATATAAATATATACACTGATGCACTTCTGAACATATTAGTTGTATATTGCATGTGTTTGCAGAATGATCGGTGGACGATGTATTGACATCGCAGTTAAGTGTTGCGTTGTAGCTTTTACCTGGGCGATGCTAGTGATGTTCTACTTGTACGATGGCCTATCTTCTTCGAATAAGGTATGTGCATGAGATAAGTTATATGATGGTAGTCATTGTTATGTATCATATAGTTAAAAAGCGTTGTACATATATTGTAGCTGCGCGCTGTTACCTCTAGCTGTATGGTGAATGGTCTTCTATATATGATGCATGTGGTACTCGTATATAGGGTATATACAGATGGTACATTATCAGCATGCAATTAATATTATCCGTGGAACATTGAGCGTGTGCATGGCTGTTCATGCATGCGAAATAGCAACAGCAACGCACCTCACCATGCAGCCAGGAGAGCAGGTCTGCGTTCTATAAGCTAGTCAGCATGCAGACATAAGTTAAGGGTGAAGAGTAATGCGTGGAGAGCCTCGACGTGCAAGTTGATGGAGGCTGCATGTCACTGATGTTAGGAAGTAGTTGGAAGCGCTAGCGCGCGAGAGGGCAACTGCGGATGGACTGAGAACATATTGTGCCCCTCAGGAGAAGCGCTCGTGTAACAAGATATAAAAATAAAATTGATGATGTAGGATTTGTAGACAGCAATTGTAAGGAAACAAGGAATTACGGATATTATGCATTTTAGTAATATATATATGTACGCATGCACCACAATCGAGCCACGATACGTTTTTAACGGTGTTCAAACCGTGCTGGCAAGGAAAGATTGTGTCGTGTGCATAATATAAATCATCCACACGTTGGTTTGATCAGAGATAATATAATATCTCTAGCTGGTTTGATATAGCGTTAATCTGGTAGTTAGTCACTCGCTCGTGCTCCGAAAGTGTTCTTTCAGATAGAACAACCTGATTTTTCGAAGTGCATATATAACTTTGGCAGTTGAATCAGAGTATATAATCAACGTCAATGTACCTTTAAATGTATAATATTTAAACAACCATGTGCGACCACGATTGTCACTTTATATAATCAACTACCATATTATAATTTCTTAATTCTTCAAAAAGCTTCCGCGCTCGGCGAGGGAGGGGCACATCCCCCTTGCTGTCACGTCTGCGACCTATTCTGCACGATAGCGAGCCAGCAAGACAACGTGGACGTTTCGTTGATCTCAAAGCTTCCACAGTGGAGGACGCAACAAGGGGGGAGCCCGAGGCTTTCTGCTCATTTCAGACGTGGACACAAGAAAGCTGCGAATGTATACTACTTCGAGCTCGCCCACGGATATCACCAAGGGATGCTCAAAAAATGTTGGGCTGACGTTTCTGATTAGTCCCATCACGGTGCAAAAATGGGTCACACCTTGGGAGGCAACGGGAGAGAGAGTAAAAGACCATTGTCGACAGTGGGGGAGCTATAGGGGGTGGCTGGAGGGGGCTTGGCGCCCCTTGCGATTTCAGCCTGTACAGTGACGTCATGCAGTGCTTGGCCCCTCCCCCTTCCCCTACTAATATGTGTCAATGTGTGCACTTTAGCAGCTTGTGTGCTTCATTTGAATACACGGCGAAACTATTAAACACTAACACAATGTATTAATGTGTGCACGTGCCTATGTGCCTCCTCTAGTACCTTTGTCGAACGAGTCATTCATCTCTTGGCTGAAGTTAAATACATAGCGAATACTATTAATCATAATTAGTCGTTCCATTCAATTTCACTTATTTAATTTCTATCCGACACCCATATTGCATGCAGGGTACCAGGCCATGCAGTGCACAACGTTAACCAAGAGAGGTACCGGCATGTAATTATAACCAAGCAGTGATGTTCGGCTGACCTACATGTAAATAATAAATAATAATATTGATTCACCACAGTATTGCTGTACAATATAAAATGATTGGGACAAAGTGTTTGGTTTGCGAGACTACAAGAAAGTCTGGAAGCAAGTAATTATTACCCATGTATATCTCTACATGTATCACTAAACAATTATGCCACGATTTGGGACTCATACTAATTCATAGGTACATGTAGCAAGTAGACCAATTGAATTTATAATCTTCTCATAATAAAGATTTTTTTCCAGATCACCACAATGGGATGTTCTATGTATAATAAATCCACATGCCTGCAAGTGTTCCATCAAACCCAGAACTGTGGTGTGTCATGCAATGATAGCTCTATTGCCATTGAGGGAGATGTGGACCTAGAGGCCAATGAGAACACTGCTCAGCTAATCAAGAATGGCCTTACAGTACTTGGAGCCTCTCAAACGTGCATATCACATCTGGTACCATTCATGTGTTTGTACTTGTTCCCTCTTTGTGGTGCCAATGTAACAGTCAGCAGAGAGCAATGTTTACTACTAACTACAGATGTGTGCACTAATGAGTGGCAGGTGGCATCAAGCATTTTTAAGGATCAAATTCCAAATTGTGAAAGCCTTCCAAATACCGAACAAGGTCTGCTGTTTATTTGCAATTCTGTCATTTACTAGTTCCCTTGTTTTTAGATGTTATCCCTTTATTTGATAACTCGTCAATAACAATGCCACCTGATTCAGTAATGGTGAACTGCAGTGACCAGTTCACCCTGATCAATGGAACATGCAGACCACTTTGTGACAAACTGACATTGCATACAAACGAAAACACATACATTGATAACGTAATTCAAGTCATGTCTTCAATATCTGGACTTCTGTGTGGAAGCATGCTGATAATATCTTCCTTTTTATGGCGGAAGAAAATGTACACATAATCCATGTACATCAATTTCCTGATTTTTAATTGTCTTGTTTCAGGTTTGTATTTCCTGCTATAATCATTCCTTTTATGGCAATATCTATTCTACTATTTGGTAAGTACATTATGAGCAGGATATGGAAACTTTTGTAATTACTACTAATCAATCACAGCAACGATTGGTTTAATCTCATCACTGGGGGACCACGGGACATTCTTTTGCAGCAGCCAATACCTGCCAGAGGCTTTTGAGCAACCAACTATATATTGTACGATAACAGGTAAGTGAGGGTTTGTGACAATGGAAAATTGAAGGTCATTAAACACAAGTATGCATGCACATATATGTGTATTTATGTATTTATGCATGTATGCTATGCAATGATATTGAACCTGGTAAACCTGTGAACAGTTATTTCAACTTCCTTAGGAAATTTCCAATTCCAGTCCCTTCTCTTCCTAGAGTTACAAGTGATAAAAACATTCTCTATACGAGAAGGGGTGGCATATAGGAATCAAAGGTGATGGTAGTGTAAAAAGCAAGGAAACAAGGCTTCTGATCGAAAAGGAAATAGACCTATATTAGCACACAGTTATATATGATGATTTGCTGCTAATAGGTCTATACCATTTTTCCTTTTCAATCAGAATTAAGCCTTGTCCCTTGCTTTTTACACCACCATTAATTTTGATTCCTATATACCATGCACCAACTTTCTCATATAGAGAATGTTTTTATCTTGTTTCCTAATCTTTTTTGGTGGATTTGGTATTGTATTTTAGTTCTTAAACCCAGATAGCATGACAAATGACCTTTTTCTCTTGCAAACAGAGGGCTTCCTTTTCCACAATTGCCCTCCTTTGTTCGGTAAATGTACCTAAGTAAACTGATCTCAAGCTATTATCAGATAAACCATGCACCGCACCGCTGGACATTTAGTTTGAAAATTAGAGCGTTTCTGTATATGGTGTACAAATCATGGTGGTTAGCCTCATTATCGACACGATATGTTCAACGATCTGCCTTACAAGACGCTTACACCTGGTGCTATTAAAACATATGCAATAGGTACCAGCAATCATCTAGTATATGAAATCATGAAGTTATAAATGTTTCGCACCTCCATTTTGCAAATGACATACATAGGTATAGTTTCTTGAACTGTTGAACTGTATGTCCGTAATATTTATAAATTCCATTTTCTGTTTCCTTATCCTTTATTCAATTGGTGCATATAAATCTTACATTTACATTGACTTTATTTTAACTAATATCACTATTATCTATTGTACATGTATTTATCTTCAATGGGATCTAGCCTTTAGCTAAAACACACATGCATGTGCATGTATGCACTCAATATTTTGCTATGCTTTTTTGTTGCCATAAATGAAATCTACTGATCGAGTTAAATGAATTTTTTAAATCTGAAACTCTTTATAGGCATTATCTACACCTACACATTAATCCAGCTCTACATCCTTTGGTTATGCCATGTGAGTGTAATTTTTGTGAAAACCCAATTTCCTTTCTACTCCCGAGGAGTTGAAAGTAGCAGAATTGTCCATCTCACAGTAGTGCTCTTAGCAGTGTTGCTACCTTGCACTCCTGTAATTGCAGCAGTTTCAACTGGAGGATATTTGACTGCCCTTTACCCACAAGTTGTGTGCCTTCCTAAAAATCCTGATGTTGCATACTACTCAATTGCAGTTATGATAAATGTAATTGGTGCTACTGGTGGACCATTATTGATCATTGCCTTCATGACTACTATCAAGGTACATTGATTATGTTGAATTACTTATGAAATTTTATTTTTCAGCTTAAATTCAAGAGGTGGAGAAATTCCAATGCAGAATCTTTGCCAACAACGGAACTAAAGCTTCTACTTCTGCTCTGCTATTTAATAAGTTTTGGACCAACAATTACAGTAGCAGCCACTATCACCGCCAAAAATACTGATAAGCTTATTTCAGGGTTTGGAAACTATTTTGCATGTGAGGCAGCAGGTACAAACCCAAAATGTGACAGTATTAAAACAGCTTTGCAAACTCTGGGAGCTTATGAAATATGGACTACTGTACATGCACTCATTGGCCTTTTTCCAGTTTTGAATCTTCTATATGCTGTGAACTTTGGAGCCATACAGGAGAAGTTTGCCCATCTTTGGCTATTTTTACGTGCACATCTGCTGACTGGAGTCAAAGACTGTACTGCGAAGGAACCAGATTCAAAGATATAAACAATTGAAAACTCAATATCGAGAGTTACGTTAGTAACTCTCATATAGGATTTGACCCCGATTATGAATGTCATTAAAAAAACGCGACCCGCTTCTAACAAGACTCCCGACGAGCGGATGGCTTACCTTGTTATCGTCGTCGTACAAGAAGGCAACAACAAGCAGTTTCGTGTTTGTTTGATGTCACAAAACCGCGTGGTTGTAGAGAACAAAACAATTTTTGAAACTCGTACCCAGTCCCACGTATTTCTCGTTCTTCTTGTTCTTGTTCTTGTTCTTGACCACGCATAACTCGGGATAGGAACACTTTTAAGAAATGAAAATCACACCAATGGCTTCAGAATTCACTGGCATTTTCGCTTCTGTGGTCAAAACGTCTCGAGGCTACATGACATTTATCGGTGGTTGTGTTAGCAAATCACGTATAGCTTACTGCACTGACACGACTCGGATAGGTCCTACGTCGCTCTTTATACGAAGTACTAGCAGTATACATCAAATGTGTACGGTCTGGGCACTACACGTAGTGGTAATTAACTTTGGCGGTTATGTATTTTTAATAACGTGCACGTGCGTACTATAATCATTCTTGTTATTCGATCGTTTAGGTTTGACGCTCTTTGTAACTTAGTGAAGTTTTTTTTTCTCAAAATGCCTTCATGCACGTCAGGATAAGAAGAAAGCCAAACGACGAGCATAGTACCTCAAAACTAGAGACGACGTATTAGATTCAGCCCGAGCGGAACTACAAAGCAGAGCCTGAAAAGAAGCGGGCCTCTCAAACGTGAAAACTATCGAGCAGAGCCTGAAAAGAAACGGATCTCTCGACGCGCAAGGTATCGAGATGCGATTAGTAGGGGGGGGGGGGGGGGGGGGGGGGGAGGGTGCTGTCTGCTTCTGGCCCGATACAAAATGCGTTTGTGGGTTCGATCGCGCTGGGGCGACAATTAATAACCTCTCTTCTATTTCGGCCGCCCCTTAAAAGCCCCCTCAGATCCTGAAAAGGAACGGACCTCTCGACGTGCAAGGTATCGAGCAGATCCTGAAAAAAGACAGCGATATTGCCATAGTCCTGAACGTGCATCTCGCTCGGCGAAAAGAGTTAAGGTCACTCAATGGTATGTCGTACCTTTACAACCTCCCTCTCATATCAAGATGGATTACTTAACATGCTATACGGCTCATAATCGGGTATGAATAAAAATCAATGAAACAAGTAAATAAAAACATTCTCTATGAGAAAGTTGGTGGCATATAGGATTTGAAGGCAATGGTGGTGTAAAAAGGAAGGAAACAAGGGTCTAGTAATAAGGAAAAATGGAATAGTCCTATATTTAGCACATTTCTATATGTAGGATATAGTATGTTGTTCGTGTGCTAAATATAGGACTATTCCATTTTTCCTTATTATTAGACCCTTGTTTCCTTCCTTTTTACACCACCATTGCCTTCAAATCCTATATGCCACCAACTTTCTCATAGAGAATGTTTTTATTTACTTGTTAGAATTAGATCACATCGATAACACCTTTGCATATTTGAGAATGTGCGCACATTATTTTAGAAATGTAACAATACTACTAAATGTATAGTAATGATGTGGGCTAATCTGTTGTATGCATGGCTAGGCTAAAGCCACAACCTCACAGCTCAGCATATCAGACTATTAGTCTCAAAGATCGCGTGTAAATGGGTAGCATGATTCCATCAGGGAAAATTGTGAGGGCACAGCACAAGGCACGCGGTGCTTTGGTTTAATCATGCAGCTCCACCCACGAATATAATCTTGGTTCTTGATAAACCTTGTATGGTCCTATGCACGCTGATGCATAGGAAGACAAAAGATGCGGCCCTCCTGAGCTTCCCCCACCAGCAGCTGGACGTCTCTTGCCTGGTGGAGGACCTCGTCCCCTGTTTGGGGGACAAGAAGGCCAAGGTGAGGCAGGCGGGTCTCGAGGCCGTTGTGCTCCTGTTCGGCCTGGTGGACAACAAGGACCAGCTGCAGCAGCTCATCTCCGCCATTGCCAACCTGGAGAGAAAGATGATTGCGGTCGGACTCCTGGCGCCTGGGTCGGTTAGCTTGATGGGGGCTTTTCGCGCGCGCCTTTCGCGGGAGAGCTACGCCGTGTTGGGTAGGGACGGCCTGGTGGAACACTTTGTCAACGTCGCCGACCGCTCCAATGGCCACCTGCTTTCGGGACAGGACGTGGACTGGATCCTGGGCAAGACTGCAGCCAACACGTCCCTGTCCATGGCGAAGGCACAGTGAAACGAGCAAATAATCTGTTGAGTTATTTAAAAATTAAAAGGAAAACGGTTTTAAGGGTCCATTCATCACAATGAGATTACTGCAGTTACTAAATCATGTGATGTTGGTGAAACTGCTGCCATTGTCTACAGCATCAAGGGTCACTATAGGGAGATGTTTTAACAGCTCAGCCTATACAGCAAGTAACATTACAATATGATGCCTCAGAATTGTCATATATCTGTTCCAATCCATATGTAGCGGCCTCACAAGCCAGGGCGCCACCTGACCCTCCGGCTCCTTGATCTAGGAATGCAGCATTTCAGACAGTGATGGTCTGTACGAAGTTCGAACTGTCGTCCATGAGGTACGGACGAAAGTGATGCGCAGCCCACACAACAGCCCGGCAACATCTCGCGGCGTGTTGCACGAATACTTCCGCTCAGTTCTGGATGGCACCAGTGCTGCCGCGATATGGTCTTTTGCCGATATCGTCTATATCGCGATATGAGTAGCGATATTGTATCGCGATATCTTTAAGTTTATTCATCGAGCAATTATTTATTAAAATAATCACACCATTTTCATAGATGAGGCTGCGTACGCGCGTTGTTGTGGCGGCGACAAAAGAACCAACACATAAACCGTCCTATCATGCTGTAGGGCAGGTGGTGAATTCTATTTCCATTATGTTGCCAAACTGATATAAAAGGAGCTCGACTTCACTTTTCCTGCGGCATGAATTATATGAATGAGCCAATGCAAATTGTTGTAATTTTGCCACTATACCCCCTCCCCCTGTATTCCTACGAAAAAAAGATACTTAAAGTACAATCGGTTTGTGGTTACAAGTTTAAATAACGAACCATTTATATTTCGATGGGGGTGGACAATTTACTGTATTTGTGTTACGCGGTACGTTAGTGTGTATGGCCGAACATTTTAACTAGCTATAGTTCGTTGTACCTGCTGAAGTACCCTTCGTATTTATCCGTCTATCTCCGTCCATTCCTCCATCTATCTCCGTATATCCCATGACATTTGTATCGCGATATGGACCTTAATTAGGTACTTGGATTTTTTTTTCAAATTGATATTTCTGCTCTGCATGGTTCTAAAAAGAGTACAAAATGTGCATTCCAACGGTATATTAATTATCATATCATCTTTTTTCATTCGGTCAATACGGCAGCATAAAGCGGTGCATTACCAGAAATTTCGGACGCTCATTACGTATTCCTGACGCGTCAATGCAAACGTCCGTTAATTTTCCGCGCACGCGTCCATTGACATGTATGGAGCAAAGTGCATTTCTGTTCAGTATAAATCAGGAATCGACAGAAAAAAGGAAAGCGGTCAAAAATATAGTTAAGAACATCTTTCACTATGCGTTATTGATGAAACAAAAAAATTCAGGGTCTATCTGTAGGTTCCATGGCCCTAAAACAACACGTCCATAGACACATGTAGAAATTGTGTAGAAATTTGGGTTTTGTCAAGATGTTTGTGCATTTTTCTCAGGATCTGTGATAGTTGCAGTAAGAATCAGTGATTAAAATGTTAGCCAGATCATCGAAGAAGGGGCCAGATACTTCAAAAACACTCTTTCCTCTACTTTTCAAGGTTCCAGAGTCACTTCAGTGGTGTTAGGTACTGAATGTCCCCATTATTAATTCTTCCACTTGTATGACGTAATGGACGTTTTTATACGGGCTCTACCACTGTGTGACTCACTCAGGTATGTTACATCTGAGGTGCTTATAGGCGTTCTACATGTGCGTAACAACCATAGCTTGACCCACATACGTAGTATATATGCAGTGGCGTATCCAGAATTTCAGCGAGGGAGGTCAGGAATTCTGGGGGGGGGGGGGGGGGGGACGGTGGGGGGGGGGGGGAAGGGAAGGGCCCGCTTCTGGTCCGATATGAAAAGTGAGTGTGGGAGGGAGTGGGATGCAGTCCGCTTCAAGTCATATACGAAAATTGGAGGCCTTTGGCACGTTGTCGTTATAATTAATAACTAACGGTTACAATTTTGGCCGAGGGGGGTGCTCAAAAGCACCTGGAGCACCCTCTCCAGGGGCGGATACAGAATTTTCCAAAAGGGAAGTTTAGACCCGCAATACAGTGGCGTAGAGAGGGGGGGGGAGGGGGGGGGGGGGGGGACATATGTCCCCGGGTGCAGGGTTGAGGGGGCGTCGAAATAGACGAGAGCTAGATAATTAATTATCGCGTCAACGAGAACTCAGAACGCATCGGCAGATACAGGGGGCAGTTGTAAACCCGTTCATATAATATAAGGCTCCTCCCCTTCCCTCTTTTCCGCTAGGTACCCCTCCCCCCCCCGGGCGCTCAACACTCACACTACGTCACTGCCGCGATACGAAAAGCGGGGGTGGGGTGGTGGGGGTGGTGGTGCTGTCCGCTTCAGGCCCGATACGAAAAGCGGGGGGGGGGGGGGGGTTTGCTGTCCGCTTCAGGTCCGATACGAAAAGTGGGGGGGGGGGGGGGGGGGGGGGGGGTGCCGTACGCTTCAGACTGGACTCAATAATATCTTGTATATTTACCAGACCCCGCCAAACTAAGTACTAAACAACATTTGAAATAGCCTACAACCAGCCTGCCTATACAACTGTATAGGCCTAACAGTGTGATATTGTCTAGTTGTTGAATCAGTTTCCATTACAAAAGTGTTGGTGCCATATGTATGTGTGTGCTTGTGTGCATGCATGTGTATGCTTGTGTGCATGTGTATATGCATGTGAATGTCAATGCACATGGATGCATGTGTGTGCATCTGCATGTGTGTGAATGTGTGTGTGTGTGTGTGCATGTGGATATTGTACTTGTGTGTTCATTTGTGTCACTTACTTCATACACTCACATAGGTCTCAGTAGTCTAGTATTTGGGCAAGCTGGACTGACAATAGATTGGAACTGGACCTCTCAAGCTAGAGGTGTTTCTCCATGTACATGTACGTTGTTTTGTGAGTGTGTGTGTGTGTGTGTGTGGTATATGTCTGGAGTATGTATTTGTGCATTTCTGTGTTTTTATAACATTTCTGCATGTTATAAAGTGGGGCTCAATAGCCCAAGTATCAACTAGCTGGACCTCTCAAGCAAGGGGAGCTAGATCATACACAAGGGGAGCTAGCTAGATCATATGCATTGTGTGTGGGTGTGCATATGTCTGTTGAGAATATATCATATATGTCTGTTGAGAATATATCATATATGTCTGTTGAGAATATGTGCATGTGTTTGTGTGCATTAGATGTGTGTGCATTGTGCATATGTTATCGCTCTTCTGCTAATGGACTGCTTCTGTACTGTTAGGTGAGCAGCAGCTGGCTTGATGTGTGTTAGTTAATTATTTGCTCATGCATATAAACACATGCACACATGTATATCACTATACATATCACACATGCACACATATACACAACACACACACACACACAGAATGTTTGCTATGACCAAATGCAAAGTCTCCCATTTAACACCATGGTTAGTTGGTCCAATACATACAACACACCAGTTGTTGCATGTACTGGACTTATACATACTGGATTGCCTTTTGAAAGTGGCGCTGCTCAAGCCACTAAGATCCAGAAACCTACTTCAAATGACACCAAGTGCTCAGATCTTGGGTGGGTGTGCAGTGGCGGATCCATCATATTTAAGGTTCATTAAAACCGGGCAATTATGGGCCCGTGCCCATAATTGCCTGGTTTTAATGAGCCTAAAATATGCCTGGATCCACCACTGAGTGTGTCTCACAAGTTCCCGAGTCCTACATACAATACAGAGGCATTATGTATTTGCAACTTCCACCACATGTTGTATGAACAGGACTGGTGTATTGGATTGCTGTGATGTATGTAGTGGACTGGTATGTTGTATGATGGAGGAGGGAAGGGGGTGTGGCATTGCCCCTGCACATTTATTAAAGAGGGAGGGGATTGGTGGGAAGTACGACACACCGGTGTACCATCTCAGATTTTTACATTTGAAGTTCTGAAGCCATGGGTAAATATGAAGTCATGTGTGTGAATAGCTCAGCATATCCAGTGGCCAAATCTATTGAGATAGAGTAGAAATAATTTCACTGCCATTATCAAGGCTCCATCCAGTGAGACCATTTACATGTAAATACAAACACAAACACACACACACACACACACACACACACACACAGAGAGGATGTTTGATATCACCAAATGCAAAGTCTGCTATTTAAGTCCATGGAGTTTATGTGAGGTGGTACAGTACATACTACACACACCAGTCCAGTACATACATCACACCAGTCCAGCACATACATCACACCAGTCCAGTACATACATCACACCAGTCCAGTACATTCAATACATCAGCCCAGTACAAGACCGGCACCAGTCCTGTACATTTATCACACACGTGCGTGTCAAGTGTAGGCCTATTACAATTGATAGTGTATGGATTATGGTCAGTCTGCCCACACAGTTGGACTTGGGTTTCAGAATAAGCAATACTGGTATTCCAAAGGCAAAGAAGTTCCAAGCTCTAAACAATAACCAACTGGTGGTTAAGTGGTGTTTGGGCTTGCAATTGGACACTTCCAGAGGCACTTCATGTGCTCTTTGCCCTGATGTGGCACTCGACCCTCTCGACCATCATGCAGCTACCTGTCGGCATGGAGGTGACATTGTGGTACGCCACCATAAGTTGCATGATGTCTTTCTGAGCTATTACCACATTGCAGAGTTAGAAGCAGGAAGATGCCTCACACGAGGACTGGGCCACACTCACCTAGCTGATGTGCTAGTGAGGGATTGGGCACGGCTGATGTATGTGAGGTGCATGTGTGTGTTATATTTGTGTGTTCATTTGTCTCACCTGTTTCATCCACTCAAGTGGGTCTCAGTCTAGTATTTGGGCAAGTTGGTCTGACTATAGATTGGAACTGGACCTCTCAAGATAGAGGTGTTTTCATGTACATGTATGTTTTGTATGTGTGTGTGTGTGTGTGTGTGTGTGTGTATTGTGTTGTGTGTGTGTCCTAGTGTGTGTCATGTGTCTGGAGTACAGTGTATGTGTGTATATTTGTGTGTTTTTAATATTTCTGCATGTTATCAAGTGGGGCTCAATAGCCCAAGTATCATCAAGCTGGACCTCTCTAGCAAGGGGAGCTATGTGTCTGTTGAGAATATGTGTATGCATTTGTATGCATTAGGTATGTGTGAATTTGTGCATGTTATCGCTCTTCTGGTCATGCAGAGTCAGAGGGTATATGGCTTTGTCCCTAGAAAATGATTGGTGGGATTCAAGACGTTCATCAGGCGAGACCATATGCTGCTTCCTACAACAAGCTCATACTGTACGGTGAGGTAAGCAGCAGCTGGCTTGATGTGAATTATTTGCTCATGCATGTAAACACATGCACACATGCATGCACATGTATATTCACATCAACACAACACATGCATGTACATACTAAGACACACACAAACACACAAACACACAAACACACACACACACACACACACACACACACACACACACACACACACACACACAATGTCTACCCGCTACCAGTGTAACACTGGGACCTCAGGGCTGGACTGAGTATCTGCACGCTGTAGGTGGGTCACTAGGGTGCCCAGCCCCATTTGTATTCTGAGTGTAACCATGAGCATTATGCACTTGAATGCTGCATGTCATAGCTGAGAACTGTGCAATGATACTCTTGCTGGATAACATGACAGCTCAGTTTCACTTTCACACAATCCTTTCTATATTTAACCATGCCCACAAGATGTGTGTGAAGTGGAACCACAATGGCAACTGGCTGGCAATCGCTACCAGGGATTGGTCCCCTCATCTATGAAGTAGGTCTACCCTACATGGATGTGTGATAGAGGTGTGTAGTGGCCTAGTGGGGTGTGTTTAGCCAGGTGTGGAGGGGGAGGAGGTGACTGATGGAGCTTCTTTTGGTGTATGTTCTGTGTGTGTGTGTGTTTGTGTGTGTGTGTGTTTGTGTGTGTGTGTGTGTTTGTGTATGTGCATGGCGACTATGCGCATGTATATGTGTATTTTTGTGTGTGTTAGGTGTGGGTGCATTGTGCATATGTTATAGCTCTTCTGGTCAGAGGGTATATAGCTTTGTCCCTAAGAATGACTGGGGGGATTTAAAACATTCATCAGACGAGACCAATGTGCTGCTTCCTAACAACAAGCTCATACTGTACGGTGAGGTAAGCAGCAGCTGGCTTGATGTGAATTATTTGCTCATGCATGTAAACACATGCACACATGTATATCACTATACACACATCACATATCACACATGCACATGTATATTCACACACAACACACATACACATACATACACAAAGCACACAGCCACACACACACACACACACACACACGCACACACAGATGATTGTAGTGTCAAATGTGATGAACCAAAATCATGATGTCCAACAGTCCCAAGGTCCCAGAGTGTAACCTCAGTTCATGCAATAGAACGATAGCTATTTCAGTGACATCATGTTCATGTCTATGTTTTTCTGAAATAAAGGTGATTGTCACCACTGCAGCTTGTTGATCATTTCATTTGTAGCAAAAATGGCTCCTCCCCTTTAAAGAGCTTAGGTCTATACCAAAACAATGGAGTCACTGGGGGGTGACAGAAAATATCTGCCTGTGCTTGAGAAGGCTAACCTAGCCCAAAATTGCCGCATGTCCCAACATTGTAAGTGTGCTTTTAAGATATCAATAACAACTTAGTCAATAACCATAAAACTTTATAAATATGTTCACAAGAAGGCAATAAGAATGGAACTACATATAGCTTCCAGTGACAGCTGCACAGGATTTCTTATTTCCTCATTGCCATAGTGGGACGATAATCTATTGAGTGGGAAGAGGGTAATATTGTCAATGGTTCATTCCCAATGGCATGGACAACATTTCACACACACACACACACACACACACACACACACACACACACACACACACACACACACACACACACACACACACACACACACACACACACACACACACACACACACACACACACACACACACACACACACATCTGGGAGAAGGTGAAAGAATGGTGGTGTAAATAATTTAGTGCAGAATCGATTCTCTTACATGTAGCACATTCACACTATATCAACATGCGTGCATTGTACATGTACCAAGTACCACCTCATCCTGGGCATCTGGGGCACTTATAGAATTAAGAAGAGTACAGGGAATAGTGTTACATATCAGATGAGTAGGAAGGTATTTAAAGCTGTGGGCAAATACATGGTTGTATCTATAGGCATGGGGAGGTTTCCCAATCTGAACAACCAGGGGACCTGGGTGCTGTTTTGCTCAACCCAGTTTGGCTGTTGCTTGGGTGGGCCAGTACATAAGGTACAGGCAAGCAAGCAATATGCACATACACAAGCATGTGCGCGCACACACACACACACACACACACACACACACACACACACACCACACACACACACAAACACACAAGCACACATACAATGTGTAGAGGTGGAACACATTCAATAGCCCTCATGATAAAA
The DNA here is from genome assembly GCA_963681505.1 of Eunapius fragilis. Taxonomy (NCBI): domain Eukaryota; kingdom Metazoa; phylum Porifera; class Demospongiae; order Spongillida; family Spongillidae; genus Eunapius; species Eunapius fragilis. The sequence continues at coordinate 7,188,275 of OY811976.1, read as the reverse complement.
CAAATGCAAGATGCAAATAAAAAGCATTTAAGTATAGTTGTGAAAGGTACTTCTAAACTCCATTGCTATTTTAACCAGAGTGTTTTCTCAGACTAGCTGTCAAAAGTGAACTACCAGGCTATAAAATCTGCAGCTGATAACGTGACCTCATTCCTACAACCACATTACCCTTATCATCTGATCACACATGTAGGGGAGGGGAATGGATGTAGTAGTATCCTTTGAAGGCTTACTGCCTCTACACTTCCCAACCCCTTCTGTATATTTACATGTCCCAACCCCATCCTCCTCTCTGAAGGGCTTAGTCCCATGCCCCTCCTCCCCCTACGAAAGGCAGAGTGCCCCACACGTCCTCTCCTGCACTAAGCCCTTCAGAAGGGAGGAGGGAATTGGCATACACAGTGCTTAGAGATGATACTCACAACCAGAGCAACCTTTTTACAGGCCATCCACCATCCTGAAGAGAGCACAGGAGTCAGTACAATATTTGGGTGGTCACAGTAAGCTTGTACTTTTTCATCCCTGTAATAAAAGATAGAGGCCTCCAAGTATCCCACAATCAGATTAAGGTACATCTAGACAGACGAATACACAACCACATATGTACATAGGCTTTGGGGATAAATATAATATTAGTAATATACGCCCCAGGAAAAGAGCTGGGAGTGTGTGTGTGTGTGTGTGTGTGTGTGTGTGTGTGTGTGTGTGTGTGTGTGTGTGTGTGTGTGTGTGTGTGTGTGTGTGTGTGTGTGTGTGTGTGTGCGTGTGTGTGCGTGTGTGTGTGTATATGTGTGTGTGTTTTTAATTCACACACACATACACACACCCAGACAGCACAACTGACTAGCGGCTAGAGGTATTTAACCCATTCTTGCCCAGGGTACTGGCCACACCCAGGCAACTCAACTAGATAGATTTAACCCAATCCTGCCCAAAGTACAGACCACACCCAGACGACACAACCGACTAGCTAGAGATATTTAACCCATTCTTGCCCTCAAACCAAACATTTAATCAGCATCAGCTAAAACTGATTCTTCCTAATGTGCACCCAGGAAAAAGAGCTAGGAGTATGTAGGAATGTGTGTGTGCGCGCGTGCGCGTGTTGTGTCATTGCGCATATCGGGATGAGGTATGAAGGAACGGACCGTTAACTTACGCAGTCGTAGCAAACAGGTAGATGCACGCCGAGCGCACGTTCGTCTATCCACGCCGATGAAAGAAATATTCAAATGTATTGAACCAAGGGCACATTTCGAGCATTTAGAAAACCACACGCTCCTCCCACTCACACACGCACCAGCACTTATAATGTGCACTATGAGGGCGCGCCCACCATTTGATGTTTATTAATCATTTTCATTATTGACCAATAAAGAAAATGATTACGTAATAACGAAAGTAATTAATTTTGTTCTTGATTCTCCTGCTCGCAAAATGAAAGCGAAAAATAAAATAATGCATTACTTATATTTTAAAAAACAATCCTACTGCGTTAATGTTTGAAAACAATCAAATACTTTACATGCGTTTTCAATGCATAGACATGTATGGATGTCCGAAATTGCTGGACATGCTAATTTTGAACGTATGGAATTGAATGACCGCGCTAAAAAAAAGCTGTGCCGGTTTAACTTATATTCGCTACACTGATCTTACTAAACATGCTACTGCAGCCAAATATATAAGGAGTAACTGCCACACATATACCTGCATATAAAAATAGTTTTTAGAAGGTAATACAGCAGATATTATGCATAAAATCATGCCAAATATGCAGGCTGCTCATGGTAGCAATATACAAATATATAGCCAAGTGTGTATATATCATGTTCTCGGAAACACAATTTTACCATTCAATGAAAAAGGCATTTCACATGCCAGGAAAATCAGCAAAAATCATATATCCAGTAATATAGTCAATAAGCAGCTCATATATTATTTCATCTTCCCCTTCTTCCTCGATGTCTTCCTGTGTCCAGTAACAGATGGTGGCTTTTGGAACTTTGCAAGTACTTTTCACTGAATTAGCCATTCTCTGCAACTCATCCTTCCTTTTAGCACAATTCTTACAATCAGTTCTTACATGAAGTGGAATAGGTAAAGGTGGATTGTACATCAAATTTATCTCTGTATTCAAAACTGGTAAAGGAACAACTACATCCTCAGCTGTGTCAATAGACCCAACTACCAGTACCATAGCTATCCCACTACCAGAGGAATAGGTACCCCACTACCAGTACCATAGGTATCCCACTAACAGTGCAATAGGTACCCCACTACTAGTACCATAGCTATCCCACTACCAGAGGAATAGGTACCCCACTACCAGTACCATAGCTATCCCACTAACAGTGCAATAGGTACCCCACTACTAGTACCATAGCTATCCCACTACCAGAGGAATAGGTACCCCACTACCAGTGCTGTAGCTCCCACTACCAGAGCGATAGGTACCCTCCTACCAGTGCTGTAGCTACCCCACTACCAGAGGAATAGGTACATACCTATGGCGCGGGATTCGTATATCTGTTCCGTACGGATGCCCAGCAATTGACCGGTTATGCAACCGGACAACTGGATACACAATCGGACGACCGGTTATGTATTAACCGGATGGCGACTTGCGCACTAACAAGGTGTCACATTCTCTTATCAACGTGTTACACGCCCGATGGATGCTTCGAAGAATACCTTTTTGCTGCTTTTCCAAAAGACTCTAAGAGAACTAGAAGTGCCGTAATTCACCAACAGTTCGGAGAACGTATCATCCACTTTTTAAAGAATCCTCTATCGATTAAGGATAGAAACTTTCGTCATCTTATTAAAAGAAGTGGATTTCAACTGCTGGACTTGCCTGAAGCTGGAATAAGGGGATGCATTGGTTGTCCAAGTCAAGGGGGAAAAGGAGGTAATTCGTTCTGGGTTAGTATTCATTTTTCTGTAGTTGATTACTGGCCGGTTTGTTGGTATATAGAACGTTAATGACCGCACGATCATGAAAGCTTAGAAGGGTCGCTATAGTGGAGGAATTCTACCACATTTTGAAACAGATCCATGATAAAGATTGTCTGCATGCTGGTTCAAGAAAAACCTATGCTAGGGTAAGTAGTATTTCCATGCAATTAAACTACGTTACGGCACACTAAAGCCCCTTTAAGGCCAATCATAGCTGATGGGCTATTTTCTCGTATCCAGGTATAGGTTTAATCACTATTCATGCTTACTAACACGTATAAAATATTTATACATATGGGAAAGTTTCCGAGAAAAGGGACCTAGCGTGTATTATAAAAAAGCATAATAAAAATGCACCACGTTTGAAATGCTATAACTTCCGAACGGTTAACGCTACCGTCTTCCTATTTTCAGTACTTCATAATACACCATTTCTCTATGATAAAATACATTTTGGGATCTTGAACATGCTCCATGCCAGTGTCGCGATGTCCGATACCCCTTGGGGTTCAAACTCCCCATATCTTTCGGCAGGAAATCTCAATTCATTCCAAAATTGATTTATACGTAGAGGGATCCTGTGCCTATCGATTTGTCCTGTTCGTTAATTTTTACATTACCCGTTACAAAGATATTGCTTTGCAAAGTAGGGACATATTTCCCGCTCGATTCGCGCCATTCTATGGCCAGAGACATCATGAATATTAATCTCTTCCTGTTGATAACCTATTACCACGCCTACAAGACCCTATTGCGTGATGGCGTTGCACATCGATCGTTGATTTGCTGTACAGCATACGGTAAGTTAAGATTGTCAACGTTCTTCGATGTAGGCACAGATAAGGCAGCATGGTGCCGTATAACACGAGTGGAGACGAGCCGACTCGTTAATTTGGTTGCAACGGTTAGGCCGGTACGATATTCAGGTCGAGGACAAAGACGGCGTGCATGGTTGAGAGCGTTGATGCTGATGACGATGGTAATTATGGCAATTTCGATGGTTATGATTGACGACAACGATGTTGACAATAAATTTGATGACGGCGAGTCCAAGGTGAAGTCAGAGATGGTGAAGTGATGGTGGTAATGAAGGTGTTAATTGTAATGGAAGTATATAATGATAATGATGATGATGATGATGATGTGGTGGTGGCCCAGGTGTGCGTTAAAACTAGAAAAACCCGTCCAGCTGAATGTCTACCTCACTAGAGAGGGTTACTGCAAAATAGCTGCTCAATGAAGTACGGTGATATGCTCGCATTATAGATTGGCCAAGAAAACCAAAATAGTGCTGAGACAAGGGCATAGGTCCTCATCTTGGTTTACACGTCCTTGTGAACTTTTGCACACACATGCATTGTTACTAGTACACCATTGTATGGCGTATTCTTGTACAAACACACACACATGCACATACATATCTTCACCCATATACACAAGCATTATGTTCCATTTAACTGCTTGTATGTGATCTGTACCCCACTACTCTAGACAGCCATGCAGTGGACACTACTATAGACAGCTGTGGAGTGGAGACCACTGTAGATAGCTGTGGAGTGGACACTACTGTAGACAGCTGTGGAGTGGACACTACTATAGACAGCTGTGGAGTGGAAACTACTGTAGACAACTGTGGAGTGGACACTACTGTAGACAGCTATGCAGTGGACACTACTGTAGACAGCCATGCAGTGGACACTACTGTAGACAGCTATGCAGTGGACACTACTGTAGACAGCCATGCAGTGGACACTACTGTAGACAGCCATGCAGTGGACACTACTGTAGACAGCTGTGGAGTGGACACTACTGTAGACAGCTGTGGAGTGGACACTACTGTAGACAGCTGTGTAGTGGACATTACTGTAGACAGCTGTGGAGTGGACACTACTGTAGACAGCTGTGGAGTGGACACTACTGTAGACAGCCATGCAGTGGACACTACTGTAGACAGCTGTGGAGTGAACACTACTGTAGACAGCTGTGGAGTGGACACTACTGTAGACAGCTGTGTAGTGGACACTACTGTAGACAGCTGTGGAGTGGACACTACTGTAGACAGCTGTGGAGTGGACACTACTGTAGACATCTGTGGAGTGGACACTACTGTAGACAGCCATGCAGTGGACACTACTGTAGACAGCTGTGGAGTGGACACTACTGTAGACAGCTGTGGAGTGGACACTACTGTAGACAGCTGTGGAGTGGACACTACTGTAGACAGCTGTGGAGTGGACACTACTGTAGACAGCCATGCAGTGGATACTACTGTAGACAGCTATGCAGTGGACACTACTGTAGACAGCTGTGGAGTGGACACTACTGTAGACAGCTGTGGAGTGGACACTACTGTAGACAGCCATGCAGTGGACACTACTGTAGACAGCTGTGGAGTGGACGCTACTGTTGACAGCTGTGGAGTGGACGCTACTGTTGACAGCTGTGGAGTGGACACTACTGTAGACAGCTATGGAATGGAAACTACTGCCAACAGCTGTTTTTAAGTGTACCCTGACTTGCAGATGGCTATGCAGTACCCCATAGCGGAGTGCAATGGAGTATATAATATGGCAGATTATGGAGTAATAGCCAAAAGAAAGAACCTGCAGCAAACAGTAGTGAAGTCGACTCACACTACATTACTGCAGACATCTAAGCTATATGAATCCCCACATACAACAGTAGACAGCTGTAGAGTACTCCATGACTGTTGGCTATAAGGTCTATGCCATGCCTGTAGCGTCATCAACCCTATGCTGTGTCCATGCCATCATAGTGGTCTGTGGTTACTCCTTAGCTGACTGCAAAAGCATCCACTCCACAGCTGAATTCCATAGCTGTTTGGCGTGGGTCCACTTTAGTATGGCAAATGTACAGTGCAGTAGACATATGTGGAGCAGACTCTATGGCAGATACATGTAGCTGTCCTGGAGCAGGCAGACAGCTTTGGAGTATGCACTACAGTCAACAACTGTGGAGTGGTCAGTGGAGCAGACAGCCACAAAGGAGACCTTACTGCAGGCTGTGGAGTGATTTACTATAACAGACAACTCTAATGTCAGACGAGCTAAATGCAGCAGACAGTTGTGAAAGGGACCCACCCCAGACCGTGTTATATATACTAGTAGGTATATTTCTTGCAGATTACCTGAACACCTTTATGAACTGTAATTCCTGCTGTACATGCTTGCTCGTATCATATGTGTAAAGTACATACCTCTGGAGGTGTCAAAACGTGCCTGGGCCTTGCATTCTGAGAACATTTCCTACCTATATAAACCTTACCATGGGCCCTGACCAACCCAAATCAGTAAGAGATAGGGCTAGTAATGATAATCACAATTTAAGCGTCTGTACTTCAAGTAATGAATATTGTTACTGGCTATCATATTGGATTTAGAAGGTCGGGCATTAGGAAAGTCAGAAATAGCTCAGGTTGCATTGACTTGACTCAACAGCCATAGGATACTAGTAATGTTAAACAAAGGTGTTCAAGTGATCTTTAAGAAATAGCTACTCATGATCATTTCTCTGCTTGAACCCACTCCTCAAGATCACCTCAAAACAATTGGTAAACCCTTACCACCGTCCTAAGACTGTTGAGTGAAGTATACAACTGCAGTTCCTGTACATGTACAAGTACGTACAGCAATCCAATTTTATCAGGTCAGCGTTCGACCTTACCAATCAGTAGTGAAAGCTAGTAATGATATTCATTGCTTAAAACACCCGCTACAGTTGTAAATATCATTACTAGCCCTATCTCTAACTGATTTGGGTAGGTCAGGGCCCGTGGTACAGTTTACATACATAGGAAATGTTGTCAGGATGCAAGGCCCAGGCACGTTTTGAAACCTCAAGAGGTACGTATTGTAAAATGTAACTGAACAAGCATGCACAGCAGGAATAATAGCGTCCACACCACAGCTGTCTACAGTAGCATCCACTCCACAGCTGTCTACAGTAGTGTCCACTTCACAGCGGTCTTTACTGTGTCCACTCCACACCTGTGTACAACCACAGCTGTCTAACTCCACAGCTGTCTACAGTAGTGTCCACTCCACAGCTGTCCACAGTAGTGTCCACTACACAGCTGTCTACAGTAGTGTCCACTCCACAGCTGTCTACAGTAGTGTCCACTACACAGCTGTCTACAGTAGTGTCCACTCCACAGCTGTCTACAGTAGTGTCCACTACACAGCTGCATACAGTAGTGTCCACTCCACAGCTGTCTACAGTAGTGTCCACTGCATGGCTATCTACAGTAGTGTCCACTGCATAGCTGTCTACAGTAGTGTCCACTGCATAGCTGTCTACAGTAGTGTCCACTCCACAGCTGTCTACAGTAGTGTCCACTCCACAGCTGTCTACAGTAGTGTCCACTGCATGGCTGTCTACAGTAGTGTCACTCCACAGCTGTCTACAGTGGTGTCAACTCCACAGCTGTCTACAGTAGTGTCCACTGCATGGCTGTCTACAGTAGTGTCCACTGCATAGCTGTCTACAGTAGTGTCCACTCCACAGCTGTCTACAGTAGTGTCCACTGCATGGCTATCTACAGTAGTGTCCACTGCATAGCTGTCTACAGTAGTGTCCACTGCATAGCTGTCTACAGTAGTGTCCACTCCACAGTTGTCTACAGTAGTGTCCACTCCACAGCTGTCTATGGTAGTGTTCACTGCATGGCTGTCCACAGTAGTGTCCACTCCACAGCTGTCTACAGTAGTGTCCACTGCATAGCTGTCTACAGTAGTGTCCACTCCACAGCTGTCTATACAGTAGTGTCCACTGCATGGCTGTCTACAGTAGTGTCCACTGCATAGCTGTCTACAGTAGTGTCCACTCCACAGCTGTCTACAGTAGTGTCCACTGCATGGCTGTCTACAGTAGTGTCCACTGCATAGCTGTCTACAGTAGTGTCCACTCCACAGCTGTCTATACAGTAGTGTCCACTGCATGGCTGTCTACAGTAGTGTCCACTGCATAGCTGTCTACAGTAGTGTCCACTCCACAGCTGTCTACAGTAGTGTCCACTGCATGGCTGTCTACAGTAGTGTCCACTCCACAGCTGTCTACAGTAGTGTCCACTACACAGCTGTCTACAGTAGTGTCCACTCCACAGCTGTCTACAGTAGTGTCCACTCCACAGCTATCTACAGTAGTGTCCACTGCATAGCTGTCTACAGTAGTGTCCACTCCACAGCTGTCTACAGTAGTGTCCACTGCATGGCTGTCTACAGTACTGTCCACTGCATAGCTGTCTACAGTAGTGTCCACTCCACAGCTGTCTACAGTAGTGTCCACTACACAGCTGTCTACAGTAGAGTCCACTCCACAGCTGTCTACAGTAGTGTCCACTCCACAGCGTCTACAGTAGTGTCCACTGCATAGCTGTCTACAGTAGTGTCCACTCCACAGCTGTCTACAGTAGTGTCCACTCTACAGCTGTCTACAGCAGTGTCCACTCTACAGCTGTCTACAGTAGTGTCCACTCCACAGCTGTCTACAGTAGTGTCCACTCCACAGCGTCTACAGTAGTGTCCACTGCATAGCTGTCTACAGTAGTGTCCACTCCACAGCTGTCTACAGTAGTGTCCACTCCACAGCTGTCTACAGTAGTGTCCACTGCATGGCTGTCTACAGTAGTGTCCACTCCACAGTTGTCTACAGTAGTGTCCACTCCACAGCGTCTACAGTAGTGTCCACTGCATAGCTGTCTACAGTAGTGTCCACTCCACAGCTGTCTACAGTAGTGTCCACTCCACAGCTGTCTACAGTAGTGTCCACTGCATGCATGGCTGTCTACAGTAGTGTCCACTGCATAGCTGTCTACAGTAGTGTCCACTCCACAGCTGTCTACAGTAGTGTCCACTGCATGCATGGCTGTCTACAGTAGTGTCCACTGCATAGCTGTCTACAGTAGTGTCCACTCCACAGCTGTCTACAGTAGTGTCCACTACACAGCTGTCTACAGTAGTGTCCACTCCGCAGCTATCTACAGTGGTCTCCACTCCACAGCTGTCTATATTAGTGTCCACTGCATGGCTGTCTAGAGTAGTGGGGTACAGATCACATACAAGCAGTTAAATGGAACATAATGCTTGTGTATATATGGGTGAAGATATGTATGTGCATGTGTGTGTGTTTGTACAAGAATACGCCATACAATGGTGTACTAGTAACAATGCATGTGTGTGCAAAAGTTTACAAGGACGTGTAAACCAAGATGAGGACCTATGCCCTTGTCTCAGCACCATTTTGGTTTTCTTGGCCAATCTATAATGCGAGCATATCACCGTACTTCATTGAGCAGCTATTTTGCAGTAACCCTCTCTAGTGAGGTAGACATTCAGCTGGACGGGTTTTTCTAGTTTTAACGCACACCTGGGCCACCACCACATCATCATCATCATCATCATTATCATTATATACTTCCATTACAATTAACACCTTCATTACCACCATCACTTCACCATCTCTGACTTCACCTTGGACTCGCCGTCATCAAATTTATTGTCAACATCGTTGTCGTCAATCATAACCATCGAAATTGCCATAATTACCATCGTCATCAGCATCAACGCTCTCAACCATGCACGCCGTCTTTGTCCTCGACCTGAATATCGTACCGGCCTAACCGTTGCAACCAAATTAACGAGTCGGCTCGTCTCCACTCGTGTTATACGGCACCATGCTGCCTTATCTGTGCCTACATCGAAGAACGTTGACAATCTTAACTTACCGTATGCTGTACAGCAAATCAACGATCGATGTGCAACGCCATCACGCAATAGGGTCTTGTAGGCGTGGTAATAGGTTATCAACAGGAAGAGATTAATATTCATGATGTCTCTGGCCATAGAATGGCGCGAATCGAGCGGGAAATATGTCCCTACTTTGCAAAGCAATATCTTTGTAACGGGTAATGTAAAAATTAACGAACAGGACAAATCGATAGGCACAGGATCCCTCTACGTATAAATCAATTTTGGAATGAATTGAGATTTCCTGCCGAAAGATATGGGGAGTTTGAACCCCAAGGGGTATCGGACATCGCGACACTGGCATGGAGCATGTTCAAGATCCCAAAATGTATTTTATCATAGAGAAATGGTGTATTATAAAGTGCTGAAAATAGGAAGACGGTAGCGTTAACCATTCGGAAGTTATAGCATTTCAAACGTGGTGCATTTTTATTATGCTTTTTTATAATACACGCTAGGTCCCTTTTCTCGGAAACTTTCCCATATCTGTAGATCGATCTGATTGATATGAGGCATATGCCACATAATGGATGCAACTGGATATTACACATCATGGAAAGTTTAATTTTGCATTTCCTCTTGAAAAAAGAAGGCAAACCATGTGTATAAGCATTGCACAACTATGCTTTCCCTGTGTTTGGCTTGCCTGCTATCATTCACAGTGATAATGGCAAAGAATTTGTAAACAAACTCATTGAAGATGTAATGTCCACATGGCCAGGTCATGTGCGGTTAATCAGTGGTCGTCCGCGACATCCCCAATCTCAAGGATTAGTTGAACAAGCACACTACACACTTGAAAGAATGATCAGTGCCAAAGTTGTTGAATGTGGCGATCAATCCCCACCATGGTCTCAATGGCTTCCACATATTGTGTGTAAGTGATCCAATGTTTTTCTATGTTGTAAATGTTATTATGTTTTATGTCATTGCAGATACAATGAACACTCAGGTTCATGACACCACCAAGCAAACGTTAGTATTTGGCCAACCTCCGAGGGCAATTTTTGTTCCAGATGTCAACTTTCGGGGACAGCTTGATGAAGATGTTTTGAAGCCTTGTGACAGAGATAAATCAGAGGAAGGGACGAAAGACAAAGAACAGGATTATGAAGGAAATGAAGGGGAGGATGAGGGAACAGAAAAGGATGAAGAGGAGAAAGAAAAGGAGGATGTTGAAAACGAAGAGGAGCGTGATGAAAACGAAGTGCATGAGGAGGAGAATGAAGATGAGGATGAGGAAAAAGAAGATGAGGGAAAAAAAGATGAGGATGAGGGAAAAGAAGATGAGGAAAAAGAAGATGAGGAAAAAGATGAGGAAAAAGAAGATGAGGATGAGAAAAAAAGAAGAGGATGATGAGAAAATATCAAAGGACAGTGGGGATGTAGACAAGGATGATGGAGAGGAAGAAGATGAGGACAATTTGATGGAAAAGGAAACGGAAGGTACTTATGTGGGCACTATTGCAAGGGAGTTAGAAAGCAATTTTGAGGTGAGAAACAAAACCACTGCTGCAAGCGATCTTTCTGTCTACCAGTACTCCTTTGATTCAGAAAAATGTGATGGTCATGACAGTGATAGTGATGAAAATGGTAACAACAAAGTACAAGTAAGTGCCTCAATATATGTTTTGATCCTGATTAATCTTTCTGGTTCCTTTCGATGTATAGGTGGCTTTAATGATATCCAGTTCAAGGGTTTTGGCTACTACTGAGAAGCACTTGCCTGTTCGCCAGATTGCAGACAAATAATATTTGAAAAATGCTAATAGGATGATGGTAAAATACAACCTTAAGCACAAAGTTAAAGAATTTCATGTAGGAGATTGTGTTACTGTGAGAATTCCTCGCATTGATCGGGCTTCCACTGACCTAAATAGACTGCCGTGCATAATTGTACAGGTGATTGGAACGGCATGTGCCATGTACCGCTTGCGGTGCAAGTCAGGGGTGTTGAATAAATGCTACTCTGCTTGTGATCTGGAAATTTTTGAAGGGACTCTCTGTCTATCTGTGAAAGGATGGGAAAATTCTACTAGTGTGTCACTTCGAGCAGCTTCAAAAGAAAGTACGCCATGGAGTGCATTTTCAATGAATAGGTGCAAGTGCACAGCTGGCTGCAGCACACAACGGTGCCCTTGCAAGAAGAATAAAATTGAATGCACCTCACACTGCCATAAAGGGGATAACTGCAAAAACAAGAATTGTACACCTGCATCACCTATGAAATTATCGCCACCATCTTCTAGCAACAAAACTCCTTTCTTGGATACCTAAGCATCATTGTCATGTGCATGCAAAACGAGATGCAACAGTGCAAAGTATTGCTGCTGCAACAAGAACAAATCGTCCTGCTCTGCTCGTTGTCACCCAGGACATTCTTGCACTAATGGTGATCACACAAAACCCTTGTGCAAGATAGATTTAACAGCAGAATTGAGTGGAGATGATGAAGACACCTGGGTTACTATCTGTACTGTTCAACTGACAATGTACCACAAGGCAATACTTGCATCTCCAAAAAGCTGGCTAGATGATCTTATAATCACCGCTGCACAATATATGCTGAAACAGCAGCACCCATCCATAGATGGCTTTCAACCACCTGCACTTAGCCAGAATTTTTCCATGATTCCACCACAGGAGCAGTTTGTGCAGTTCATAAATGTGAATAAAAATCATTGGATTGCTCTATCCACTGTTGGTTGCCAAAAAGCCAGCATCAAAATCTTAATTTGACTGCAATGGAGGTAAAGAGCTTCCCAAGCCTACCCTGAAGCTTATGAGTGCCCTACTTCAAACACAAGAAAACCAATTTTCTGTTGAGTTTGTAGATGTTCAACTGCAGGAAGGATCACATGACTGTGGATTATTTGCTCTGGCGTATATCACTTCCATTTGTAATGGACAAGATCCAGCAGTTCTATTGTATAAACAGAATGCAATGAGGAAGCATATTTGAAAAGTATTGAGGACGGAGTGATGACTGCCTTCCCAACTTCTGCAAGTAGACTTCCTAAGGCATCTATCAGGAAGAACATACCAGTATACTGTATTTGCCGGCATATTAATGATGGCTCAAAAACGATTCAATGTGATATATGCCAGCGTCAATGTGGAACTGCCCTTCGTGCAATAGAGTATAAACTGATTATCACTATTTGCAACAGTCTTAGTACATGTATATTAATATTTCTGCTGCATTATGCTATGCACTGGGCAGTTGTAAGCCTCATGTCAGCATTATACAACATCATCAGTTATTACTAGTGTCCATAAGCATACATTGTCATCTTCTCAGTATGACAGAACATCTTCCCATAAATGTGCAATAGTCACATCCATACAGATGGCCGGTTATATCAGGCCTTACCAATAAAAACAACCTGCATGAGTTGTGCATAGATAAATATTCATAGATATTAAATAACGGACAGCCGGTTACACAACGGACAGCCAGTTACACAACCGGACAGCCGGTTACGCAACGGGACAGCCGGTTGTGTAACCGGACAGCTATTATATAATGCAGTGAAACGGGACAGCCGGTTACATAACCGGACAGCCGGTTACACAACCGGCATCCGGTTACGTAACCGGCAATGTTGGGCATCCGTACGGAACATATCAACTCTATCGCACTATATACACACTGCTTAAATCAACTATTAACCGCATTGGCTCATTCATATTTACCTACATGTACATGTAGCCAGGAATTATTAACTCTGATGTAGCTAGCTCTTATATATATACCTCAGCGCATGCATATGTATACAGGGGCGGACGCAGGATTTCAGCGACGGGGGGGGGGGGGGGGTTCAATATGAATAATTAATGAAAGGGCGTGATCATTCGTGGCAAGAGGAATGCATACTAGGAACTACTGTTTACAGCCGAAACGTTAGCGAGAAAACACAATCGAATTCGTTACTGCGATCCCTGACTGTAGTTATAGGATTTCTGCGTGAGAGGCTGAGCTCTAGCTATATAGTATTGGACACTGAAGTGCGTGAGAAGTGAGAACAGTCACAAATTCAATGCCATTATGGCTGGTATCCGTTTATTGTATGCGATGTACCGTTGAATATCATCAGAGTATATATAGATAATAAAAAGATCGTAGTAAAAACTTAACAGTTACATGCAGAATAAACACACATTAAGCTGATTCAAATAACAAGCATGACTGAAACATCCTTCTATGATGCTTGCTTTTAAATAACTGACAAATTTTATCTTCGTCAATAATCAAATCGTTGTGGAGGTGCATAAGTGCCAAGCCAGCTAGCTTCTCGATACCCATGGAACTACGTATAGTAGAAATGTCTTGATGCGCCTTAAACCAGAAAATGATCTTTCAGCTTCATCCAATTGTTAAGAGTGTAGAAATATTTGGATACACATCCCTATCAGCCTCTTTGAGGCAATTGGCAATATTTTCTGGTAAGCAACTTTTCATAATATTGTTCCCAGAACTTCTTCCAAAGTTTTAATTCTGATAGCAATGATGATGGCGATGGCATTTCTATTTCCCAAAACTGTAACCTACTGGCTAGGTCAGTCAAATTACCCTCATTTATAATTGCTGCAGGGACTAGAGTAAATATGTCCTTGCCGCCAACTCTATTCTCCTGCTCAAAGCGTGTTAAAAGTTCTTGCAGGAGGTGGTCTATAAAAGGTGCAGTTACATTCATACGATAGCAGTCTTCAGTACTCTCGCCGTGATGGTTTTAACTCATGCGTGTCATCAGCATCGAAGTAACTATTAGGATAATTATGCATGGTAAACATGAAAATCCAACGTGTAACATCAAGAACACAACTGGAAGGGCATCGTGGTACATGACGCATCGAAAAACTGACCTACCTTTTGATCTCTTGGAAAAGTACGCAAACAGTGACGCCGATCTCGAACGCTTCATTGTAATAGCTCGTGAGAACCAAAGTGATTAAAACGGCACGTGTTATCTAATAATATTCATTGTTTAATTCATTGTTTAATTATATTCATAATCCGTTCCGAGGGGGGGGGGGGGGTTTCCAACCCCTGGAAACCCCCCCCCCCCCCCCCCCCCCCCTCACGGTATCCGCCATTGAGTATACATACTCTCGCAACTAGCGTATATAGTATGAGCATTAATCTCGTCCCCAGACCAGCATGACGTAACGATTATCGGCTGTGGGATTGATAGTTTAGCCAACATATATACATATGCATGCGCTGAGGTATATAATACAAGGCCGTAGTAAGGGGGGGGCTTGGGGGGGCTTAAGCCCCCCCAAAATTTTGGTCCAGCATATAGGATACACGTTGATCTTATAGTACGTGCGGTACGACAAATTGAACACATTCCGGTATTGCATGCCGCCCGTAAATTTAGAACGAGAAAGTGTGGTCAACCGTCGAACAATCATTCCACGATGTCCATTTTGAAGTACGTCACAAAGCAGCCTTCCAGGAAGTTGAAAGATCATAATATGGAACTTCCAAATCCTGATCTTCCAACTTTAGGTGTTTCTTCCCGTGCCTGCACTACTATGCCTGGTGCAGAAACTAGCAGCAGTCTCCCAGCTCAAACGAAGCTTCCAGCCTGCACTATTGTGTCCCACTCAGACACCAGCACTCCTTATGCAGAGACTGGGGCAAGTCCCAGTAGCAGTGCCAGTCATTTGCCATCAAGCCTAGTATCATGTCTCCCAGCTCGAATCCTTCCTGCATCTCCCAATCAGCCAAGGCTCAAAAAATTCCCACTGAGACAATTTGGCACTCAACGACGTGGCTTTTCCGCCACATGGTATGATAGCCATCCATGGCTGCACTATCTTGAAGATGAGGATGTTGTTTTATGCTTCTATTGTGCAACAGCTGTTGAGCGAAAGATGCCAATGACTGGATATATGGATACTATTTTCTCTGCCTTGGGTTTCTGTAACTGGAAAAAGGCAGTAGAAAAATTCAGTAAGCACGAGAGATCTGCTTGCCACCTTCATGCCTTGATGATGATCACAGCTGCTAAAACAGTAGGCATGGATGTAGGAGACAAGCTTAGTGTTGATCATGCAGAGCAGATGGCCCTTAATCGTAAATGTTTTCTTGCCATCATTTCCTCTATTCAGTTCTTGGCTTGTCAAGGATTAGCCTTACGTGGAACTTACACAAACAGTGATGATCATTTGAATGGCATCAGGGGTGAAGTAGACAGTAATTTTATGCAATTGTCGTTTCTAAGGAAACAGGAGGTGCCAGGCTTTGACACATGGCTGCAAAAATCACGGGATAGATTTATTTGCCCTGAAATCCAGAACGAGCTTCTACAAATCATGGGACTTTCTGTTCTTAGGAAAGTTGCTGGAAGGCTTGCAGGACAGTATTATACCATTATGGCAGATGAAACAACAGATATATCAAATACAGAACAACTTGTCCTTTGTCTTCGCTTTGTGGATGATCAGCTTGTTAGCCATGAAGAGTTTATTGGTCTACACTCTATGGATGATACCACAGCTGAACGCATCACTCGAACCATTGAAGACATTTTGCTGCGACTGTCTCTCCCTCTTGAGAACTGTCGTGGACAGTGCTATGATGGGGCAAGTTCGATGGCTGGCTGCAGAACTGGAGTAAGTACCAATTTGTTAGCAAAAGAGAGGAGAGCATTATACACACATTGCTATGGTCATTCACTAAATTTAGCTGTACAAGAAGCCATCAAAGGTAATAAAATTCTTCGAGATACATTGGACACAGTTGAAGAAATGGCAAAACTGATTAAAAAATCTCCCAGACGACAAGTGATCTTTGAAAAAGTCAAAAACGATATTGGTCTTGATGTACCCGGAATTCGGTTGCTATGTCCTACTCGTTGGACTGTTAGAGCATCAGCTTTGACTTCCATATCAGAGAATTATGAAGCATTGGTAGAAACATGGAGTCAAGCCAAAGAAGTAGTGAGTGACAGTGAAATGCGAGCTCGCATAGGAGGGGTTGCAAAGCAAATGGAGACATTTGACTTCTTCTTTGGTGTAGAGCTAGGCAGAATAGTACTGAACATGGCAGATAACCTATCAAAAGCACTACAGGGGTCCTCTGTATCAGCCTCTGATGGTCAAAGCCTCATGAAAATGACAGTTGCAACCATACAAAGCATTAGATCAGATGAATCCTTCACCTCTTTCTGGCAATCGGTTGAAACAAAACGTGAACATTGCAGTATTCAAATTGGAGATCCAGTGCTTTCACGCCACCGAAAAGTACAAAAACGGTTTGAGGTTGGTACATCGGTTTCTGAGGCTCAAAATTCTGTTGAAGCTAAATACCGAATGGTATACTATGAAGTCATTGATTATACTGTTAGTGCCATTAAGCGGCGATTCGATCAAGATGGATACAAAGTTTTGTGCAAATTAGAGGAGCTCCTTTGTGATCCTAAATGCAAACCAAATGAATGCAATGAAATTTTAGATCTGTACGGGAAGGACTTTGATCTTGAGCGTCTGGCTATCCAGTTGTCTGTTTTGCACTGCAATCTTCCCTTTGAAGTTCATAGTCAGACTGGTGGTTTGAACTTAAAAAGTATAATTCAATTTCTGCAACAACTCAATTCAGCTCAACGTCAGCTATACACAGAGGTATTTAAGCTTGCAAAATTTATTATTGTAATGCCAGCAACAAATGCAGCTAGTGAACGAACGTTTAGTGCCCTTAGGCGCTTGAAGACATGGCTGAGGAGTACCATGCATCAGACTCGGTTAAACTGGTGCATGATCTTACATGTGCATAAAGATGATACAGATATGTTAGACCTTCAAGCAGTGGCAAATGACTTCGTAAGCCATAATTCAAGCCGCCACACTGTAATTGGAACATTTGCCGTTTAATGCATACTGTACATAAGTGTCATACTTATGTATGCATCGTTTCATCAAGATCATGAATATTAATTAGCCCCCCCAAATTTTTGTGATTGACTACGGCCATGCGAGTCAGCTTCGCCAAATGCGATCATGTCTTTATCGGTCCCTCGCACAACGACATCTGCACCATCTCAGCAACGCTGGCGTTTATAGCGGTAAGGGGCACCTCCGTCAGTCCTTTCTTCCTCACAAAGGACCTGGTACCCCTCCAGAAGCCACGATTTATATTGGAGGTCAGGAAGGCGTTGGCAGCCCTTTCGTTGAACCCAAGCGAGTACGCTGGCAACAGCTACAGGATTGGGGTCGCGACAGCAGCCACGGCGGCTGGCATTGAGGCAAGGCGGCTCACTTCGATCCAAGCGCTTGGTCGGTGGAGCAGTGTGGCTTTCGTTTCTTACATCAGAACGCCACGTGAGCACCTCACTTCGGTGATGGCAACCATTGCCCGCCTAAACTGAGCTAGCATGCAGTTGCATTTTGTGTCACCTTATCGCCGTGTATTTTCCCTCACAATAAGGTTCTAATTCCTATGTTTGGGAGTCTGTGGGGTCATCTCACTATCTCTCGTTGACCCTTGGGGGATCGGACCTTGTGAACCCAGGACAGGTCGCGAACCCGACACAGGATACTACTCGCAGGTCTTCCCACACACACCCTGCTACGGGGGGGTCACGTGACAACCCGGTATCCCCCCAAACAATACATAGGAGCTCATGCAAAGTCGGTCGCCTCATCCCTGCTTGCAGCGCTAGTGCAGTAATGTTAGACATCAGATGAGGAAGCCTTTTTGTACACCAGATTAACGATGACTCAATAGACAGGTCACAAAAGATAAAGGACTACTGTACACACAGTTGGGTCACCATGCATGTATGCTTTACATGTGAAGTGAATGGTTTTGTGCAAAATGCACATCTTCCAATAGCTAGTACAATACTACATGCCCATGACATACCTTTGGGTGGTAGTGGTAGTTCTGTGACCACTGCGATATTGCATCCTCTCGGCAGCCCGTTTAGCCGATCGGACAGCGGGGTCATAATTTCCAATTTCAGATGCCTTAATGGCAGCTAAATTGTCCTCTTTTAGCAGCGCGGTTCTCCTCAAGGTCCTCTTGCCTTTTAGCAGACGCTTAAATTCAATATCTGTATTTCAGCTGTCGCGTACAGAGGCCTTCCTTTCGGGACCTTGTAACTGTCGGTACAAAGGCCTTCTTGTCGGGATCGGCCTTGTAGCTGTCGCAGTGTTGCCGCGGTCCACTACTTTTCAGTGGACCGTGGACCGCGGTCAAACCTAAGTAGCCAGACCGTGACCGGACCGCGACCGTGCACAAATCAAACAATCCAGGACCGTGACCGTCGGTCGGACCGACGGTCGGACCGCGGTCCACAATGCTGATAATATAAATCCAAGAAAGGCAATACAAATGCAACAATGACAACACATACATACACACACACATTATGAAACATACAACAAAGTACAAAGTCTGAAAAAACAATGCTATTTCCAGAAGTATTGATTGTGGCGTAAAAAAATGGTCTTGTGAAGTCTTTCTGGAAGCAGGCGCCATCTTTTTTTTGTCGGTTATGTTTTTGGCCGTGGAAAAAACCCTTTCAGAGGAAGCTGATGAAGCGGGGATGGCCAAGTATTTTTTTTGCAAGCACTGATATAATGGGATAATAGGAACCCTCTACAACCATCATCTCTCCTCCTATTTCGGGTTCTTGACTTTCACTAGCACTACTGGTGGCATAAGAATCGGTACTCATCCTAGTTTAATAATACGCACACTCAAAATATTTTTTAAAAGCAGGGCACCAATAGATCACGTGCACGCCATGT
The DNA here is from genome assembly GCA_963681505.1 of Eunapius fragilis. Classification (NCBI taxonomy): domain Eukaryota; kingdom Metazoa; phylum Porifera; class Demospongiae; order Spongillida; family Spongillidae; genus Eunapius; species Eunapius fragilis. Next base: position 7,168,791 of record OY811976.1, on the reverse strand, counting down.
GAATGCCATGCGTATTTAGGCGTGGGTACGAGGGGGACCGCGGTCAGACCGTCGGTCCAGTACTGCTTGGACCGTGACCGTCCGTGACCGTCCGTGAATGAAAATAATAAGGACCGAGGCTCGCGGTCCAGCTAAAAATGGCGAGGACTGCGGTCCGGACCGTCGGTCCCGGTCGGACCGCGGCAACACTGAGCTGTCGCGTACAGAGGCATTTATCTTTTCGGGATCGGCCTTGTAGCTGTCGCATAGAGAGGCCTTCATCTTTTCGGGATCGGCCTCGTAGCTGTCGGTACAGAGGCCTTCTGATCGGGATTGGCCTTATAGAGCGCTCGGGCTTTAGCCTTGTTCTCGTCTTGCTTTTGGAGGTATTCCGCTCGTTGCTTAGATAACCTCCTTTGATTACGCGAAGGCATTTTTAGAAAAACTACTTCACTAGCCAAAGTAACAACTAGGAACACCAAATAAACAAGTAAATAAAAACATTCTCTTTGAGAAAGTTGGTGGGATATAGGTTTTTCAGGCAAATAGTATACTGGTGTAAAAAGCAAGGAAACAAGTTTCATCAGAAGGGAAAATGTAATAGTCCTATATTTAGCACACTTCGACTAAGGCATATGCTGTTTCTGTGCTAAATATAGGACTATTACATTTTCCCTTCTGATGAAACTTGTTTCCTTGCTTTTTACACCTGTATACTATTTGCCTGAAAAACCTATATCCCACCAACTTTCTCAGAGAGAATGTTTTTATTTACTTGTTTCCTTAATTTTTTTTAACACCCAAATCACTGTTGCATCGCAGGTTTCCCCCCTTTCATTTAACCGATTTAATTCAATCCAGACGTATTGTGAAAATTTTCTAGGTACCTTTAATTAGAATTGGTAAGACCGTATATAGGCTTTTAGGCGTTTTTGTATCAAAGCGAGTCCTCCAGCACATTCTAAAGCTATTGGTGCAATTTTCATTGCTTAAAAGTGTTCCTGTCCCGAGTTATGAGTTCCCAAGAAGAAGAAGAAGAAGAAGAAGAAGAAGAAGAAGAAGAAGCAGACGACCCGCCCATTATTTTTGGAAGTGGAATGAGGACGGCAGTATTTTTCGTTCTCGACAACCACGCGGTTCTACGACGTGAAACAAAAACGAAACTACTCAGTTTTGACTTCTAGATCGATTGCCGCAACAAGTTAGACGATCCGATCGTCGGGAGCGAAGCTACGGTAGGGTCGCGGGATTTTAATTAAATTCATAGTCGGGGTCAAAACCTATATGGAAGTCTCTAGCGAGACTTCCGATTTAGTGCAAGTTGGCGTATTTAATACACAGCCTAAAATTATTAATGAAAATCTATCATAAACCATTCCTCTATAGAACTTGCTAGATATGGTATGTGTCTATATGACATGAAGGGATAACGTGCTGGTACATTTCGAAGCGATTGGTACTATTGCCGTTCTTCAAAACCGTTCGTAGCTTGAGTTTTACCTTCCTAAGAAGAAGACGAAGACGACCAAGAATTATTTTAGCACTGGGCACGAGAAACAGGAAATAGTTTGTTTCTAGTTCCCTAAAAGTACACCGTTTTATGACACGGAACCAACATAGAACTGTAGATCGTGCTCTCATTCCATCACAACAAAGAGATAAACGATCCGTTTCTCCATTGTCCCTCCAGATGCGAGTGAAGTTTTTAAAATGACATTCATCAACCCTCAATCGATCCTATATTGAACCTGCTACCGCAGGTTCAGATGGTTGTATGCAACTCAATTATATTATGCTAAACTGATTATTGTAGCCTGCCTAGTGTATGTTAGAAATAATAAAGTTATTGGAAACACCATATATTTTCTATGCTATTGTCAGACAAAAATGAAAATGGATAAAATGATAACATGACACACATCACACAGCAAAAGCTTATTATTCAGAGAGCACTAAATTCATGATGCAAGGCAGTTCTCTGGCATTCGTATTTGTATGCACAACAAGTTCAGTTTTTGGTGAGTAGGCCACCATTGGAGACCACTTCAGTGCATGAACACTGCTCACAATGGCCTCCTCACTTGGATTGGCTTCTGCTTTCAGCTGAAATGAATTATTGCACATGTTTGCTTTAACCAGGATGTGCACAAACTGATAGACATCAAGAGTATTGTGGACAGTGAGATACCAGGTGAGATGGTCACGTCGATGATTACGCCACTTCTCCCCACTTTGGGTCCTTCCACTCCTTTGCCTGGAAACCAAAGAGGACAGGTTTCCCTCCTCATGCAGGCAGAAGACAATCACACACACCATTGTACTGGTGCATTCCGACCGACACTGGTGATGACCATCCATCACTGTGCTGCGCGGGCAACAGCAGAGGAGTGGGGCCCCAGTTGTACCAGTTGTCCTTGCCAGGTTCTGAATTCTCTTTCTCTTCTGCTGAAAGTAAATCAACTTTATCTTTACCACAGACTGCTGCACGAGGGAAAATGGTGACCGGTGCAAGTTCTGTGATTGCACCCTGCAGAGGTTGAAGGCAAACATCTTCCGCAGAGACAACCTCCTTCATAGTTGCAGCATGGCAGCGGTAAGCACGTAACAGCTTCCCACACTTGGGATTACCATGAGGTGCTGGAATTTTCTGAAGGGCCTGGGCCAACATCTTCACTTCATTCGCAAGTGAGAATTGTACTAGGCAGCTTATATGCATGTTGCTAAGTATCACACTCAGTTGTTCTACAGCCTTTGGACTCGTGTACACACAGTCCACACCAGCTGTGTGCCGGACAACTGTACAGCTTCCCCAGCTTCTCATCACCCCTCTCCACAGACAGTGGTGGGAGGGGCATGTAATTCACGGGGCGGTTTGACCCCTCTGTGATGCCCTTTGCAGAGTTGTATGCTGAATATGCTGACGCACGTACGTATAGTGCACCAAGTTGTCTGTTACCCTGACGATCTACCAATGAGGCTGTCAACAGCTCCACCAGTGCCTTCAGTCCAAGCACAGCTCCCATAGACACCTCACCTACTGCTGCCTCCTTACCCAACTAGGCTAGTTCGTGTGCGGCAATGAGAATATTCTCCTCTGGCTTCAGATGAAGGATGGCACGATATCCCCGCAAAACTTCAATTGCACAGTTGTGCTTTATAGATTTCAGATGTGGGACAACTGCAGCTGTAATGTCCGAGAGAGACCCAGCATCATCAATACCATGACGACAAACAGCCGAGTACAGAATGCGCATGTAAACACGAATCTCTGGGATCTCGTCTTTGTCACAAGCCTGACTTGAGGCAGTAATGACATTGTCACAACGTTCAATGACTCCACCATTAAATGTAATGTACAATGCCTTTCCACGAGACTTCTCAAAATGCTGCATTGCCAGTTTCAGCTGCTTAGTCTTCCCATTACCAGCTGTGCCACAGTTGACAGCAATTGGCATGCGAATTGTATCATTTTGAAGATGTGCCCAATTATTTCCCATATGATCAGTTTCTTCTGGGACTCTGTCCAGAACTCCAAGAGCCTTGATATGGGGGTCCAATGTTGGATTGCCTGATTCATTCCAATGTTATGGGCTGATATCCAAGTTACGATCCGTTGTTTCGGGTTTCACCTTGGTACTCAAGAAAGGGGAGACTGCTTCTAACAGTGACCTGGTGTTCTTGTCTCAGAGATCAACATGACAAAAACGTCAGGATCAACTGCATTGCCTCTCCTTTACTTTTGTCACTCACCTTTACAGGTTCTTCCAGATGTGTGTTGCTCAGAAAATTCTCTGACACAGTACTCACTTGATGATCGCACCGTACTATTACTATTACATTGTTATATCATCATCAGACCAAACAAATAGCCATCCAAAAGTTATTTGATGGAGACTAGCAATGGTACAGTGTGAGTGTAAAAGGGGTCCAATCACAGTATATTTGGAACAAGGAGTACAGCCTGTTGGTACAGTATATACTGGTGCAGATTTTGGTGGCCGTTTTGGTATGACCAGGCATCGATTCCAAAACATAACAGTGTCTTTCATTTGATCCTAAGCATGCTGTCCCAAGTAAAAATGGCTTGCTTGTGGCAAGCTTGCAGCAACCTTGTTTACAAGGTTGTTTGAACCATGTAACAAGGTTGTTTAAACCATGTAAACAAGCTTGTTTTTGGCTTGTCACTACTAAGTATTTGAAACTGTTCCAACCTTGTTACAACCTGTTAAGTTGTGAGCCAAAACAAGGTTGTTAATTAATATCCATAACAACGTTGTTGTCTGAGAATGTTAAATAGTCATACAATGTCACAGCACCAGGTGAAAAAAAGCAAAAAAATGCATGCAAAAAAGCAAAAACAGCTAAATACAAAAAGCAATGCCAATTACAAACATTCATTGATGACTGCGTTGCTTGACTTGTCATTCACACTTGTGTTGGTATTCCGTTTTCGTCTAAAATTCGCACACTTATCATTTATGGCATCCACCAATACGCTTCTATTGATCTTATGTTGTGACTGCACAAAGCCTGTAGGTAATGAGGACTATATAAATGAAAGAAGTGCAAAACTTACGTATACAAGCAGCTATTACATCTTTGTTGAGGCATGGAAATTTTCTTGTACCCCCACAACTTGACAAAGCCAAGACAGATGGTGTAAAAAATACAGTAAGGAGATTTCTTGTCAGCTTAGTAGGCGAGTTGTTGTTCTGGTCTATCGCTTCTTCCAGCTGGTGTTTAGAAAGATACACCCCATACCCCTCTACTAATTCAACCTACAAGTATTTCTTTATTTGACTTGTGTAATTGCAACAAAATTTTCACATATCTTTTCACACCAGCAGTAGGTGACTGACTACGACCAATAGAGGCATTGGAACAGACAACTGGTGAAGGTGATCTCACAGAAGACTGACTACGACCAAGAGAGGCATTGGAATGGACAACTGGTGAAGGTGATCTCACAGAAGACTGACTACGACCAAGAGAGGCATTGGAACGGACAACTGGTGAAGGTGATCTCACAGAAGACTGACTACGACCAAGAGAGGCATTGGAACGGACAACTGGTGAAGGTGATCTCACAGAAGACTGACTACGACCAAGAGAGGCATTGGAACGGACAACTGGTGAAGGTGATCTCACAGATGACTGACTATGACCAAGAGAGGCATTGGAACGGACAACTGGTGAAGGTGATCTCACAGAAGACTGACTACGACCAAAAGAGGCATTGTAACGGACAACTGGTGAAGGTGATCTCACAGAAGACTGACTACGACCAAGAGAGGCATTGGAACGGACAACTGGTTAAGGTGATCTCACAGAAGAGTGACTACGACCAAGAGAGGCATTGGAACGGACAACTGGTGACGGTGATCTCACAGAAGACTGACTACGACCAACTAAGGCATGTGATCCAGCTGGAAATGACAATGGTGACTGATCAGTCTGGTGGTGTGCCTGCAAAAGAATATGACATGCAGTTAATGATTAACTTGTGTAATTACAACAAATTATTACCTCATCCGCAGTGGTTGTAAAAGAGTTAACATCATCCACAGTATCTAGGAGTTGCACCTAAATGCATGGAAATCAGATTACAATTTCATTAATGATAGATCGTCACCTACGCGTAGGCGCGTTAACCTACATGTAGGCGTTGCAAATCGCTTTATTACAAACAATGTACAAACAGCCAACGCTTGAAATAATAAGGATCAATATAACAAAGAGGGCTACTTGCAAGCTGGCGTCAGAAAACAACGCCAGCGTGCTGCTAGTGCTACGAACGCTCTGTTGGGGCACGCCCCTCATTTAGCTGGAGTTGTTCCGATTTGCAAAAAACTTACTAGAAGCATTCTTCGTTTTATAGGTAGATATAATTTTAACTCTTTTTGCCAAATACACACGATTTCCAACTTTTATGCTCACTTTCATCAAGATCGTAGGCAATTTTTGTACGCTCCTCCATCTCGATCGTGTATCTAAAGAACCGATGGTTGAATGAGCTCCAAAGTGAATTAAAAACGAAGCCCTATGCTTCAGTGTTACTTTATTCGAGTTCAAAGTTTTATACGGCATTGAATGCGAGGACCATACGTTGCAATAGAACGCCTACACGTAGGCTAAAACAGCACTTTTCGCCTACATGTAGGCGTTTGTTCGATCTATCATTAACATGTAAAAATCAACTCACAGAAACATCACCATGATTGAGTGTGGTCCCTCTCATATCATTCGATTGGTACACAACACTACGAGTAACTATAAAAAGACATTATTCTATCATTATACCATGCATGCTTTACACTTGCACTGGAAAGTTAAGTTGTTTTGTAATGTGCATTCACAAACAAGTACATGTATACACTTATTTTCCTCACCACGCTGCTTTCCCATCATGTGGTGATGAAAAATGTCTTTGTGGGCTAGTAAGCGCTCATGTTGGGAGGCTTTTTTCTTCTTCTTTGATGGTCTCTCAATTGGATCCAACTTTGTAGGTGTCGTAGAATGAACTTCTGTCGCAGCACTTTCAAGAAGTTCATCACGTGTGATCTCCATAGCAATTAGCTGATCTATTTTCTTCTCTAGATCTCGACGATCACCTGAATTGAAATATATTACAGATAAACCAGCTCAAGGACTTAGTTCACAGAGTGTATTTTTCTTACAGTATCTATTTCATTGTTATTCATTTTTGGCATGACATCGTATTCATTCAATCCATGCATGCATGATCCATCTTTGTGTCTATTAATTGTCCTGATCGAATTTCACCCAGGTGTACAGCAAAAAAAGTTTTTGCCGTTCTCTCATAGAAAGGACCTATACTTGCATTTAACGATACTGGCTTATTGTACAAGTCCATGCATTTAGGATTGGGCCGAGACAACTAATGCTTAACTCCTTTTGATACTTGTAAAACAAGAAGTGCTGGCGGACCTATGCACTAGCACCATGAGTATCAAAAGGAGTGAAGCGTTAGTTATCTTGGCCGGATCCTAAAAGGACTAGCTTGTACAATAAGCCAGTCGCTCTAGCAAGGAGGAAAAGGTCAGCAGACCGCTCTTCCATCGCCTTGTGCGATATTAACTTACCTGTACTTAGGGACCGTAAACTACACAATCGCCAAAACCAATTCGTACAGTACTTGTCTACACACATACATAGGTACATCGTCATTTCTCTTTCAGTCAATATATGCACACATTCTTACGTATTCTTACCAGAGTTTGCGAGCACTTCACCATCATAAAGCTTTTTCCCACACCATTTGAACTGTGATATAGCTCTCACGTACGTTTGGCCACCTTGTCGGACGGTTTTCTCAGAAATGACGCTCAACATTTCGTTGTCAAGCCATCTTACTAACAGGAAACTCGGACACGGGAGCGATGTCATCGGAACTATGGCTCTGCTCTCAACCATGCCAATTCAAAATAAAACGTGAAGCCTCACATGCTCGTTAATAAGTTGCTTTTTTTTTTTGAAATGGCGGGTGCAAGTAGACGAGTACACAACTCAATTCAATTTCAGTTTTCAGACCCTCTGTCAAAACTTGCGACAAGCAGAACTACACACTACAGGAAAAGAAGAAACGGCGTTGTGACATGGCTATTGGGGAGGCTGGTCAAGCTACTGTAAATGCAGACTGTGAGTGTGCGGAACACGTAGAACAGAATGATAAGCAAGAAACCTATACAACCGTGACAGAAGAGCCATTCAATGTCCCTGAAAATGATGTAATGCTTGAGCAGCATTTTGTACCGATTTTACGTGATTTACCCGAAGAGCCAGAATTTTTACCAAGTGATTATTCCAATCCAAGCAATTTCTCGGAGTGTTTAGCCAATGACGAATTACCCAAGGAGACAGAATTTATTCCAGGTGTGTGTCGTGATGAACAAGTTGATTCATTGAGTTCTGAACCATCAGAATCCAATATACTCTTAATGCAATACATCATGCGACACAATTTAACACAGGAAGCTATATCAGACCTTCTTAAACTTCTTCACATTTTCATGCCAAAAATAGACTTGCCCTCATCTGTATATATGTTCAATAAGCCTTTTATGGCAATGAACTTTCCACTTGCGTTTCATTATTTTTGTAATAACTGTATGCAAGATATTTCCAAAGATGTACAGCACTGTCCTAAATGTAAAGCCACGCTACTATCTAAAGGATCGAGATCAAAGTTTGTAGAGCTTCCATTGGAGTTGCAATTGCAAAATGTATTACAAAGTAAGACTGACGTACATGCATGTGCATCATATTTGTGTGCTAGCTAGATCTGTATACATGCGATGTGTATGAATGTATTACTTGTATCTGCATGTATAATCATGATCTATATAGCTATATAGTGTGTGCATCATAATAATCATGATAATTTTTTGTACAGGATGTTGGGAAGATATACATCAGATGTATCATTTCCGTTGCATTACTGGATGTGTATGATGGTGCTTTGTATCGAGCACTGATTAAGGATGGATTTCTAAGCAACAATAATAACGTATCATTCACCCTAAATGCAGATGGTGTTCCAGTGTTTAAATCGTCATCCTTCTCATTGTGGCCAATCTACCTTCAAATAAATGAGCTTCCTATTAAAAAAAGGTACACTGACATATTATAATTCCGCCCATGCATGCATACAGGTATTTTATTATTATTATTTATTTCGATCAGTATACATGTGCTTATGCCATGTATGTTTTAATTATTTATACATCTAAATTGTTCAGATTGATTGAAAACATATTTTTCTTGCATGCAGGCACTTAGTAGAGAACAGACTGGTAGCAGGTCTCTGGTATGGAAAAGGGAAACCAGAGATGACTTTTGTATTAAGATGTTTAGGTGACACTTTGGCAAAGTTATACTCTGAAGGTATGTATACATGCATGTGTGTGCATATATATAGTAGACTACAGTGATAAATGTAGTGTGTCATATCTATATGCATAGGTGTTGAAGTTACGTTAAACGGAGATAGTCACATCCATTTCAGAAGTCAAGCAGTGCTTTTAGCTAGTACATGTGATTTACCAGCAAGAGTTCAGCTCACAAATATGGTGCAATTTAATGGTTATTATGCATGCCTGCGTTCCACTCAAAAAGGCAAGAAATTCACATAATTTCAATAATGAGTACAGTTATCCTAAATTTAATTACTACTTTTTTAAGGAGCAGTAGTTAAAACAGCAAATAATGGACAAGTGATGACCTTTCCATATCAACTTGAAGATCCAACAGGACCAATGAGAACCTGTGAGCAGTACTGGCAAAATGCAGCTGATGCTGTACTTTCTGGATCTCCTGTGGGTAGATTTGATATTCATATACACAACATATATACAGTTAATTGTATCTATGTGTTACTTGCATATAGGTCCTTGGTATTAAAGGGCCTTCATGGTTGGCAACCATTCCACGGTTTAATATTATTAAGGGTGTCAGCTTTGATTACATGCACATTGGGTGTCTTGGAATAACTCGATTTCTACTGCATCTTTGGTTTGATTCAACCCATTCTAAGCAACCATGGTATCTCCGATGTCACATTAAAGAAATAGATAGATTATTGTGTGCCATTACTCCACCTGATGAAATATTAAGAGCACCAAGAAGTATTGAAGGAACCTTGAATTATTGGAAAGGTACAAGTGTATATATATATATTATATATATACGTCTGTATGTAATGCCTGCAGATAGGTGTGTTTACATGCATGTATGTGTTTGCACTGTGCAGCATACGAACTAAGAATGTGGTTACTACACTACAGCCCTGTAGTCCTGCACGGATTTTTGCATAGCGACTATTACCAACATCATCTCTTATTTGTGGAAGGCATATATTTATTGTTGAAAGACACTGTGGAGGAAGAAGACATCTCAAAAAGTGGAGAACTATTAATGCACTATACCTATCTTTTTCCGGTTCTGTATGGTAACCGTTTTCATGCATTCAGTTAGCATTAATAATAAATGCATGTATGTCTACATGTCAGTATATTTGTGATAGGTGAAAGATACAGTTCAATGAATCTCCATGGACTTCTACATCTTCTAGATGTAGTGAAGTCATTGGGTCCACTTTGGGCTCATTCATGTTTTCCGTTTGAGTCTGCAAATGGTGAAATGTTGAAGCTATTTCATGGAACAACATGTGTTGAAAAGCAGGTATACATCTCATATGTGTTATGATGAGTTAATTTTTACAACTTGTTTATAAATCAGATTGCTAATCGTATTGGAGTAATATCAATGTTACCACTGCTTGGTAAAAAAATTGCTACTGGAGGAAGAACTTTTTGGAAAATGTCTAACTCTTATATGGAAGGAGTAAAAGGTATAGCATTGTTTGAAATGTGCTTTTCATTGCTGCATCTGTTTTATCCAATGCAGCCATTGCAATTTCATATCAGCTGATATCTGTATGCATGGAAAACCATGTGGCACTGAGCTTACCCAAGGGCACATTGCTGTATTTACCAAAGGCGGTTTTGCAATCCCAGCTGATTATCCTGTTGTGTTGTACTCCAAAATACATTTCAGAAGCACTGGCAGAATAGTGAAAACTAAAAGAAAGCTACAAAATGGCCTTCTTCGTAATAATTCTGGAATTGTATTCTGTGATCAAGCTGGCATGACATGTTATGGAGAGTTATTATTGGTTGTACTATGTGAGAATCATAATGCATATGCAATTGTCCTCCCTTTTATTCCAACTGGAGAAATTCTGAGTAACGATTCTGTCACAGATTACTCCAGTGACCAACACATTACAAAGCTAAATCTGCCGTACGTTTAACATAGCTAGTATACATTATATTAAAAATGGTAATACTTTCATTTTAAATATGTAGTTCAGTGACTGGAGGCAAGAAGTGCATACCTATAAAATGTATCAAGGACAAGTGCATATTGATGCACTATAAAGAAGATCACATCTATGCAAGTATATTTCCCAACTCAAAAGAAGTTGAATAGATTTATACATGTTTACTTGAACATAATACTTGTGCATAATGTAATTTGAACAACATTCATGTTCTTGTGTAATGTTATGTGCGCATGACAGTATGTAATCACTTCATTTTTGCTCTTTGAGAGTTAATTGTCATCATGTATCCACCTCATATTGCATGGCAATTTGATCATGTATTTATGATTTAAATAGAGCGACATCTAAACATATACATATCTGTAGTAAGAATTACATGTAAATTAGCATCTTCGAATCTGTTGCCTCCCTTGGTCATGCATCCATGCATGCATGCAATGATGATAAACTTCTACAGCACAATCTTGTCATAAACGGCATTAATTAATCTTACAACCCCCTACAACCTTCTACAACTATATAGTAAGCTTGTCATGAACTGCCTTAATCAATTCTACAACCAACTACTACCTTCTACAACCATAAGACAAGCTTGTCATAAATCCTACAACCTGTCTGCAACCTTCCCCAACTATTAAACAAGCATGTTTGTCTTACAAGGTTGTAGCAACCATGTGGCAGGGTTGTCACAAGCTTGCCATTTTTACTTGGGGTGAGAATTGATCCTTAAATTTCCATTGGGCATCAGATCACGGATTTTAAAACTCGGGAGGAATTTGTGGTTCCTGGTCAACCTGTTGTGTTAGATGATTGCATGAGTTCTTGGACAGGTTCTGAAGCAGATGTTGCTGAAGGTATGCCTCACAAGACCAAGATAGAGAGGAAACCAGAAGGGGTGGGTGCTGAATTGAAAGCCATGGCATGCGGTTGAACAGGAATTCTCCTGAAACTAGACATCATGGAAGGCAAAGAGGCAAATCAGCAGAGTTTGGAGAAAGTACTGCAGTTGTGCTGATCTCTTTTTAGAACTGGGAGAATTGTACATGCTGATTCAGCCTTTTCATCAGTTAAGACACCATTGGCTCTTGAAGAAAGGGGTCTATTCTTTCAAGGCATGGTCAAAACTGCAGTATCCCATGAATGGAATTTATGAGAATGGTCTTGAGGAAGGGGGAGTGCCATCAAGAGGAGAGTGGTGTTTGTTAGAATCAAAGACACCACTGAACACAAACATGTATGTACCTGGTTGGGAAGACAGAAAGTTGAAGACTATTATTTCAAATGCAGGTACCACCCTTTCTGGGAATCCCAGCAAACATAAACGACACAAGAAGGTGGAGAAAGATGGAATGTATGAAACAGTTATACCTACCATAATGAGATCTCTCGACCTGCTATGATAGAGCTTTTTTTCCAGCTGCTTTGGTGCTATAGATGTCCATGATCACTACCACTAGGGTTCCTTGGCATTTGAACGAGAGTGGTATACTCATTGTTGGTGGCATCGCTTGTTTGCTACTGGATTGCCAATCATCCAGTTGGGTACAAGAATGTCTGCTGGCCGGCTATGTGGACTATCACCTCCATATCCGTGACCTACTTCAAGTTGACCACCAAACCAAGCCCTATCAATAATTAGGGCAAAAACATCCCTCAGGGCATTGTATTGTGATGCACAACAATATCCCCCCCCCCACCCCTCCCCCTTTGCACGTCATATTAATTATTATTACTACATGAATACATGAATACATGAATGTGTACATTATTACAGATCTAAGCTACACAGTTACTATTAATACAAGAGAATATGTAACACATAAAAACTATCCATTAAAGTTAGTTAATGATCTTGGAATGCTTATTATTTATTATTATGCAGTTAAGTCCTGCAGATATTCTAATCTAATTGTTCCTGAGCGTGACAGTAGTGCCCGTGCATTGGTTCGCATCATAAGCCTGCCATATAATTGGCAGATGGCATGTGACTTGGAGTGGTGGCTAGGTGAGTTGCTAGGCGAGACAAGGTCTGTGTGGCTTCTGCACCCCAGCACCCATATGTCTTGACAGCAATGGGGATACACGACCAGCCAAGCCCTAAGCATTTGGCATCATTAGAGTTGTGCTTGCACACCTCAGCTGCCAGAGCTGCAGATCACTTGCTTCCAGTAAAGTACTTGAATTTAGTGTAGATGTGACATTCAGATCCAAGTCTGCTGGTTTGCCCAAATCCCAATGAGGAATGAGAATGTCAGCTGGTCGCGTTCGATGTCCTTCATGCCCCAGACCACTTCCTGCCTCAATATGAGGATCCAGACAAGCCCGTCGACAAGATTCTAAGAGGACATCTCTGAGCGATCCCCCCTCCCCCTCCCCCCCCCATGTTGCATGTTAAGGTGTGATGGCCTAAAGGGTCCAAAGCATGAGATGGACAGAAATGGCAAAGGAGATTGTCAGAAACAGCAATGTCCAACTACCACTTTACAGCGGCCTGGAACTCAGCTGGGTCAAGATGGAGATTGAGCCCGACAGAAGGAGTAACTGAGAGCCAAGCTGCTGTATGTGGTGACGAAACTGAGAGCAGTTGTGCTTTGTCAGGCAACGAGGCCTTGTCAAGTAACTCTCCAAAATGATGGTCTTCAATTTTACCAGGTAGGGATTTCTGGTGCTGCACAACCTCAAGATGATCCAATACTAATGTGTCATCAGGGAAGACAAGTTCATTGAATTGTTTGACAGATGCATCTAGGTGCTTGCAAGATGAACAAAAACTGGAAGCACTCAAAGATGAAATGTAGGCAACTGTCGAATGTTTGGCTAGACTACGGAGCCCAAGACCCCCTCTGCTTAGCTTGTTGCCAGCGGCATCATATTATGATTATAATTATAATTATTATATTTGAAATTATTATAAAAGTATGATGCTAAGTGCTCTGAACTAGGGTGATGTTGCACTCCCTTAGCCGTAGAATCGTATGGAGCATGGGGAGCTGAAGCATGCAACACATTCTCCTTTATTGCTTCCCGGATTGCCATCACTATGAACAAACCGAAGTCCATGATCCTGTCCAACTTGTATGGCAAACTTGGTATCATCCTCATCCGGTCTAATGCCAGAGCCATACTGATGAGATCCCTGGTGCTGGCCACTGGAGATTGTTTCTCTGGGAACGTTGTGTTGTGTGATTAGTTAACAATAATAATAAGTGTACATAAGTAAATGATTTCAAGCCACAATAATCAAGTTCTGTTTCATTTGAAATCATTAATAATCTTAACATAACACAACATGACAGAAATATGTTTACAGACATTCTTATTAGTTTACACAAGTGGAAGAAAAATAGAAACAATATAGATATGTACCTTACAACAATAAAATCAAAAATGTAAAATCAAGAATGTTTGTACAGCAGACGTTGTGATGTTTGCACATGCAGACGTTGTGATGTTTGTACATGCAGACGTTGTGATGTTTGTACATGCAGATGTTGTGATGTTGTACATGCAGACGTTGTGATGTTTGTACATGCAGACGTTGTGATGTTTGTACATGCAGACGTTGTGATGTTTGTACATGCAGACGTTGTGATGTTTGTACATGCAGACGTTGTGATGTTGTACATGCAGACGTTGTGATGTTTGTACATGCAGACGTTGTGATGTTTGTACATGCAGACGTTGTGATGTTTGCACATGCAGACGTTGTGATGTTTGCACATGCAGACGTTGTGATGTTTGTTTGATTTATCGTGCGAATATAAAAAATCGGAAAACCTCGAAAAACGTTGGAAAATTAATGCTGCATTAATCGCTTCTGTTTGTAATAACCGATTTGCAAGGTGGTACAAACCTTTTTCATAGTCAACATAATCGAGTTTGATTTAATTTTCAATAATGTTACACACCCTAGTTAAAATGCCATGCGCTTAGGATGCACATACATGTTTTTGAGTGAAAGTTGTCAATGGCGTTGTACAAGGCATGCATGATGGGAAACAAACAAAGCCCACGAAATATTGAGTCTGCATGGGCAGCAACCATTAGAATATAGTCTTCCGGCTGGCGGCGACCCTGATTCAGATGGGGGGGAAACGGAGCCTTATACAGTCATGTGATGCGAACATCGTTTTGATTGGTGAGATCTGTGGACGTGATTGCGCGGTTGGTGTAACTATATAACATGCCATATACAGATGAGCCCTTTCAAACTGATCTGAAGTACGCCATACAGCTGCAAAGATGACCAAGTGTACCGTGGAGGGAATTGCGCGAAAGGTGATTTTATACAATTAATTTAATCAATTGTGGAGTTGTTTTAAGTGCTTTATTTGGAAATGCTTCCATACTTTGGATGTACCGTCCATGCCCCGCAAGATCATCCTATTTATTATATAATAATATGTGTACAGGTTGCCCTGACCACCCTCGCCTTGTCGGCCATCGGATACCTCACCTACGTCGTAGGATGGGGGGTTTGTTTCAGGTACATCTATTGTTATTTCATATATTTCACTGATCAAAAAACCTTGTCTTTATGCATGCATGGCATACACATTGACATCTCAGAACAATCCGCACGGGTCCGCACGACGATCGCAGCTTTGGATCAGACGTTTTCTTTTTTGCTTACTGGTACTGCATTGCGGCCGGTCCTGTGGTGTTAGTCTGCTGCCTACTGCGCGTGATCTTATTGCTTCAGCCCTGCGCCCATTACGTTCTTATGGTTATCGTATCCTTGTATTTAACAAATTATTGCTGTACCCACTTACAATGCATTGTGTAATATAAGCGATACGAAGTTCGGAGCCTGATCAAACGCTAGTCAGATTGGTATGCACAACAGTCAAAGGCACGCACATACACGCACTCATGCAGTACAGGTGATGCTGTCTAATTAACCATTCAGTACTATTACACATGAGTCTGCTATTTGAATCGCATATAGCGCCATACATGCATGTATGCATGCATGCATAGACCTTAATTATAAAATTTTACGCATCCGCGATGTACTTACTACTGCATGCATGTATGACACTATATGCATGGTACTGGCCACACATATAGGCTTAATTTGTGATGTGCACAATTCATGAGTTAATTAACAGAAATCCCTTTACGACGAATTTAGACATTCACGTTTATCAGCAGCTACATTTCTATAGGAGGATTTGTACTTTACGTAATTGCAGTAGGTCTGAATAACCTAATAACAGAGGGCATTAAACCCCCAACGTATTTTAACGCGGTCTTTGCTGGTATGATTATCACACAGCTATTCACTGTGAGTTACTTGAAAATATAGTGGGACGTCTGATACACTCGGTGACTTTAACGTGCCAATATATCTCTTTCCTTTCAGGTTGGGACTGGAGCAGTCCTTGGGTTCATTGATACAAAGCGGGGAATGGAACTTGGATCCAGGGAGTCTTACATCCCTATCAGTAATTAACCATAGATCAACCGTGATGTGTTTACTTGGGTGTTGGACGTAGTTAACACTTGGTCCCCTAAGGAAGAGAATGAACTCATTATAAAGTATGCTATCATAATTTTTTGTTTTTTGTTTCTGTACAATATACATTTGTAGATGGAAGCCAAAGCTTTATCTCAAGAGGTGCACACAAATGCGAGTACCAAAAAACGAAGTAGAATAATTGCACAATGTACATATGGTTATCAAGGTAATGTACTTGGGTGTGCTGCATTATTCAGGCATTACCACCACGTTTGGACTTGAGGTCACATATGGATATGATTTTTCCATTCTTCACATCGCACAATAAGCTGATAAAGAGCCACATTCATAGCAACGCCTGAGCCCCCTTTTCCCATGCTTGCTTATACATCTAGTGACCCAAGTGGCTTAATATCATGCTGTTGATGACTGTTACCAGCTTCTTCCTCAGAGGTTCCTGTTAAATCCAATGATTCGTTTTGATAACTTGCTGAAGCTTCCTCTGATATCAGCAAGTTGTAAGCAACCTCTTCTGTGAACTGGGCATGGGAATACTCATGCAGTCTTTGCCATGGGGATGAAAGTGGTTCCACATATCCGTCTCAATAATCCCAAGAATTGTTGAGAGCACCATATGATCCCATCTTTGGGTAGTCCAAGCTGCCAGACCTGCTTGCCTACAATGATTGCTAACGTCAATAATTGCAGCAGCAGAGAAGTAATCCTCAACTAGTTTTGTCCTCTTCTCCAACTCTCTTTCGTTTCCGTATATATAGATATCCTAAACCACATGCAGCGCAACTTCTCTGTGCATTCATATATATTTGATCAGTATATAGCACACCGTTATTTTGTACAGTTCACAATGATATTGCAGCTCCCTCCCCTTCCCCCTCCCCCCTCCCCCATGGATTCCACTGATATAAGTTCATCACTATGCATGTGTCCTCATTTCCATCCATGGTCTTCAAAATGGCGTTGATCCGTTCCTAATTATAAACTCCAACTGCGCTACCTCCCGTCTCATCTTACAAGACCTGAAAGTGTGGATATATACATAACACAATTGACTTTCAACGTATCCCTTCTTTGTCATTACATTTGCCATTGTTAGGGCATTGTTTTGATTATGGTGGTTAGCATGTTTACGTCTTACAGACCTCTGAAGGTAACATGAATCGAAGCGATTGATACACTAGGCGCTCTTTATACAAACTTTTTGTCGTGAGTTATGCAAACCCAAATGGCCTCATTGATCGAGTACTGTATGCTGAATAACATCTCCCAAATATACCAGCGTTAGCTGTTTGTTACTTGCTAGTCTGGGAACCTCAAGGACGAGGGAGCCGGGGGGGGGGGGGGGGGGGGGGGGGGGGGAGTCCTTGTATGCATGATGTGGACATATAGACCTTTTCATGAGTTCCATTATATTTTAATGTCTTTATTTTGTCAGCTCTGCGGTGGGAGTTATACTATGTGGCTTCTCGCCCCTCCCACTCAATAATATGCAATACCAATTAGACCATGCAAAGTTATAGTAATTCAAATGCTTAATATTGTATACATTTTACTCCGTACATTTGGCACTGTGCCGTTCCAGGTCTGCAACTCTTCGCTCACATATAGGTCACTGAACCTCTATGGTTGAGGGGGCGGAACCAATGTTTGATAAATGAGTTATAATAATGAGTTATAACTATAGGGCACGTGTTGTTCGATAATTTAATATAAGCTGACGCTTGAAGGAATAGTGACAAATAAAGACTTTCAAGGAGCATCGTGCGAATATTTTTCGAAAAACGTGAGTGTGTAACCTTTTTGAAAACCAAAATCGATTATTTTGACTCAGAAAAAAAAGTCAATCAATTTTTCAGGTTTATATCACCTTGCAAATCGGTTGTTATTAAGCAGATAATTGATTAATGCTGTATAGCTAAATTGCGCTTAGGACTGAAACTATGCACATGCACATGAGTGAAAGGTTTTCGGTTCTCAACGGTGTTGATCAGTGCATGCATGGCGGGAAACAAAGATAGTCTATGAAATATTGAGTCTGCATGGACAGCAGCCATCAGTAGAGTTTTTCGGCCGGCGGGACCTGATTCAGATGGGAGGGGGAAAAAAAGGGAGCCTTAATTATTAGTATGGTCGTGCATGGCGGGCATCGTTTTTGATTGTGAGTTCTGTGATGTGATTGCGCGGTTGGTGTAACTATATAACATGCCATATACGGATGAGCCCTTTCAAACTGGTCTGAAATAGGCCATACAGCTGCAAAGATGACCAAGTGTACCGTGGAGGGAATTGCGCGAAAGGTGATTTTATACAGTGAATTAATTTAATCATTTGTGGCGTTGTTTTAAGTGTATTTGGAAATGCTTCCATACTTAGGATGTACAGTCCATGCCCCACAAAATCTCATCCTATTTTATGTATACAGGTTGCCGCCATCGGATACCTCAACTACGTCGTAGGATGGGGTTCGTGTCAGGTACATCTATATATTGTTATTTCATATATTTCACTGATCAAACAACCTTGTCTTTATGCATGCATATATGGTATACACATTGGCATCTCAGAACAATCCGCACGGATCCGTACGCCTACGATCCCAGCTATGGATCAGACGTTGATTTTTTTTTGCTTTCTGGTACTGCATTGCGGCCGGTCCTGTGGTGTTCGTCTGCTGCCTAGTGCGCATGATCTTACTGCTTCAGCCCTGTGCCCATTACGTTCTTATGGTTATCGTATTCTTGTATTTAATTATTGCTGTACCCACTTACAATGCATGCACGAAGCTCGGAGCCCGATCAAACGCTAGTCAGATTGCAATAGATATATATGCACAACAGTCAAAGGCACGCACATATAATGCATGCACGCAATCATTACAAGATGACTGTGATGCTGTATAATTAACCATTCCTATTACACATGGGTCTGCTATTTGAATCGGATAATATAGCGCCATACATGCATGCATGCTATATAATTATTTATACGCAATGTACTTAGACTACTGCGTGTATGGCACTAATGGCCACACGTTAGGATTTGTGATGTGCAGAATGCATGAGCCAGCAATTCCTTTATGACGAATGTAGACATTTATGTTTATCAGCAGCTACATTTTAATAGGAGGATATGCATGTACTTTAATTTTATGGACAACTAATAAAAGGGGACTATTTTGCACAGCAAACGTATGATCACGCGGTCTTTGCTGGTATGATTATCACACAGCTATTCTCTGTGAGTTACTAGAATATGTAAAAGGACTTCTCTCATATAATTGGTGGCTTTAACCGGCCTTTAATGTGCCAATATATCTGTGACTGGAGCAGTCCTTGGGTTCATTGATACAAAGCGGGGAATGGAGCTTGGATCCAGCGAGTCTTACATCCATATGAATAATTAAATGTACCTCAAGAATATTAGTTATCATGGATTGAGATCCCTGTTTCATGCAGAAAGCATCACAAGTTGGATCATCTTTATTTTGTTTACATTTTGTTTTCATTTTAAGCTGCACTAGCAATCGTGCTTAACATAGTGATGTGACCACATTGGATCGCAATTTCAAGACAAATATTTAATAGTAATTATGTTCGCAGTATAACTATACTGGGGGGAGGTGGGGGGGGGGGGGGGGGGGGGGGGTTTACGGACGTTTCAGTCGGTTGGAAATTAAACATGTGTATCACGGACCTCATGGTAGTATCCGGACAGTTAGATGACTATTGTACACTGGCAAAAGTAGATTAGGCTATGCACGCGTCATCTGCATATAGACCCTTTTCCATTGTGGGCGTGTAAACAAATAAACGTCGCACACGTAACGTACACGTAACGTTTTTTTTTTTTTTAACGCCCACATCTTATGACATTTATTTGTTTATACGCCACAATGGAAAAGGTCTATATAAACCTGGTGTGACTTGGTCTATCATTTGTAAATCCTTGGTTGTTACAAGTGGCGTAGTCGGCAGGATCGCTGAAATGGCTTCACGTCCATTGCTACCCGATACTACACAGGGAAAAAAAGACCGGAAATCAATTTTGATTTATTAGTAGATATAATACATGACATGTTGGATTTCATTATGATTTATCGTTCCGCGAATCCAGCAATTATTCCATTGATGATACGAAATCTGTTAATAGATTTTTCATTATGAATATGCATGTGGAAATCATTTACACGATTTTGCAGATGCTTTCCGGTTACCGCATCGTTTATAAAATGCTGCGTTGTATTTGAGTTGCATTTAGCACATGATTCTATCTGAAATTGATTTTATAATTGATTTATTGTTCACGTGCACCAAATACACGTACCCAAACCATTCCAAACGATGAATAAAACATTAGCAAGACGTATTTGAGCAGTTCTCAAATCAGCTAGCTGAATTCCTTAATAATTCAGTCCACAACGTAGAGTGAGCTGGAACCGGAGTTCAAGAAAAGCCTGGCTGATTCTGTCCAAGATAATCTTGGATTACATGGCTATCCGGCTGCTTCAAACAAGCAGATTAAAAAGAGAGTAAATTAATAACACTATTATACATGTATACGAAACTACTTAAATTCGGATTGTGTAGTGATTGCTGTTATAGGTATAATAGAAGTGTGGGTGTGAATTGTTAGATGTCTGGACTTAATGCAGCCAGACTGTATGTCCCTGATTGCATAGGAGCTTCTAGAAGCATCTTCGCACGTGATGGACCGGCACTATTAAAAGCTGTGACAACCGAGGCAGAGGCAGAAGCATTGTGGGAACTTGGCAAGCAGTGGTTGCATGCTGAGTGTGTGCTTTATGTTTTGTGTGTACCGCTGTGATTTGGCTATCTGAGAATCTTCCCAACTCGGGGTTCTGTCGCAGCGCGTGCGTGGCCATAGTCTCAATCACAGTTGCTACAATTGGCGACGAGGGAAACTAGCTTCTGTTGTGGATGGCGTCTCTCCTGGGAACTGTTGGGGCATTTCAAGAAGGACAGGAGGACTGGACATGCTATTGCGAACGATTGGAACAATTTTTTCAGGCTAACGGCATCGATGACGCAGGTAAACGCAGAGCTGTCTTCCTTAGCGTTTGCGGCGGTTCCGTGTACCAATTGATACGCAACCTGGTGGCGCCTGGAAAACCTTCAGACAAGTCCTTCTCGGAGCTGGTAACACTTGTTCGCACTCATTTTTGCCCTTCCCCATCTGTTACAGTGCAACGCTACAATTTCAACTCGCGGTCGCAGAGGGACGGGGAGTCGGTATCGCAGTTTGTCGCTGAGCTGCGTAAACTCTCAGAGCACTGCGACTTCGGGAATTCTCTGGAGGATATGCTACGGGACCGTCTTGTATGTGGCATTCGGGATGTCAGGGTACAGCGGAGGCTGTTAGCCGAAGCAGGTCTCACCTTCGCCAAGGCGTTTGGATTGGCTCAGACGTCTGAGCTGGCGGAAAAGAATGTTCAGGAACTCCAACATTCAGAAGGTACCCCTGTTCATCCGGTGCATAAGGTGGAGCCGGCCGTAAGGCCAGGTTCAGGGAACTGTTTTCGTTGTGGCGGTAAGCATAAGGCGTCTGACTGTCGCTGTAAGTCATTGGTTTGTTACAAGTGTGGCAAACAAGGTCATGTGGCTCGAGTTTGTCGCAGCCAGGGAGATGGGGGCAACAAAGGCACTCGCGATGACGGACGTTCGGAGGAACAGAGGGGCAAAAAGACCATGGACAGGGAGAAGACAGAGACATATGCCTTGTATAAATTATCGTCTAACAAGTCTCGAATGCCTCTGGTACAGGTTTTGACGGTAAACGGTACTCCTTTGCAGATGCAGGTGGATACTGGAGCGGTGGTCTCCCTTATTAGCGAGAGTACTTACCAGCGTGTTTGGCCTCGGGTAAGACGTCCTGCGTTGGAGAAAAGTGGCATCTCGTTGCGCACTTACACGGGGGAAAGTATCAATGTCGTTGGAAAGATTTGCGTTGACGTGCAGTATGGGGGCCAGTATTATCGCTCCTTGAACTTACTCGTCGTGCAGGGGCGCGGACCCTCGCTGATTGGTTGAGACTGGCTGAGTGAGCTTAAAATT
The DNA here is from genome assembly GCA_963681505.1 of Eunapius fragilis. NCBI lineage: Eukaryota > Metazoa > Porifera > Demospongiae > Spongillida > Spongillidae > Eunapius > Eunapius fragilis. Next base: position 7,146,398 of record OY811976.1, on the reverse strand, counting down.
AACCTCTCTTTGTTTTATGTAGGTTCTAGTGACGGAATGGAGCAATTGCTGGAGAAACATGCCAGACTGTTTGAAGAGAAGCTTGGATTGTTAGAGGGAATTCGAGTTAAGATCCATGTGGATAAGGCAGTCAAACCGCGCTTTTACAAACCACGGCCAGTTCCGTACGCTCTGAGAGATCAAGTGGAGCAAGAACTGGAGCGCTTACAAAGGGATGGTGTCATAGAGCCAGTGAGATTCTCGGAATGGGCCGCTCCTGTGGTACCGGTGGTAAAAACCGATGGAAGTTTACGGTTATGTGGGGATTACAAACTTACTGTTAATAGTGCTGCAACTGTGGATTCTTATCCCCTTCCCCGAATAGATGATGTGCTGGCGTCCATGACGGGAGCTAAAGTGTTCTCTAAACTGGACCTGTCGCACGCTTACTTGCAGTTGCAGCTAGACGAAGAGTCGAAAGAGCTTGTGACCATTTCCACACACAAGGGCCTCTTTCGTTATAACCGGTTGCCATTTGGCGTTGCAGCAGCCCCGGCTATTTTCCAACGAACGATGGAAGGAATTTTGCAGGATATTCCCCACGTTCAGGTATACATTGATGATATTTTGGTGGCAGACTCGTCAAGAGAAGAGCACATGGAAACTTTGGCGAGAGTCCTATCTCGTCTGCAGCAGGTTGGGGCAAAATTAAAGAAGGAAAAATGCAGATTCATGATGTCCAGTGTGGAGTACCTGGGATTCCACATCTCAGGGGAGGGAATCAGACCGACACACGAAAAGCGGCAGGCTATTTTGAGTGCACCTGCCCCTTGTGATGTCACACAGCTTAAGTCATTCATAGGGTTAGTTAACTATTACTCAAAGTTTTTGCCTTGCCTTGCAGACACCTTGGCACCATTGTACAAGTTACTGGCTAAACATCAGCCATGGCACTGGGGAAAGGAACAGGCTGATGCATTTCAGAAAGCAAAGTCTCAGCTGTCTTCAGATGTTTTGTTGGTGCACTTTGATCCTGGAAGAAAACTAGCCATTTCTTGTGATGCTTCCCCTTACGGCATTGGAGCAGTCTTGTCACATGTTTATGAAGACGGCACGGACCGACCAATAGCCTATGCCTCTCGGTCTCTTGCTCCTGCTGAGAAAAAGTACTCGCAGATTGAAAAGGAAGGTTTGGCAGTGGTGTGGGGTGTGAAGAAATTTCATCTGTTTTTGTATGGAAGGGAGTTTGTGATACTTTCTGATCACAAACCTTTACAGTTTCTTTTCAATGAGCAGAAACCAGTCCCAACCATGGCCTCTGGACGGATTCAGAGATGGGCATTGACATTAAGTGCATACAAATACCACATGGAATATAGAGCTGGAAAAGACCAGGGTAATGTGGATGCACTTAGCAGACTACCAGTGGGAGAGGCTCCTTTGGAGGTTCCTATCCCAGGGGAAACTGTTCTCATGCTCCAGATGCTGTCAGATGCTGATTCTGTAGTGACAGCCTCAGCTATCAGGAAGTGGACCAATACGGACCCATTGTTGTCTATGGTAAGACGCATGGTGCTGCAGGGATGGGAGTCACAACTGGATCCGGAGTTTAAGCCATATATGCAGCGTAGGTATGAACTCAGTGTTCACAATGGATGTGTCCTTTGGGGTAGCCGTGTTGTGGTACCTCCTCCGGGTAGGGCACCCATACTCAAGTTGCTGCATGAGGGGCACCCTGGCATTGCGAGGATGAAAGCATTAGCTAGAAGTGTAGTATGGTGGCCGGGAGTGGATGCGGAATTGGAAAATAAGGTGAAGTCTTGTACAGCATGTCAGGATACTCGTAACACACCACCAAAGTCCCTCCTTCACCCTTGGGAGTGGCCCTCCAAACCTTGGGCTCGATTGCATGTAGATTTTTTTGGTCCATTTTTGGGGAAAACTTTTTTTGTCATAGTGGATGCCCATTCCAAATGGATGGAGGCTGCTGTGGTCTCTTCACCTTCCTCTCAGCAGGCAATGAGAGTACTCAGACACACATTTGCTACTCACGGGCTACCAGACATTCTAGTGTCTGACAATGGTACAGCATTTACAAGTGCAGAGTTCCAATTCTTTGCCAAGGCTAATGGGTTCCGACATGTGAGAAGTGCACCCTACCATGCTGCTACAAATGGGTTGGCGGAACGTGCAGTGCAGACTGTAAAAAATGGCCTCAAAAGAATGACAGGTGATGTTGAAACTTGTCTGGCTCGATTTCTATTCCAGTATAGGTTGACCCCTCATTCAACTACGGGGCAATCACCAGCAGAGCTGTTAATAGGAAGAAAACCAAAGTCTCATTTGGATTTTGTGTTTCCATCATTGAAGAATCAAGTACAGCAGCAACAGGAAAGGCAAAAGGATGATCATGATCAGAAGGCGAGTCATCGTACATTTATGGTGGGAGAAAGGGTGTATTGCCTGAACCATAGAGGAGGGTCCCCTAAATGGATACCGGGAGTTATTAGTTCAGTACAGGGGCCTGTGATGGTGTTAGTTAAATTGGAAGATGGTAAAGAGAGTCGTTACCACATTGACCATGTTAGGAGTAGACATAATGATGCCACAGATGGTAAAAAGGAGACGATCATGACTCAGGAGCAAGATGTAGAGGACGTTGGGCCCCTTGATCCTAACATGCCTCCAGTTCCAGAGCAGCAGCCGCCAATACCACTGATGGCTGATGCTCAGCCATTACCACCCCAGCCTCTACCTAGGGCAGACCCTGAACCGGTACCTGCTCCTGAACCTGCACCTATCCTCCGACGGTCTAACCGACCTCACCGACCCCCAGAACGATATGGCTTGTGAAGGGAGAAGTGTAGTGATTGCTGTTATAGGTATAATAGAAGTGTGGGTGTGAATTGTTAGATGTCTGGACTTAATGCAGCCAGACTGTATGTCCCTGATTGCATAGGAGCTTCTAGAAGCATCTTCGCACGTGATGGACCGGCACTATTAAAAGCTGTGACAACCGAGGCAGAGGCAGAAGCATTGTGGGAACTTGGCAAGCAGTGGTTGCATGCTGAGTGTGTGCTTTATGTTTTGTGTGTACCGCTGTGATTTGGCTATCTGAGAATCTTCCCAACTCGGGGTTCTGTCGCAGCGCGTGCGTGGCCATAGTCTCAATCACAGTTGCTACAGATTGCTATAGGATTATTACACCAGTCGAAGGTCTATTATCTTGACTAATGCATGGAAGTCCTGCTCTAAAGCAGAAGCGATGCCTCTCTCTTAAGTGCAGCCGATTAACTTATGTAAGTTATACGCTACTGTCGGCATGCATATGACTCATTGCGCGCTGGTCATAGGTGGCACGCGATAAAGCAGTTCAACAAGCCATTCAGCAAGGGGAGATATACGTGCTGATGATGAAGAAGCTGTGAAATGTATGAGAGAGTCAGTCTCAGCTATAAATCCAAATGAATTGTCACCACCGCCAAGCTACAACAGTGACGATGAGCAGGTCTGCAAGAGGAGACAAATTTCGATTTTAGCTCGGGCCAGAGCATCTCGAAATATTCAGAAATGCCAGGACAGCACAGACAAACAGAACTTTTTAAATGCGGAGTTCTCTACAGAATCTGCATGACTCTTAGATACTTTTTGGCATCGTGTAATCTTGAATCATGCAATTAAACGTATATTTCATAGATGAATCTTGACAAAAAAATCATACACAGAATCTGAGACTAAATAATTTGCACATTTCATAATTGATTCTATACCTTACAATCAATTAGAGAATCAAAACTAGACAAAAGATCAGATTTTGCGATTGATTTTATCACTGAAATCCATTCAAAAATCCGAAATGACTCTTTCTCTAGATTCTTAAATTGATTTTTTCTATTCATCAACTATGATTCGCAGAGGATTTTGAATGCCCAATCAATTATGCAATCATTAATACGATTCGCGGGCTTTTTTCCCTGTGTCTGTTGATGACCCGACTATAGCGTTTGCGTCCCCGTCACTTCCGGCCGAGTTGGCACAGGTAACGAGTGGCATCTATCTCCGAGGTACATGTATACTTTGTAACCACACCTACTAAGCTTTTAATAATTAGTGCCTTTAATATTATTACATTCGTCAGCTTGATAATCGGTGTGCATGATATGACACTTTGTACAGAGCTTGCATAATTATGCTCAGTAAATGCCTCATCATCAATCCTGATTTCCATATTAAGCACGCATGCAATGTTACTTACTAACAAGTGAAATCTGTATTCATGAAGAGTTATTGCGTTGTATAGGTATTCGCTGGCTCTATCCTAGGTCAGGTTCATTGGCCAAGCTCGCCCATACGAAATGTGGGTGCCGCCGACATGCTAGATGAAGAATAATTCAGGCTGTATAGTTTCTCACTCGCGTATAGTCTCGCGGTGCTAGAACCCACAGTAAATATGCATAGAACGGCTACCGGGATATAGATGTGGCTTCGTAGTTATTGGAAAGCCCGATTCCATTCCGGACACACTTCAGTTCCATACCAAAATTAATTAAGATTATTTCCAATAATTGAACCAATTTTACGCAATCGTTCAAATTCTCGACTTTCCCATCCAAGCTGCCATCGAAATTGAGGCGAATGTCTGGCAAATTGTGATTATGTCATTAAACGAAAGATCGCAATAAAATGGACAAACCAGAGTGCCATTAATAGAGTAATCGAAATAGCGGAAAGGCACACAAACCCTCAAAGTTCTTCAGAAGCGCGTATCTGCACTAATAACATATCGAATTAATAAGATATATGTTGTTTACAAAAACGAAGGGGGACAGCAAGTCCAAACACGGACCGATATCTTTCATGCAGGAATAATTGTCCTATAGGGGAGAACAGCGTAGATACGTTATTGTCAGTTTTTAGGTTGTGATAATAATATTTGGAATGTGCAATTGCAATGTGCACGCATGCGGCAAACTTCAACAGGGTCTCATTACTAGTGTACACCGTAGTCAGATGTTGCCTAGACCGTGGCATTTGTCAGATGTGCCTCCTCCATGCATAACTGGGCATTTCGATCACGTGGCCCGCAGCTGCCAACTACCACGCACCTTCGAGCCACCGGAGTTGAGGGATCTGGATTAATTGCGGCTACGCACCATATACGCGTATACGGGTGCTATTGTAGATAGTTTAGACTGAGAAGCAATGCATGCATGCATTTTGAAAACGCTTTTTGGCCTCGTTTCTGGCCATGCAAACGAAGCCCGGTGTGTATATACGTTACACGCATGCAATGGTATATATGAAAGTCATATGCCCTCTGTTGAGGACCCGACTATGGCGTTTGCGTCCCCGTCACTTCCGGCTGAGTTGGCACAGGTAACGAGTGGCATATTGCATTCATCTCTACAGCCCAATTCAACGATTTCATCACAGGCCTCAACATTGATCCCTTCATCCATACCATCACTCACCACTTCTTGCACACAATCACTAGCCCTTTCTTCCACACCATCTCTTACCACTTCTTTCTTACCACCACTGGCCCCTTCTTCATCACTAGCCCCTTCTACCACACCACTACAAGCCCCTTCTTCCACACCATCTCTGACCCCTTCATCAATACTACTTTCAGAGGTTACATCAATCTTCAGTGAAGAAGATATATGCCATTTAGGAGTCACAAGTTGGTCAGGCATTAGAGAACTAAGCGTGGCGCTGGGTTCCCCATCCGCACATGTATACACCTACCGTGCAGATAAGGTAACTGTCATCAGAATGTCTGGATCTGATTTAGAACTTACTGAGGTGCATGGCATCCATCTTCAGTGAAGATATGCGAATAATTTCATTTAGGGGTCACTCACAAGTTGGTCATGCATTAGGGAACTATGCATGCGTGGCGTTGGGTTCCCCATCCTCACACGTACACATCTACCCTGTGGGAACAGGGAACTGTTATCAGAAGTCTGGATCTGATTTAGAACTTACAGAGGTGGTGTCCATCTTCAGTGAAGATGATATGTAAATAATTTCATTTGGGGTTCACTCACAAGTTGGTCAGGCATTGGGGAACTATGTGTGGCGTTGGGTTCCCCATCCTCACACATGCATAACTACCCTGTGGAAACATGGAAATAGCATCAGAATGTCCGGATCTGATTTAGAACTTACCGAGGTGGCATCCATCTTTAGTGAAGATGATATGTGAATAATTTCATTTGGACAAGTTGGCCAGGCATTGGGAACTACGCGTGGCATTGAGTTGTCCATCCTCACATGTACACATCTACCCTGTGGGAACAAGGAACTGTCATCAGAATGTCTGGATCTGATTTAAAACTTACAGAGGTGGCATCCATCTTCAGTGAAGATGATATGTGAATAATTTCATTTGAGGTTCATTCACAAGTTGGTCAGGCATTGGGGAACTACGCATGGCATTGGGTTCCCCATCCTCACATGTACACATCTACCCTGTGGGAATAGGGAACTGTCATCAGAATGTGTCAATCTACTATAGACCTTACAGAGGTGGCATCCATATTCAGGGAAGAATTATGTATTGCTCCAGTACAGATCTGCACATGCAGGCTGCCTCTAGCTATAAATACATGACAGAACAAAGGATTGTGTCATCAGAACTATAGCACTGCATGAATGCATTACTTCAGAAGATGAATGGTGGTTCAGAGCATGGTACAACTCAGTCCTTCAATGTTGGATACCATTCGTGCATGCATTAAGCTGGGTGCATGTTATTGGTTGACACCTGAGCTATGAATAACTGATCCTTTGGTTTGGACCCGTTCTGAACCATCGCATACATTGGTCCAACCCTGAGGATGTTTGCTGCGTTTTTTAAGCATCTAGGAACTGTGATCTCTTGCAGCTGCCGAATGCCACGAGTTGGTAGAACGATTCAGTGTTGCTGCTGCAAATATAAAGTGTGAAATCTTAACAAGGAATTAAGGAATTGGGCTCCCTTTTGCATGCAGTCTGTGCACAAAGAAATGTTTCAATCATTTTTATCGTTGCTTTATTTATTTATCAGTTGCATGCATGCATCAGAATAATAAAATAGATATTGAGCTATATGAAGCAGGACACCCGGGAGGAAGACAACTAGTTACGATACACTGAATGGGAGCAAGGAAGATGTGTTGATCGTCAAAGTGAACGAAGTGATCAGGACTCAAAGTTCTTCAGAAGCGCGTATCTGCAATAATAACATATCGAATTAATAGGATATAATTTTATGTTGTTTACAAAAACGAAGGGGGACAGCAAGTCCAAACACGGACCGATGTCTTTCATGCAGGAATAATTGTCCTATAGGGGAGAACAGCGTAGATACGTTATTGTCAGTTTTTAGGTTGTGATAATAATATTTGGAATGTGCAATTGCAATGTGCACGCATGCGGCAAACTTCAACAGGGTCTCATTACTAGTGTAGACCATAGTCAGATGTTGCCTAGACCGTGGCATTTGTCAGATGTGCCTCCTCCATGCATAACTGGGCATTTCGATCACGTGGCCCGCAGCTGCCAACTACCACGCACCTTCGAGCCACCGGAGCTGAGGGATCTGGATTAACTGCGAACGCCGCGGCTACGCACCATATACGCGTATACGGGCGCAGTTGTAGATAGTTTAGACTGAGAAGCAATGCATGCATGCAATTTGAAAACGCTTTTTGGCCTTGTTGCTAACCATGCAAACGAAGCCCGCGCGCCGGTGTGCATGTACATGTATATACGCTATACGCATGCAATGGTATATATGAAAGTCATATGCCCTCTGTTGAGGACCCGACTATGGCGTTTGCGTCCCCGTCACTTCCGGCCGAGTTGGCACAGGTAACGAGTGGCATATTGCATTCATCTCTACAGCCCAATTCAAAGACTTCATCACAGGCCTCAACATTGATCCCTTCATCCATACCATCACTCACCACTTCTTGCACACAATCACTAGCCCTTTCTTCCACACCATCTCTTACCACTTCTTTCTTATCACCACTGGCCCTTCTTCGTCACTAGCCCCTTCTACCACACCATTACAAGCCCCTTCTTCCACACCATTGCTGACCCCTTCATCAATACTACTTTCAGAGGTGGCATCAATCTTGAGCGAAGAAGACATGCAAATAATTTCATTTAGGAGTCACAAGTTGGTCAGGCATTAGAGAACCAAGTGTGGCGCTGGGTTCCCCATCCGCACATGTATACACCTACCGTGTGGAAACATGGAGCTGTCATCAGAATGTCTGGATCTGATTTAGAACTTACTGAGGTGGCATCCATCTTAGTGAAGATATGCGAATAATTTCATTTAGGGGTCACTCACAAGTTGGTCAGGCATTAGGGAACTATGCGTGGCGTTGGGTTCCCCATCCTCACACGTACACACCTACCCTGTGGGAACAGGGAACTGTCATCAGAAAGTCTGGATCTGATTTAGAACTTACAGAGGTGGCGTCCATCTTCAGTGAAGATGATATCGGAACCTACGCGAGTAGGTTCCATATAGGAATCCTGCAGCATCATGAATGTCATTAAAAAAACGTCACTCGCATCTAGCGGGACAGCCAAGAGTCGGGTCACTTCGCTTTTAGAGGCAATCGAGCAATATCAAAATGGAGAACAGTTCTGCGTTATATCTGTGTCATTAGACGGTGTACTTTTAGAGAACAAACATACTCGTCCCCATCGTCCGTACCCAGTCCCACCTAAAATATCTCCTCCGTCGGCGTCTTATTCTTCTTCTTCCTTCGGGATAGCATAACTCACGACAGGAACGTTTGTAAAGCACGCCATGTGTACCAATCGCTTTAGGATGTGTCCGCATGTTATCTTCAGGTATCTGTTAGACGCCTAACCGATCGGGCAATTAGCTGAAGCTAGTTGTACCTTATTTGGTGTTGATCTACAAATAGCACATTACATCAGCTATCGCAATGTTCATGACGCACCAGTATAATATAACCAGCGTTATCAAATTCGATGGTTTTACCATACAATCTCAAGGACAAGTCTGATTCCACTCGAGCATCTAAAATCCAGATAGACTCTACTGCCAGATCTGCAAAACGTGCGTATGTCAAGCGCGGTACCAAAAGGAACAACAAAACGACCACCCAAAGGTACGTTACGGCATCGATAAATGTTGGATCGATAAATTATGAGCATGCATGGTATATCGCTAAAATGGAACGAATAGTTTAGTTACAGCGGTAGATACTGCGTCTCTCTGTTTTATAGTAATATGCGCTGCTTGAAATGTGTGTATAACGCCAAAGTTGCTTACGTCAATTTGGTCATGTATTGTGGTGCATGGTTTATCTGATTATAGCGTTAGATCAGTTTACTTAGAGTACATTTATCCTATGTATTACATGGCTTCGCTTTTAACCTTTATCAATCCTTTGCTCCTCAATGGAGATAGTCTGGGGACTAGTGTAATATTTGGTACACACCTCAACAGAATTGCAGATTCTAAAATAAACCTGTCATGATCGCGCAAGTTGACGTTTATGCTACCTGATTCTATGCGTTTCAAGAACTAAATACAAAGAACTAAATACAATACCAAATCCACCAGAAAAATTTAGGAAACAAGTAATAAAAACATTCTCTACACGAGAAGGTTGGTGGTATTTAGGAATCAAAGGTGATGGTGGTGTAAAAAGCAAGGGAACAAGGCTTCTGATTGAAAAGGAAAAATGAAATACTTGTATTAGCACGCACATTTAAATATGACAACATGCTGCTAATATAGGTCTATTTCATTTTTCTTTTTCAATCAGAAGCCTTGTTCTATTGCTTTTTACACCACCATCACCTTTGATTCCTACAAGTGATAAAAACATTCTCTATGCGAGAAGGTTGGTGGTATATAGGAATCAAAGGCGATGGTGGTGTAAAAAGCAAGGGAACAAGGGTTGTTATTGAAAAGGAAAAATGAAATAGACCTATATTAGCACACACAGTTAAACATGATAACATGCTGCTAATATAGGTCTATTTCATTTTTCCTTTTCAATCACAACCCTTGTTCCCTTGCTATTTACACCACCACCGCCTATGATTCCTATATGCCACCAACCTTCTCGCATAGAGAATGTTTTTATCACTTGTTTCCTACATTTTTTGGTGGATTTAGTATTGTATTTAGTTCTTGAAACGTAACCATGTAGCAAGAATGTCAAATGACAGTTGTATTTTAGAATCTCGTGGCCATGCAATTGTTTGAGGTGTGGGTGTACCATTAAAACACACAGTATTACTATTTAAACAATAAGTTCATTTATAGCTATAATAAAACCCAGGAGCATGTCATCTTGTATATCCTGGATCAGGATATACTGCTGGACCAGAGTATACTTCTGTATCCAGGATATAGAGCAGGTGGACCTAATCCTGCAGCTGGACATGGAACCGCTCCTGGACCTGGATGTGGAGCAGGTGGAGCGACTCCTGGACCTGGGCCTGGAACAGGTGATTTACTGGCAAGCGAAGCCATATAATACATCAGACAAAGATTACATGTACCCACTGATCTCATGCTATTATCAGATAAACCATGCCACAATACGTTGTCAGCAACTTTGACACTATTATGAGATATAAATTATGCACCACAATACACATTAACATTATTACGAAATTGTTATCAGCGAAAGGCGTGCACATATTTCAAACAACAGCACGGAGAGAGACGCAAATCTTCCGCTGTAACTGTTGCATAAAATATTTTAGCGATACACTATGCATGCTATAATTTATGTCCAGATCCAACATTCTTGGTGTAACGCACCTTCGGGTGGTCGCTTTGTCCTTCAGTAGCGCGCTAAGGCTTGACACCTTGTCGTGTCTTGTATTGCACTCGTTTGGCATATCTGTAGGTGTACGAGTGGCTAGTTGTTGCCGGGTTTTTTTTTCTGTTGTGGGGGAGACACATTCTAATTGAAGCCCTTGCTTCACATATATCTGCTGTAGACTGTATATCGTAATATCTGATCGCGTATGTAGTTCCACCGACAGAATTCGAAAGCTATGCTATATAAGAAGCTATAGTATAGAAATCAATTCGGTCAAAAAAGTTATATGCGATAATGTCGGGTACTTACGTGTATGGTAGTTTTGGCTTTCATTTCAAGCTGCGTAACGAATGATAGAGTTGAGAGTAACGCACAGGCGTCATACAGAAAATGATACCTTGAATATGTTGGGCATTTATACATGGAGCCGTAGGGACCCTAAAAGGCTCTTAGATTCCGTGCGTATACCTCTTCCACAGCGTGCGGGAATATTAAGAATTTGAATCACGACCACGACACGTGGCTATTATTAAATTATTGCATTTAAAAATAGCTAGCTGATGTAATTGGGTATTTTTAACCGAATACCAAATGAGGTACTATTCGCTTTAGTTAATTGCCCGAACAGTTAGGCGTCAAACAGACACCCGACGATAACCTGCGGACGCATCCTGAAGCGATTGGTACTCTTGGCGTGCTTTACAAACGTTAACGTTCCTGTCGTGAGTTATACTATCCCGAAGGAAGGAGAAGAAGAATTAGAAGCCGACGGAGGAGAAATTTTAGGTGGGACTGGGTACGGACGATGGGGACGAGTATTTTTGTTCTCTAAAAGTACACCGTCTTGTGACACAGATACAACGCAGAACTGTTGTCCTTTTTGATATCGCTCGATTGCCACTAAGAGCGAAGTGACCCGATTCTTAAATGTCCCGCTAGACGTGAGTGACATTTTTAAATGACATTCATGATACTGTTGGATTCCTATATGGAACCTACTCGCGTAGGTTCCGATATACCACCAACCTTTTCGTGTAGAAAATGTTTTTATTACTTGTATAAATATTTCATTTGGGGTTCACTCACAAGGTGGCCAGGCATTGGGGAACTATGCATGCGTGGCGTTGCATGGGTTCACCATCCTCACACATACACAACTACCCTGTGCGGGAAACAGGGAAATGGCATCAGAATGTCCGGATCTGATTTAGAACTTACCGAGGTGGCAACCATCTTTAGTGAAGATGATATGTGAATAATTTCATTTGGACAAGTTGGCCAGGCATTGGGAACTACGCGTGGCATTGAGTTGTCCATCCTCACATGTACACATCTACCCTGTGGGAACAGGGGACTGTCATCAGAATGTCTGGATCTGATTTAAAACTTACAGCGGTGGCATCCAATCCATCTTCAGTGAAGATGATATGTGAATAATTTCAATGTTGCCGCGATACACTAAAGATCAAGGGAATCGTCGAGTATGGGATCGACATACCTATCGCGTATCGTCGGCGGCAACACTGCATGTCGTGTACATACCGTTCAGCATTTTAGTCTGCGTAACTGAATGCTCCCGGCCGGCCGTTTCGTTCCGCATAATTATTAGTAACATCCCATAGCCACATATATATACATACACTGATGCACTTCTGAACATATTGCATGTGTTTGCAGAATGATCGGTGGACGATATATTGACATCGCAGTTAAGTGCTGCATTGTAGCTTTTATTTGGGCGACGCTAGTGATTTTCTACTTGCACGATGGCCTATCTTCTTCGAATAAGGTATGTGCATGAGATAAGTTATATGATGGTAGTCATTGTTATGTATATAGTTAATAAGCGTTGTACATATATTGTAGCTGCGCGCTGTTACCACTATAGCTGTATGGTGAATGGTCTTCTGCGTTCTGTAAGCTAGTCAGCACGCAGACATAAGTTAAGGGTGAAGAGTAATGCGTGGAGAGCCTCGACGTGCAAGTTGATGGAGGCTGCATGTCACTGATGTTAGGAAGTAGCGCAACTGCGGATGGGCTGAGAACATATTGTGCCCCTCAAGAGAAGCGCTCGTGTAACAAGATATAAAAATTTAATAAAAATAAAATTGATGATGTAGGATTTGAAGACAGCAAACAAGGAATTACGGATATTATGCATTTTAGTAATATATATATATATATATAATATATATATATATAATAATGATATATATAATATATCGGAACCTACGCGAGTAGGTTCCATATAGGAATCCTGCAGTATCATGAATGTCATTAAAAACGCCACTCGCATCTAGCGGGACAGCCAAGAGTCGGGTCACTTCGCTCTTAGTGGCAATCGAGCAAAATCAAAAAGGAGAACAGTTCTGCGTTATATCTGTGTCATAAGACGGTGTACTTGTAGAGAACAAACATACTCGTCCCCATCGTCCGTACCCAGTCCCACCTAAATTTCTCCTCCGTCGGCTTCTTATTCTTCCTTCGGGATAGCATAGCTCACGACAGGAACGTTTGTAAAGCACGCCATGTGTACCAATCGCTTCAGGATGTGTCCGCATGTTATCTTCAGGTATCTGTTAGACGCCTAACCGATCGGGCAATTAGCTGAAGCTAGTTGTACCTTATTTGGTGTTGAGCTAAAAATAGCACATTACATCAGCTATCGCAATGTTCATGACGCACCAGTATAATATAAATCAAATTCGATGGTTTTACCATACAATCTCAAGGACAAGTCTGATTCCAGTCATTCCACTCGAGCATCTAAATCCAGATACTGCAAAACGTGCGTATGTCAAGCGCGGTACCGAAAGGAACAACAAAACGACCACCCAAAGGTACGTTACGGCATCGATAAATGTTGGATCGATAGATCATGAGCATGCATGGTATATCGCTAAAATGGAATGAATAGTTTAGTTACAGCGGTAGATACTGCGTCTCTCTGTTTTATAGTAATATGCGCTGTTTGAAATGTGTGTATAACGCCAAAGTTGCTTACGTCAATTTGGTCATGTATTGTGGTGCATGGTTTATCTGATTATAGCATGAGATCAGTTTACTTAGAGTACATGTATGCTATGTATTACATGGCTTCACTTTTAACCTTTATCAATCCTTTGCTCCTCAATGGAGATAGTCTGGGGATTAGTGTATTATTTGGTACACACCTCAACAGAATTGCAGATTCTAAAATAAACCTTTCATGATCGCGCAAGTTGACGTTTATGCTACCTGATTCTGTGCGTTTCAAGAACTAAATACAATACCAAATCCACCAGAAAAATTTAGGAAACAAGTAATAAAAACATTCTCTACATGAGAAGGTTGGTGGTATATAGGAATCAAAGGTGATGGTGGTGTAAAAAGCAAGGGAACAAGGCTTCTGATTGAAAAGGAAAAATGAAATAGACCTATATTAGCACACACATTTAAATATGACAACATGCTGCTAATATAGGTCTATTTCATTTTTCTTTTTCAATCAGAAGCCTTGTTCCCTTGCTTTTTACACCACCATCACCTTTGATTCCTATATACCACCAACCTTCTCATGTAGAGAATGTTTTTATTACTTGTATATATATATATATAATTGGGACAGTTCACGCGAAACTGGCGTATCACGTTTAGATATATAAGTTATAAAAATGATTCACTTTGAAATCGCTACATCTCCCGAACCGTACGTAAATGCTATTCACTTCCTATTTTCAAGACTTCATACTACGTCATTTCTCTCTGGTAAAATAAATTTTGGGCTCTTGCATTAGCTTCGTGCCAGTGTTGCAACGTCCGATACCCCTTGGGGTTCAAACTGGCCATATCTTTCGGCAGGACATCTCAATTAACTTCAAATTCGGTTTATACGCAGAGGGGTCCTGTACCTATCGATTTGTCCTGTTTGTTAATTTTTACTTGATCCGTTACGGAGATACAGCTGTGCAAAGTAATTGCACATTTCTCGTTCATTTCGCGCCATTAACCAACTACAACCTGGTTCCCGCTACTCCGAGCACATGAAATACAATAACCTCCCGTGCCCATGCCACTACATGTGCAACTGAAGCACCGTTAATTTACGTTCTTACAAACGTCAGTGGTTCTCTTCAGCGGCGACGGAACCGTGACCGCCGGAGCCGCCATGGCGGCACCACTTTTTGTACCAATGATTAGTTATTCATGATCCTATATCAGTTAAATCGCTTTTATAAGCACATGAATGATAGCTTACAGTTGCTACTGCTCTCTCCAAGTGATTTATGTTTCATAAGAAATGGCTTCAAGTTCAGTGTTGTGTTTCATAAGAAAATGGCTTCATGTTCAGTGTTGTGTTTCATAAGAAAATGGCTTCAAGTACAGTGTTGTGTTTCATAAGAAAATGCATGACAACAAGTTCTGTATTTAATAGAAAATGGCTTCAAGTTCAGTGTTTCATAAGAAAAGCGCTTCCAAGTTCAGTGATTGCAAATTGTATTCCTGAGAAACCACATCAACCTAGAGGGTTTGACCAATGTAGCCAAAAGAAGCTTTCAGCCCTCATTAACACTGTTGTGAAGAAAAGGACATATTCAGTTGCCTCTTATATAGCCAAATCGAAAAGAAGCGTTTATGGTCTTCTAATGCTGATGTAGCGGTCTCTACCATCTCATATGTAGCAGCGGAAATACAACACACATATAATCCTGGTTACAGAAACTATATATAGGTTAATCACACGCATGCGCCTGGCACTCATTAATTATAATATCAGTTCCCAATAACCGTTACACAGCTCCCCCTTATCAGGGAGTGGGTCCACACACTCATGTATCGTCGTCCGATTCCAAGTCAGGAAGGTTCAATGGGTTCCCATATCTGTCCGGCGGCCTTCTGTACCTTGTCGACCTCCGTAATACTGGTTCCGCCTCCTCGACAGATTCCTCTGTATCTCTGACCTGATCTGCCTCCTCTGCCTGTCCCTCTTCCCCATCCGATCCACTCATTAAATGATCCCCGTCTTGTGGCTGTACTGCATTCCTTTCAGGATCTGTCATAACCCCCTGTCTATCTTGTCTATCCCCCCTTACGCTGGATTCCTCTATAATATACTCCTCATCCTCTTCTTCACGATGTGCATGTTCAGGGGTGCTCTCACCGCTGTCATCTTCCCACTGTTTCTTTTGTTGAGGGAATTGACTTTGTTCCTCCTTAGTAGGGGTTGAAATGAACAACATATTTTTTTCTAGAGTTAGAGCAGTCAACGATACGATAAACACACGGGCTAATCACTTTTGCTACCCTAAATGGCCCCCGCCATGGTCTGTGAAACTTCTTGCTCCTGTTCTTTGGTACAGCCGGACTGTGGAGAAATACCAAATCATTTAGATAATACACTGTATGACTTTCCGCGCGTGTTTAAATCGTAAACAGCCTTCTGGTGTTGCTGCTTTTTACTTGCATGTTTCAGAACCCATTGATAGCTCTGTTGCAGCCGTTCGATTAATGCGGTACCATACTCGTTCACTGACTGATATTCTGGAGTTGAAATATTGTACAACAGGTCCTCAGGCAACCGAGGGTCACGACCGAACATTAGCTGGAACGGTGTAGTACCTGTGGTTTCATGAGTGCTTGTTCTATACGCAAACAAAAGCGATGGTAAAAAAAGATCCCAGTCACGTTCCTCTTCCAGAACCGTCTTGCTCAACATTTCCAGTAGTGTTTTGTTAAATCGTTCTACCAACCCGTCTGACTGGGGGTGGTAGGGTGTTGTACGTGTTTTCCTCACTCCCAGCAAAATACAGACCTCTTTTACAAGTTTAGACTCGAAGTTCTTCCCCTGGTCGGTATGAATATTGTCAGGTACCCCAAAGCGGCATATGAATTCGTTTACCAGTACCCTAGCAATAGATGTGGCCTCCATATCCCTTAGGGGAAAAGCTTCCTTCCATTTCGTAAAATAGTCGCCTATCACCAGTATATAGCGATGGCCACGAGGGGTCTCAGGGAGGGGGCCCAAAATATCCATTGCCACGCGTTCAAGCGGCCTTTTAGCCAAACACGCTTCCATCGGTGCTCTTCCTTTCGGTGGCGACTTCCTGGAGTTACAGACTGTACATTCGTGACACCACTTCTCAATATCCTTCCTCTGACCTGGCCAGTAGAATTGGGCACGAGCTTTCTCCAGAACTTTACGAGCTCCAAGATGCCCTCCCACATGTGAGTTATGCAGAACTTGTAATACCTCAGAAACTAAATTCGCCGGCAGGACCAACTGCAAATGAGCGTGCAAACCATTACCTTCGACGTCTTTCCACTGTCTATACAACATGCCATCTTCAAGTAGCAAGAAGTTCCTCTGTACCCAAAGCGACTGCAATTTCCAATTAGCTTCAGTAGGACATGAAACAGGTAGCGACCCGGATGCCAGCCATTTAATCACCTCTCCCAAGTTCGGGTCTGCTTCTTGCATTTCTCGAAGCTCTACCTTCGTCCAAACCGGCAATACTTGTACCTCCGTGGACAGACACCCATAGCTAGTTTCCTCCATTTCTTCCGATACGAAGTCCAGACCACACTGTCTGCAGTTGCTACGAGATAGAGCGTCAGCATTACCATGCTGCTTACCAGGTCTGTGGTTGATTGTATACTGAAACTCAGCCAGAGCTTCAAGCCAACGCGCCACCTGGCCCTCGGGTTCCTTGAAAGAATGCAGCCATTTTAGACAATGATGATCTGTACGAAGGTTGAACCGCCTTCCGTACAGATACGGTCTAAAGTGCTGAGCAGCCCACACCACAGCCAACAACTCGCGTCGTGTTGCGCAATACTTCCGTTCCGTTCTGGATAGGACCCTACTTGCGTAGGCAACCACTCGTTCTTTCCCCTCCACGACTTGAGATAACACAGCTCCTATTCCATCCCCGCTAGCATCAGTGTCGAGAACAAACTCCAGGTTAAAATCAGGAAAGATCAGAACGGGAGAAGTCATCAGCTGCTTTTTGAGTTCAAAGAAGGCGTCATTGCAGCTATTGGACCATTCCCATTTTGTCCCACTATTGGACAACGCATGCAATGGAGCAGCGATTTGTGCGAAGTTCTTGATAAACCGTCGATAATAGGAGGCTAATCCAAGAAAACACTTCAGTTTTCTAGCGTCATTGGGTACTGGCCAGTCTGCAACACACTGGATCTTATCAGGGTCGGTTTTGATTCCTTCTTTACACACCACGTGCCCAAGATATTTCACACTGGACTGGAATAAATGACACTTGCTTGGTTTCATTTTCAACCCTGCATATTTAAGACGCAAGCATACTGCTCTGAGACGCTCCAGGTGTTCTTCCGCTGTCGTACTGAACACGATAATATCATCTATATATACCAAGCATGTGGACCAGTGCAGGCCTGCTAATACGTGCTCCATCAAACGTTGGAACGTGGCGGGCGCATTGCAAAGCCCGAAAGGCATCACCCGGAATTGGAATAATCCATGCGGTGTTACGAAAGCTGTTTTCTCCTTGTCCTCAGGCTTAACCTCTACTTGCCAATATCCAGATGCCAAATCCAACGTTGAAAAATAACGAGCTTGCCCAAGCGCATCCAGAGTATCGTCTATTCTGGGCAACGGTTGTGCGTCTTTACGGGTTACGTCATTAAGTTTACGGAAATCAACACAAAATCTTGTTGACCCATCCCGTTTTTTAGCAAGAACAATAGGTGCCGCCCACGGACTGCTACTAGGCTCTATGACTCCCCGAGACAACATGGAATCAAGTAACTTACGGACTTCATCCCTTCGGTGGTAGGGAAGTCTACGTGGTTGTTGGCGAATTGGGGTAGCTCCTTGTGTATCTATTCCATGGTATACCAAACTCGTCCGACCCAAGTCGTCATCGTTTTCGGCAAAACTGCTCTCGAACTCTGCTAACAGGCGCATAGCGGCATCCTTCTGGGTTGTAGATAAGTCCTGTGCCCCAGCAAGCATCTTCTCTGCCCATTTCATATCTCGGCTTCTCGCAGTTCGCGGAGGATGGTTCATCACGTTCTTTCCGGCCTCCCGCCATTCACAGACATCGACAACTGGTTTCAGGACCCCGACTTTCTCGTTCTTATGCACTGTCACCGGCCCTGAATTGAGATTAAGGATTTCAACAATGGTATTTCCCTTCGTCAGGGAGTGGGCAACCAGCAAGGAATGCTGGTCATTGAACTTTGACAGTGGCTCCATGATGACATCACATGACACGGTGGTGTTCCCCCTATGCACCGTCACAGGTAACCGTATAAGGCACGAGGCAGGAATCACCGTAGTCTCCAGCAAACTCACAAAACACAATTGTATGTCACCCCCATTGTTGCTGTCTGATGCACACATTGTTACTGTCTGGTCACCTGCTAACAATACCCGGTGTTGTAAGTCAATTATACAATTGTGCTGACAGAGAAAATCGGCACCCAAAAGACAATCGTGGGTGAGTTGTTTAGCCACTAACACCATATGCTTTTTGGCCAGTCCTCCCAACTCAATAAGTAATTCCACCTGTCCCAATACATCAAGTGTTTCACCATTAGCTACCACCACTGCCCTAGCAGGCTCTTCCAGTGGAGCACTTCCATTTGGAGATGAGCCCAGTTCCTTCCACACCTTCTCCCCAACCAACGTCACCCCCGATCCCGTATCCACCAGCATTGGAGTCTTGCGGCCGGAAATACACCCATTAACTATTAACGCAGAACTTACAGCTGCCGTTCCCGCCGGACTCTGCTTCTTTCGTCGTGTACAAAAGCGTTTTGTATGTCCCGCCTGTCCACACGTCCATGCAGCACACTATTCTCCTTCTTCCTTGCCCCCTGAACGGTTGTGGTTCTCCAACATGAAGGTTGCCCAGTTCCTTTCTCAATTTATCAGTCAGCTCCGAGAGCCGTTTTATTTCCTTCTCGGACTCATCCAGCTGCTTGGATATGTCCTCTGCTCCTCGACCCGACGGCCCCTTCGTTCTTTGCGCAGCCAAAGCCATCGTGTTCCTGTCCCTTTCACTCGGCTCCAACGCCTCCGCGACAGCTATCCGTTCCTTCTGCAACGTCCTCTGAGCCGCTTCAATCATCTCCCACTGGCAAGCCAACCGCACAGCCTCGTCCAAGGACTCGGGGTTCTCCCGCATAAGCTTCAGCTGCATGGACGAGGAACGTAAACCCTGGATAAACTGACGTCTTACCACTTCCAAGCGCTGCTCCCCATTCCACTGAGGGTAGGCCTTATCCGCGAGAAACCGCAGCGCGCCAACGAACTCCATCAGTTTCTCCCCAGACGACTGCACCCGCTGTTGAAACCTGCATTGAGACTCCAATTCATTACCTTCTGGGTCATACTGCCTGCGCAGGCACTGTACGACTTCATCATAGTCGGTCGAGTCAGCTAGCCCTTGCTGTACTACGATTCGGAAAGGCTCGTCCTCCAGCAATGGAAGCAGCTCGCTAGTCCGCTCCTCATCTGAAATTTTTGCCTCAAGTACATACCTCTCGAACCTTTTAATCCATAGCGCGAAGTCAGCTTTCTCCGTGAACCGCGCCGGTGGTCGCAGACTCATTCGGACCGCTCGGTGAGTGACCACACTCCCCGTGGGATGACTTTGCATGTCCTCAGTATCCTGGGGCGTGATCCCACTCCTGACACCATTTGTAGCGGTCTCTACCATCTCATATGTAGCAGCGGAAATACAACACACATATAAATCCTGGTTACAGAAACTATATATAGGTTAATCACACGCATGCGCCTGGCACTCATTAATTATAATATCAGTTCCCAATAACCGTTACACTGATACAGCGTTCATATCAATAGGTTTTAGCAATTGGAAAGACGCTGCGAAGAAATTTCCGATACACGCGAGGCTACAAATTACAATGTGTCATAAAGAAGCATGTCTAAAGGTCATTATTTTCCCATCAACTATACATCAGTTGCTTCCAGCCTCTTCTTGCAACACGAAGTAGAATGCATGTAAAGAGAGGTAGCAGTGTTCTTTTCGAATATGAGATTGTTGACAAGACAAGAAAGCCCGTAAGAGGAAATGATTACAAAACAGAATCAAACTCTTTCAGTTGCTAAAACTTCGAGGTGAAGACGTTTCGAGAATTAAGTCATGGATAAAAGAAGAAAGCATGCAGATAAGTATACATCATGATTCAAAACGAAATTTAAGGGTTTTACGATTGTGCCATACTGCTTATTTGCAATTATTAATCATTTCATCCTAATGGCGGCTACACTTTTATATTCCTTCCGTCGCCGCTGCTCTTTAATAACGAACAAGATTCGTTAAGCGATCAAAATGCATGGGATTAAGCTACCATCACCATACAAAACACGGTACGTACTACCAGTACCGATACGCGCGCACAACAATATGTGTCCCTGTCGATTCGGTCATACTCTTTGGGTGCCACTCATTGCGTGGCCATTTATAGGCTCACAACCTATAACAGTACGTCAGAGCCATGAGATATAGTGCACGGTGTATCAGCTAGGCTATGGGAGAGGCGTGGTCGAGTTAAAGACACATGCAGCGCAGCTAGGCTGGAACACATGTAACCCTTCCTTATTGTCGGGATTTGCGTTCTGCTGGCACATATATTTTAAACGCCCACCGTTTTTCATTTCATCTGCATGGCTGGCACACACACACACCCATGAACCAACACATACACACGTCTCACGTCACACTTATACACACTCTTTCCACTATTCTTTCCCGGACTTGCTGTACACCCTGTAAATTGTTATGTGCTACATGGATTAACTCATAAGCTTTGTCTATTTGAACTTTTTTTGGTCACAGTGCTTTCACTGGCTTACTATCCAATCAACTATTTATATTCTGACTGATGTGTTTTTCACGTGTGTAACTGGATTGTGTGTTTTATACACAGTGGTATAGGAGCATGGGGGCCATGGGGCAAAGGCCCCAAAATTTTTTTCAGAGGAGGCCCCCCTCCCAACCCCTCCCCCCATTGGTTGTATGTACCGGATTAATGTGTTGTATGTACTGGACTATTTGTTCATGTCGCACAGTACCTGCCACATCATGACGTACCATGCCTCATGTCCCATATTCCATTACATGCATCCATTTACACACTCACACACTCGTACAGACACAACACTCACAACTATCCCATGCCAATCACTATATACGCTGAGGCTCTATGAGTGTGTACCATTGAGAGGTTTAAAAAGACTTAGGACTTACTATTTATTACCTTCCTTTGAGTTCCTTTGTTATATAAAATTTCCAGGGCCCTGATCGTTATCTTTAGGGATAAAGCAGGAATAATATTCCTGCCGGGCTTATATACAAAAGTAGGTTTACAGAGTGGTAGATCTACATGTAATATCACAAAAGATAAATAGCACCGATTCCTAGAAGGGGCCCATGTATAATGCTATACACACACACACTCACACATGCACACACATACACGTACACGCACACACACAAACCAGTGCTACTTAGAATTAGTGGTGTTCTGGTGGGTATGACTGTCAGTTTGCTATGACCAGATGCAAAGCCACCCATGGAAGTCACCCATGGAATGTTGATTTACATGAGATGGTGGCAAATAGATAGGCTAATGCCTTTGTGTGTAGGACTCTGCCATTAATGAGACATATGGTCACATACCCACCTGAGGATCAGAGCAGTTGGTGTCATATTATTTTTTTTTGGATTTGGGGCAGTGCCGCTTCCAAACACGTTACAGACCTGTGAGTTCCATAGGCTTTTGCATTTGGTCATATGTGTAGCAAATTTGACAGTCATCCTCACCAGAACCACTAATTCTAAGTAGCATTGGAATTTCCATGTGTGTTTGTGTGTGTGTGTGTGTGGTCCCAAAGTGGTGGTCCCTGTCTGCCAGCTCTTCGTGACAGCCTGCGTGCTAATGGACTCTCCGTTTGGTTCTGAAAAGAACCGTTTTCAACTTGCTCGATCTCAATTATAACCACGATAACCACAATACTGTCAATAATTATAATGTTATTCATCCGAAAATGGCTAACGTTTGAGAGCCAACGTTCGAGGCAAACATTTTAGCGGCAGAGTAAACGAAACTTCTCGGTAAACTAGCGTTTCAGATACAGATACCTGTCTTCTATGCATTTTTTAGGTACGGTAGCCAAAAATCAACGCAATACGCGACAATCAGTTAGATGCGTTTCCCTCTAAAACAACACATTTGCAGCCGCGGTCGTCGAACCGTTTAGCGCATTCAACTTTCGGCCCGACCAAGTAGTGCAGTTATATATGGGGTAGTTATATGGCAATGTTTAGCCTGATCTGTTTCCGAATAGGGGAGAAATCAGCTAAAATGTTTTTTCAGGACGTGGAACACAAATTCCCCAAAATAGAAAGTAAGGTGTCACGTGATAAGCTACAATTTCAAACTCTTTTGGAAAACTAGTTTGTCAACGAAACTGAATTATTAGAATTTTTATAGCTCAAGTCGGTATTTATAAAACTGATTTCAAACATTGACGAGTAGGAAAAAAAAATTTATACTCAACTATCACGGTGTCCACTTTAAGCCTTTAATTCGCGCGCAATTTTTGCCCTAGGGATAAAAACAGGTACAACTAATACATGTATGTGTCAATATGTACATGTGTTTAGCAGCTTGTGTGCTTCATTTAAATACACGGCGAAACTATTAAACACTAACACAATGTGTTAATGTGTGCACGTGCCTGTGTGCCTCCTCTAGTACCTTTGTCGAACGAGTCATTCATCTCTTGGCTGAAGTTAAATACATAGCGAATACTATTAATCATAATTAGTCGTTCCATTCAATTTCACTTATTTAATTTCTATCCGACACCCATATTGCATGCAGGGTACCAGGCCATGCAGTGCACAACGTTAACCAAGAGAGGTACCGACATGTAATTATAACCAAGCAGTGATGTTCGGCTGACCTACATGTAAATAATGAATAATAATATTGATTCACCACAGTATTGCAGTACAATATAAAATGATTGGGACAAAGTCTTTGGATTGCGAGACTACAAGAAAGTCTGGAAGCAAGTAATTATTACCCATGTATATCTCTGCACAATTATGCCACAATAAACAATTATGCCACGATTTGGAACTTGATGCGGCTGGGGCTCCACCCCAGGCCCGATGGATGAGCTCACAGCGCTACCCGCACCCCTTTGGTAGGAGGGAAGCGTGTCCGCGTGTCCCTTCCCTTTAATTTCTTTAACTTATGCTGCCCCCATTCCACCCCCCACAATAAAATCCTGGCTCCGCCCGGCAGTGGTTGTCGACTTGATCATCACTCCCACTTTTAATACAATGACGTCAACTTTAAGGCCGGCATACACGGGTCGACTTGTCGCATGCAACTTAATGAATACGAGTAAATTCTTTGATGTATTGATGGTTTACGGAACTTTTACCCGTATTCATTTGAGTTGCATGCGACAAGTCGACCCGTGTATGCCTGCCTTTATACATGGCCGACCTTCTCGTCTTCCGACTTTGAGGGCTTTCTATTAGCTTCCAAACCATCAGTAAAGTCACGACTGCGACTGCCTTGGAATCAACCGTCATTTTACTACCTACTAGCTAATCCTGGGACTTCAGATCGCGCACACAACGAAATGGCATACTGAACACAATTGTACATGTGTTCCCGAAGGGTGCCAATACCAAGCTGTTTCTCGCATTCAAAACACACTATACACTTCCACACCGATTTTCAACGACAATACAGCATGGAAATCCCTAAAAGCTCTTATTTAGAGTAGATACTAAAAAAGAAACTCTATGCAGTCAGGAAGTGACGTGATCAGTTGTGGTTTTATATTTTTCATGCAAGATGATGCATAAACAATACAATCGGATACCCCAACCAATAAAGTTCACTCAAATGTAAAAATAATGTAAAAATATTAATAATAAACTATAGCTAAGCACATTATATGCACTGTTTGTCAGTGTGTAAACAATATTAGCAATTTGCATCTTTAGGCACTTTTAATTGCAAAGTTGGTTCCCGAGATAATGTGGGCGGGCGGTTCCATTTACATTATCCCCATTACAGGAAGTGATATCACAATTCATTGCTTATATCATAAATGCGTCCAGCATCTTTTAGCGTTCGACTGTTTCACATGTACATACGTGCGAATATATCATTATACCCGGCACAATCATTACCGTCCACGTAAGAACACGAGGTGTCCCGCATTTATACGGATACCATCGACAGAGTATAGCTTTTCTGGTGATATCCTTACTTTGCAATATTAAAGGTAATGGTTGCATTGAGACATGCTGCTTTATATCATAAGCACTTACAAGTACATCGCATAATCCTCGAAGGGTCAGTTTTTTGTCTTCTAACATATATATATATACTTTCCAAGATAATATCGTTTTTTTTCCACTGTTAGAATCGAATATGGAGCTATTTACAAGAGTTTCTTCGTGCCACTACACGCAACTTTCACTTTAGATTAACTTTTATAAAAATGGAAAACATTTCTCGAATAAATAGAACAATGGGCAAATTAGTATTTTTAGAAATACTAAGCGGGCAGGGACGGGAACCAACTATGCAATTCAAAGTGGCCTTATAGAAGCAGATAAAATAGTGCATGAGATACTCCAATACTGGATATTACACCCCGGTAATTCTCGCTGGTTCTACAAATACACTCGTTATAAAGTTCAGTTGGATCTACAGAATACATGTATATCGGCAAAAAATGAACAACACTTCAAATCGGAGTCTCTTAAGTCAAACTTAATCGTCCCAAGCTCTGCTTCCTCCGAATTCATACTTTCCTACCGATCTGTCAATATCTTATTTTCGGTGCCTACGTGAATAGGTTCCATACAAAAAAAAAAAAATTGGTACATTAACTACAATACAGAAATTATAGCCTTGAACATCCAACCTGATGAAAAGCTTTGTGCATTAAACCTGTCTACAAGTCAGTCATAATTAAATGCACTCTGTTCAGGAATAGATGCGTAATGGACATATCCCATATATTATATTCACTTTTGGTGACTAGCACTGTATTGAAATCTTGATGTACATTGTACTTAAAATTTGTGATGACATAAATGATGCAATATCGTTTATTCCAACAAACTATCGTTGCAGAAGTGTTAGCAAATGGCCCAAAACAACATATCAGTTGCTGCACCCATTACCACAAACTACTGGTGTTCTACAATCAAGGAGAATCATTTATAAACAGTTAATTAACTGTTAACTAAATTTTTGTGGCTAAAAGTTCTACTAATGTGGGGCTGAAATATCGTAAATGCAGTGAGCTTAACTGGGTGGAAGTATATGTAGCCTGGGGGGGGGGCAGTAGGGACAACATACCATTTCATGTTTGGCCACCAGACTTGCTGTGAAGATGTACCAAAGTCACAAGCACTCTGCCGGTAGCAAATATGCCAGGATGGAATTAAAACTAATCAGAGCCAATGTAAGAGCCTTGCTCAGCAGGGTCATCATAGGTTAATTGTTGCTCAGCAGGGTCATCGTAGGTTAATTGTAAATAGTAGTGCTTTAGTGGGTATCAGGGTGTATTATGTAAACATACGTATATATGACATAATAAATATTCATTTAATAATTAATTACAACGGGAAGGAGGTTTAACTCAAAGAAATAAAATGAATTAATAATTCCCAACAGCACCTAATTAAAAATATATAGTTTTATACTAGGCAAAAGATCCATCCTTTTCTTATATTGATCCAGACTAACCTTTCCCTTGTGCGCTCGAATGCCAGAGCATTTCTTGCAAGGGCAGGTCCCCGTGCTAACGTCTCAGACCTCTACTTAGTTGGTTGACTCATACATAGTTACATAGTTTACTAGTTGAAAGATATTCCCATTCATGTATTCTCTTGTACCTATACTGCCTAAAATTATGCATAATCTTTAGATAGATTCTTTGAGACTTCACCGCAGACTTGTATAACTGGTTTTGTGTCCAGCCTGTCCAGTTTTCGTGTATTTAACGTGTGCCACGTGTTCTTATATTGAAATAATTTCAACTGGTCCAAGTTGTTAATAAATGCAAACTACTAAATCAAGATACAATGAGCACCCAACAGAAGTTACTAGTGTTAATGGTACTAAATGCAGGGTGGGCAGATTAGATAAAAGATGCAATTTTTAAAAACTACATAGTTATTCAAATTTGAAATGTTGATTTTTCACAATTTACTTGATTTTTCGGATTTTAATCAAAGATTATATTAATTTTTGTTCAACAGCATGTCTTCTTTTGCTGTAACAATTACCTCTTAATGGTAAAAATTTCCCTGCATGTGGTATATGCTGATAACACATGTGCATATGGGATTATTTGATCTTATACTTTCGTGAATTTGGAATTGTTTGTACCCATTTACTAAATGCATTGACCACGTTAGTATGATAGCTGTTTCACAGGCATGTATGCCGTTGTATAATGCACAACATGACAGCATTACTAATTCATAGGTAGCAAGTACACCAATTGAATTTATAATCTTCTCTATAATAAAGATTTTTTTTTCCAGATCACCACAATGGGATGTTCTATGTATAATAAATCCACATGCCTGCAAGTGTTCCATCAAACCCTGAACTGTGGTGTGTCATGCAATGATAGCTCTATTGCCATTGAGGGAGATGTGGACCTAGAGGCCAATGAGAACACTGCTCAACTAATCAAGAATGGCCTTACAGTACTTGGAGCCTCTCAAACGTGCATATCACATCTGCTACCATTCATGTGTTTGTACTTGTTCCCTTTTTGTGGTGCCAATGTAACAGTCAGCAGAGAGCAATGTTTACTAATAAGTATAGATGTGTGCACTAATGAGTGGCAGGTGGCATCAAGCATTTTTAAGGATCAAATTCCAAATTGTGAAAGCCTTCCAAATACCGAACAAGGTCTGCTGTTTATTTGCAATTCTGTCATTTACTAGTTTCCTTTTTTTAGATGTGATCCCTTTATTTGATAAATCGTCAATAACAATGCCACCTGATTCAGTAATGGTGAACTGCAGTGACCAGTTCACCCTGATCAATGGAACATGCAGACCACTTTGTGGCAAACTGAAATTGTATACAAACGAAAAAGCATACATTGATTACGTAGTTCTAGTCATGTCTTCAATATCTGGACTTTTGTGTGGAAGTATGCTGATAATATCTTCCTATGTATGGCGGAAGAAAATGTACACATAATCCATGTACATCAATTTCTTGAATTTTAATTGTCTTGTTTCAGGTTTGTATTTCCTGCTATAATCATTCCTTTTATGGCAATACCTATTCTAATACTTGGTAAGTACATCATGAGCAGGATATGGAAACTTTTTAAATTACTACTAATCAATCACAGCAACGATTGGTTTAATCTCATCACTGGGGGACCATGGGACATTCTTTTGCAGCAGCCAATACCTGTCAGAGGCTTATGAGCAACCAACTATATATTGTACGATAACAGGTAAGTGAGGGTTTGTGACAATGGAAAATTGAAGGTCATTAAACACAAGTATGTATGCACATATATGTGTATTTATGTATTTATGCATGTGTTGCTATGCAATGATATTGAACCTGGTAAACCTGTGAACAGTTATTTCAACTTCCTTAGGAAATTTCCTATTCCAGTCCCTTCTCTTCCAAGAGTTACAAGTGATAAAAACATTCTCTATACAAGAAGGGGTGGCATATAGGAATCAAAGGTGACGGTAGTGTAAAAAGCAAGGGAACAAGGCTTCTGATCAAAAAGGAAACATGATATTTAGCAAGGAAACATGATATTAGCACACAGTTATATATGATGATTTGCTGCTAATAGGTCTATACCATTTTTCCTTTTCAATCAGAATTAAGCCTTGTCCCTTGCTTTTTACACCACCATTACTTTTGATTCCTATATACCACCAACCTTCACGTATAGAGAATGTTTTTATCTTGTTTCCTAATTTTTTTTGGTGGATTTGATATAGTTCTTAAACCCAGATAGCATGTCAAATGATCTTTTTCTCTTGCAGAGGGCTTCCTTTTCCATAATTGCTCTCCTTTGTTCAATAAATGTACCTAAGTAAACTGATCTTAAGCTATTATCAGATAAACCATGCACCGCACCGCTGGACATTTAGTTTGAAAATTAAAGCGTTTCTGTATATGGTGTACAAATCATGGCGGTTAGCCTCATTATCGACAAGATATGTTCAACAATCTGCCTTACAAGACGCTTACACCTGGTGCTATTAAAACATATGCAATAGGTACCAGCAATCATCTAGCTTATGAAATCATGAATTTATAAATATTTCACACCTCTATTTTGCAAATGACATACATAGGTATAGTTTCTTGAACTGTTGAACTGTATGTCCGTAATATTTATAAATTCAATTTTCTGTTTCCTTATCCTTTATTCAATTGGTGCATATAAGTCTTACATTTGCATTGATTTTATTTTTACTAATATCACTATTATCTATTGTACATGTATTTATCTTCAATGGGATCTAGCTTTTAGCTAAAACACACATGCATGTGCATGTGTGCACTCAATATTTTGCTATGCTTTTTTGTTGCCATAAATGAAATCTACTGAGTTAAATGAATTTTTTATCTGAAACTCTTTATAGGCATTATCTACACCTACACATTAATCCAGCTCTACATCCTTTGGTTATGCCATGTGGGTGTAATTTTTGTGAAAACCCAATTTCCTTTCTATTCCCGAGGAGTTGAAAATAGCAGAATTGTCCATCTCACAGTAGTGCTCTTGGCAGTGTTGCTACCTTGCATTCCTGTAATTGCAGCAGTTTCAACTGGAGGATATTTGACTGCCCTTTACCCACAAGTTGTGTGCCTTCCTAAAAATCCTGATGTTGCATACTACTCAATTGCAGTTATGATAAATGTAACTGGTACTACTGGTGGACCATTGTTGATCATTGCCTTCATGACTACTATCAAGGTACATTGATTATGTTGAATTACTTATGAAATTTTATTTTTCAGCTTAAATTCAAGAGGTGGAGAAATTCCAATGCAGAATCTTTGCCAACAACGGAACTAAAGCTTCTACTTCTGCTCTGCTATTTAATAAGTTTTGGACCAACAATTGCAGTAGCAGCCACTATCACCGCCAAAAATACTGATAAGCTTATTTCAGGGTTTGGAAACTATTTTGCATGTGAGGCAGCAGGTACAAACCCAAAATGTGACAGTATTAAAAAAACTTTGCAAACTCTGGGAGCTTATGAAATATGGACTACTGTACATGCACTCATTGGCCTTTTTCCAGTTTTGAATCTTCTATATACTGTGAACTTTGGAGCCATACAGGAGAAGTTTGCCCATCTTTGGCTATTTTTACGTGCACATCTGCGGACTGGAGTCAAAGACTGTACTGCGAAGGAACCAGATTCAAAGATATAAACAATTCCATGAAAACTCACTCTTAGAATTAGATCACATTGATAACACCTTTACAAATTTGAGAATGTGCGCAAATTATTTTAGAAATGTAACAATACTACTAAATGTATAGTAATGATGTGGGCTAATCTGTTGTATGCATGGCTAGGCTAAAGCCACAACCTCACAGCTCAGCATATCAGACTATTAGTCTCAAAGATCGCGTGTAAATGGGTAGCATGATCCCATCAGGGAAAATCGTGAGGGCACAAGGCACGTGGTGCCCTTGGTTTAATCATGCAGCTCCACCCACGAATATAATCTTGGTTCTTGATAAAACTTGTATGGTCCTATGCACGCTGATGCATAGGAAGACAAAAGATGAAACGAGCAAATAATCTGTTGAGTAATTTATAAATTTAAAGGAAAATGGTTTTAAGGGTCCATTCATCACAATGAGATTACTGCAGTTACAAAATCATGTGATGTTGGTGAAACTGCTGCCACTGTCTACAGCATCCACCACACCACCAATATGATCATCACCACTACCACCACCACCACCACCACCATCATCATCATCACCACCATCATCATCATCATATCCATTACCAACACTTGCATTGGTGATGCCATCATCGCCCCCATCAAACTCATAATTTCTAGCATGATTATCTCTCTTTCTCACCACAATCATTTTTTCTATCATCAATCTCACTATTAATATAGTTTCCTTCAATCTCCAGACCACAATGATCTTCAGGGTCTCCTGCATTATTATCATCAATTCCACCATTATCAACCCCACAACTAGCAAAATCACAATTATTAGCCACTTCACTACTCCTAACATCACCATCAACACTTCTGCCTCCTTGTTCTTGAACACCATTTGAGCCTACTGAATTACATGCATATACCAAAATTGTAAGCACATGAGTCTATGAACACTGAAATTACCTTCAATGTGCTGACTAAATTCATTGTCGTTATGCACTGTAAATACATATATGTAGCTCATTAAGTTGACATACTTTATATGTATGCATGCACGTATGCAGCGCACATTACTTTTCTTTGCCTTCCACCGACGGAGGGTTCTCTCCGGAATTGGTGTAGTAGGGTCAGAAGTGTATCGCTTCCTCTTTCGTTGCCCTATGTCAGGTATTGTTTTAAATGAATAGAAATCACACAAATTATAACGTTATTTACATATACGTACATATATAGACATAATAATATATATATATATATATATATATATATATATATATATATATATATATATACCTGCAGAGGACGACTCTAAGCCTTGCCTTAAGGCAGTACGTCAGTACTGCGAGGATACAGGGATAGTAGGATCCCTAGCATACTCTTATATACGGTGTCCGTTTGCCGTGCAATGTCTGATCAGTCATTTGCGATGCAGCTCAGTATTACATGTATGTACATGTACGTAGTTATAATTTCTAATATTTCCACATGCTTATCTCTGGCCTTGCTCTAAAATATCGACGTCTCCATCCAAACAGATCGCAAAGCCTCCGTCCGCCCTGCATTGCAATTCTTGAGCCATGTATATGATCCACAGCTGTATTTATAGTCCAAGTAGCAATATTTAGTGTAATTATAATGTACGTATGAAAACTTGAGAGTACATGCAAACTTTGTTTCATTGTTGCCAAGGCAGTTGGCTGCACGAGGTTCACTTGAAAAGGATGCTGGTACATGACCACATACAAATGAATGGCATATATAGCATACAATATATTAATATGTGTGGTGAAGTAGATATGTATATCCATTGTATTGCTCTAATTCATCCAGCACTGATAAAATAGCAAAATCACATGTGACAACTGGTGCTCAAGCAAGTGATCAGCCAAAAAATGAACAGTTCATGAATCCATCCAGCACTGATAAAATTGCAAAATCACATGTGACAACTGGTGTTCAAGTAAGTGATCAGCCAAAAAATCAACAGTTCATTTTGGTAACAATTTTTATCAATGCATGTACACAGATAAATGTGTATTTTCATTTTAGGAAAGTGGAGTTAACCTCCTGAGCTTGAAGGCAGTGGATATATTCAAATATGCACTCCTTTTGATGGATGCCTTGTTCAACGACCATGAAATGTCCACCTGCTGCTATCAACAAGCAGAGAGGGGGGCAGCAAATGCTAAATCCCCAAGGCGTGTGAAGCTTCTTGAAGGTAAAATAAAATACAGATATGCACACATTCAAAATCAAACATATATTATGTGCACAGATTGTATTGTGGAAAAATTTGGACAGCAGGCGTACACAGAGCATGGCACACAAATCAGGGACAAATGCAATCACAAGTGTAGAGACAAAGCGAAGAAGCTGCAGACCACTGTGAAACCAGAAAGTGAAGTTGCCCACAGTTGAACTACGTACAATGTAAGATCACTGCATGATCACTATACTCATGATTCATGTTTACAATTACCCTTGTTTTGAATATAAGTAAAACTTTGCTAAATGCTCCAGTATAATATTATACTGGTAGATAGCTTTTGCATTTGAATTAAACAATTCATGAACCAACAATATTTGTTTGATCATGTGAATAGAAGGGGTAAGAATCTTGCCCAGGAAGGCAGGAATCTTGACCAGGAAGGCAGGAATCTTGACCAGGAAGGTAGGAATCTTGACCAGGAAGGGAATCTTGACTAGGAAGGTAGGAATCTTGACCAGGAAGGCAGGAATATTAACCAGGAAGGAAGGAATCTTGACCTGGAAGGCAGGAATCTTGACCACAAAGGTAGGAATCTTGACCAGGAAGGCAGGAATCTTGACCAGGAAAGCTCGAATCTTGCAAGAATTTGGCAGCCATAATCTTGGATCTTAGCCAAGATCTTTGGCAAGATACCCAAGAATCATGGGCATGATCCTTGGCGCTGGCAAGATGAAACTCAAGATCTTATCCAAGATCTTTCCAAAGAACGTTTTGTGGGTGGATGAAATACCCCCTAGGGGTGCCTACCTCCACGGGATCCTATTAAGCTAGTGTTCTCCTGGGCCTGTAGTATGGCTTCTTTCGGTGCATTCCTGTCTATCACCGTAATGTTCAACTAACATATTCCCACGTCCCTGCTGCTATTAACGGATACCTTAGCACTGGTACATACCTGCTGTGAATTCTGTCCCCGAGAGTTCAAGCGGACTGCAGAAAATCATCCAGCTGGCTCTCCTCTGTCACGGACTTCAGGTTCAGCCTTCCCCAGTCGTATCCATCGTTCAATTCACACCCAAAAAGCTGAGAAAGACGGACGTACTCAGCTCAGACAAATCCGGTATTGCAACAGCGACTTACCTAGCTGCAGGTTCCCTTGTCTCTGTCTGTTCCTCTCTTTTTTCACAGCAAAAAAACGCGTCGAATCAATTCTTGATTTTCAATTGATTTGCCACTTACATTCTGGTACAAAATGCTTACATACCTGGTACAAACTGTTAACAATATGTACCAGAATGTAATGGCAAATCAATCGATAATCAAGAATTAATTTGACGCGTTTTTTTGCTGTGTTTTGAGGATCCTACCTCCTTTTTGCCCATCTGTTTTGTCAATTAATAGGTTGTGGGCGAGGATTAATTTGAATAATTTATCTTTGCAGCATGCATATGTACAAAGCTAGAAGGGTACTTGCTATGCGAGTAGTATTGCCAGACACGCGTTGACATGTTTATCAAGCTGGATACCAGTCCGTGTGCCTACCCGCTTCGAGCAGCCGTTAATGCCCCGGCGAGCCTTTCAGCCTATTTTTACACGCTGCATTGGACAATCGCGCGAAGCAGTTCCGAATTCGAAGAGTTTTCTTAGCAACACACATCTGGAAGAACCGATAAAGGTGAGGTATTTGTGGTGATGGAAGTAAAGGAGAGGCAATACAGTTGATCCTGATGTTTTTGTCATGTTGATCTCTCAGAGACAAGAACACCAGGTCACAGCTAGAAGCAGTCTCCCCTTTCATGAGTACCATGGTGAAGCCCAAAACAATGGATCGCTATTTGGATATCAGCCCACAACACTGGAATGAATCGGGCAAACCAACATTGGACCCCTGTATCGGGCTCTTGGAGTGCTGGACAGAGCCCTGGAAGAAACCGATCATATGGGGAATGATTGGGAGGATCTACGCAGGGGCTGATCCAGGAATTCCGGAAGGGGGGGTCTAAGATTAAATTCATGATGGGGTGGGTACGGAAGGGGGCGTGCCTCACCCGTGGCGCTTTTTTAGTTTTCGATTTATTTGGCATGAAAATTAAAGCACTTTTCACAATGATACTGTTCCTAAACAACTTAATATTGATGGCATCGAGTATAACCTTTGGGCTAGCTACTCTGAAAAAGGGTTAATTAACAAAAGCAAAAGCCTGCATGGGTAAGGACGAGAAAACTCTTCAACCACCGCATCTGGATTCAACTCCACACCTCTATGAATCAGCATCAATGCCAAACCATTTAATCTGTCATTACCCATAGTGCATCAAAGTGATGTCTTCAGCAATTTTCACAGCATATTTTGATTTCATAAGTGATCTGTTTTTTTTTTTTTTTCAGATCTGTACCAAAATGATAACAGTTTTGATACAGATATGATCACTTGTGGAATCAAAATATGATTTGCGTCCTTTTTTTGCTGTGAATTTTAGCACGCTAACTAACATTTCACACTCACAACTAGTTACTGCCAGAGTAGCAGATATGGCAAGGATTACATAAATGCTTGGAATGTAATCCTTGTCAACAAAACTTAGAGCCTTTGTTGGCGTATCAAGCTGTTTTGCTTTGACAGTTTCACTTTTCCGTTTCATTCGCCGTAAACTCAGCTCAGTATGTAATGCCTGCCTAAGCTGATGGAAGGTCATCCTTAAAACCTCTTTGAAATGACTTGGATTTAGCTGAACAGAATTCAGAAGGCAGAATTTGTGCTACAGTAACTCACCAACAATGCCTGCTGCTTCTTCTTCAAAACGATTGTCAAGCTCAGTAATTAAATGGTCCAGCATTGGAATAGTTAATGATCGTCCGTAATACTGGCTAGCATTAACTGCAGGTGTATTTGACCAATGGAGTTGGTGTCTTGCTGTTCACACTGCTATGGTTCCTGCTGCTCAATAATTAACACAACGCCATTGTGTGCACCCGAAGCCTCAACAGGATCACCAGTGGCAACTGCTGAATGAAGCACCTGAAGACGTTAATGATAAGATCCCTTTCATAAGACACTAACTTGGGCGTGAGTATTCTTCATTGGGCAAATGACACAAATCCACGGGGACAATTGTCTGACTGTCTAGCTCTTCACACTGCTGTGGTTCCTGCTGCTCAGTAATTAACGAAATGCACCCGAAGCCTCACCGTGACCAACAGCTGATCCAATTACACATGTGTATCGAGCGTTTAATATTATATGCTTATATCTATCTGTTTCCTGAGAAAAAGGATCTGAGATCAGTTGAATTGACGCACTTACATCCTGTAGAACAGCTCGGCCCTTTCAATCGCGATAAGATAACTGAATTAATTAACCATGCATGTTATTAATGTTCATTACTTGGGGCCAAGGGGGGGGGGGGGGGGGGGGGGGGTCTTTAGACCCCAAAGACCCCCCCTGAATCCGCCCCTGCTACAAAAGTATACAATTCGCATGCCAATTGCTGTCAGCTGTGGCACAGCTGGTAGTGGGAAGACTATGCAGCTGAAACTGGCAATGCAGCATTTTGAGAAGTCTCGTGGAAAGGCATTGTACATTACATTTAATGGTGGAGTCATTGAACATGGTGACAATGTCATTACTGCCTCGAGTCAGGCTTGTTGACGAGACGAGATTCCCAGAGATCCATGTTTACATGCGCATTCTGTACTCAGCTGTTTGTCGTCATGGTAGTGATGATGCTGGGTCTCTCTCAGACATTGCAGCTGCAGTTGTCCCACATCTGAAAGCTATAAAGCACAACTGTGCAATTGAAGTTGCATGTGCAGGCATATTGTGCCATCCTTCAGCTGAAGCCAGAGGAGAATATTCTCCTTGCCGCACACGAACTAGCCAAGTTGGGTAAGGAGGCAGCCGGCAGTAAGTGTGGTGTCTATGGGAGCTGTGGTTGGACTGAAGGCACTGGTGGAGCCTCATTGATAGATCGTCAGGGTAACAGACAACTTGGTGCACTGTAGGTATGTGCGTCAGCATATTCAGCATACAACCCTGCAAAGGGCATCACAAACCGCCCCGTGTATTGCATGCCCCTCCCACCACTGTCTGTATAGAGGGACGATGAGAAGCTGGGGAAGCTGAACAGTGGTCCGGCACTCACCTGTGCACGATCAGTTCTTTGGAGCTCACGATACAATACTCGTACCTATGGTGGTGTACTTCGATTATTGAAAGCGAGTGGCAAGCAGTTGATGGAGAAACAGAGATCAAAGATAAGCGAAGTGGATCTCCTGCCAAGTACATCTTGTGATTACAGTATGAACTGTGATAAATATTTGGCGGCATGTAAAAGGCTTAAAGTCGACCCCCTGGACCTATTGCATGTCTTGTTCTGGCCCCAACACTTCAACCGAGTTACCAAGTGCTGAATTTGGTGATGGTTTCCATGCTGCACTCCTGGGTGATGCAGCAGGCCTATGCACTATCCTCAGAGATCACACAGCTGGTGTGGACCGTGTGTACATGAGTCCAAAGGCTGTGGAACAACTGAGTGTAATACTTAGCAACATGCATATAAGGTGCCTAGTACAATTCTCACTTGCAAAAGAAGTGAAGATGTTGGCCCAGGCCCTTCAGAAAATTCCAGCACCTCACAGTAATCCCAAGTGTGGGAAGCTGTTTGAGGAAGTGATGCTACGTGCTTACCGCTGCCATGCTGCAACTATGAAGGAGGTTCTCTCTGTTGTTGAATTTTTGGGTGGGGAGGCATGCACTGTGGAAGATGTTTGCCTTCGACCTCTGCAGGGTGCAATCACAGAACTTGCACCGGTCACCATTTTCCCTCATGCAGCAGTCTGTTGTGAAGATAAATTTGATTTATTTTTAGAAGAAGAGAAAGAGAATTCAGAACCTGGCAAGGACAACTGGTACAACTGGGGCCCCACTCCTCTGCCCTTGCCCACATAACACAGTGATGGATGGTCATCACTAGTGTCGGTGTTAGTAGTAAGCATGTTAATCAGCTTCGCTCTGCCCTCAGGGAGCCGCGCTCCAATGCTAAGAGTGCCACGCCACGCCGCACTAGCTATCCGGGTAGCCGCACTAGCTATCCAGGTAAATCATGTTACGCCACACTAGCTATCCAGGTAGCCGCACTAGCTATCCAGGTAGCCGCACTAGCTATCCAGGTATATCATGTTATTAGTTTGCCAGCTCCCCCTTTCAAAGGAGGCTCCACCTCCCTCTCCTCCGAGGCATGGTGCTCATCCCTCGCCACTCATCTCAACACCCGCTACCAGGATTATCTCTGCGCAGGGATCTCTGCTGGTTTTTGTGTGGGATTCACGCGATCGCAGCCGCTGCTCTCAGCCGAGGTTGTGCAATAGCGTCATAAATCGTCATCAATAAATAGCAACCATTGCTAAGCGCCATTCTGAGTGTCAAAAGCACACACGTGTCTATCCGTAATAGAGTGATTGGAGGTTCCTGACTAACTGCTTGAGCCATTTCGTGTGATTAAATGCAGCTAGAAAGTACGGCCAAGTACTCTGAATATTACTATTCGCTTGATGACACTGCCAAACAGCGTTACAAGGTAAAATTGGAGCTGATAGGTGTGCTTGAAGACCCGTATGTTGCGTATGAGAGAGGCGTTGTTAGTGTAGATTGGAATAATTGGCCTCAGGTTGAGTATCCTGATATTTCCAGCTATCTAATTCAAACACCCAGCATTTACACTGCATGGAAAAAGCCGTAAGGCCTACAAAAGTTTGGAAGCGTATAATTTATTCATTAACGGTGATATCACTGTTTATGCTATATCAGGTACCTCTGTCACCAGTATTGCTATTGGAAGTGTAAAACATTCTCAGCGGCTTTCAAGCACTCCTTGCAAATCTTGGATAGCAACAAGGAATGAAGGAACTATATTATGTGCGCACTGTGGAATCTGTTCATATCATGCAAACGCTTCCTCTTCATGTGCTCGAATAAGGAAGGAACATAATCAGGGGATAGGGGGTTGTTGCTTTTTCCCGCCGAAACGAAGTGTACGCTACATATCAACGAGTACTCATTTGCCAATCTTTGCGCACTGCTGCTATCCACTAGGATTTATGTTCTTCATCTTGAGGAAAACGATAAAAATGAACGCCCGAACCTTTCATGAAACGATTACTGCATCCAACTGCACAACAAGCCTTGCCAATAGTACCCCATTCTATTGCTTTTGACACTCAAAATGGCGGATAACACAAATAATGTCACTTCGCTCCGCCCATTGCACAACCTCTATGCCTTCTGCCGTCGCCCTCCCTGAAATAGTGTCCACCTTTGTCACGACTGAACTAGAAAGCGATTGCATGCTGGGCCCCCTTCACCGGAGCCTTGCAAGCATCCTCCAGTGCAACCGGCTCGGCGTGGTTCCCAAGGGTCATACCCCGGGCAAATGGAGGATCATCACCGACCTCTCCTTCCCAGCTGGGCTTAGTGTTAATGATGGCATCGACCCGGCTCTTTGCTCATTGTCATACGTCTCCATGGACACGGTTGTGTCCATGGTAACCGCGCTGGGACCAGGATCTCAGCCAAAGTCGCCATAGAGGCAGCCTACGACCTGGTGCCGGTCCACCCCGACGACCGACCACTCTTTGGTATAAAGTGGGAAGGGAAATTATACTGCAACGCCATGCTGCCTTCGGTCCGCGGTCGGCAGCAAATATCTTCAACGCACTGGCAGACGCGCTCGAATGGATCATTCGGAGGAGAGGCGTGACCCACGTTGCGCATTACCTCGACGACTTCATCGTGGTAAGCGCGCCCGACTCCCCACAGTGTGCAGACGACCTCCGGACACTCAAGAACACTTGCCACGAGCTGGGTGTTGCGCTGGCTGTAGCAAAGTGTGTGGCTCCCACCACCCGGCTAATGTTCTTAGGCATCAAGAGTGACTCCATGAGCAGGATCCATTCGCCTGCCCCTTGACACGCTCTTGTGCATATACAGGCGGCGCTGTGTGCCTGGGGCAACAAGAAGACCTGCTGCAGAAGAGCGCTGGAATCTCTCGTAGGCCTCCTGCACCACGTCTGCAAAGTCATCGGACCAGGGCGCACTTTTCTCCGCCGCATGATCGCCCTCGACTCATATCAGGTTCGGCGCGCGGCCATCACCTGATCCGCCTTGGCATGGAGTTCCACGCAGACCTATCCTGGTGGCTCGTGTTCGTAGAGCAATGGAAGGGCGTTGGTTTCACTACCCCCCCCCCCCCCCCCCCCCCCCCCCCCCACCCTTGGCTGGTCCACCCCACCAGCTATTCACCGATGCATCTGGCACGTGGGTCCAAGTCACTCCCCACCACCGTTAAGGAGATGCTACCAATAGTATTATCAGCCACCGTCTGGGGCCTGCAGTGGCTCGCCGCCACACATATCACCTGTCATTGCGACAAGACAGCAGTCGTCGCCTGGTCGTCCAAAGTCGACCACCTCATACACTTAATGGGCTGCATCTTCTATAGCGAGGCTTACCACGGGTTCACGGTACACTGCACTCACCTGCCCGGCGTACAAAACACGGCGGCAGACGCTCTTACCCGTAATGTACTCCCACTCTTTCACCTGCAGGTACAGGGGGCGGACCCATCCTCCCGGCCAGGCTGTTGGACGCCTAGCGCCTTGCTACGCAAGGACCTCGACTGGCCGTCTCCGAACTGGACAGCGCCACTTCAGTTCTATTATGCGTAGGGCTTAGCAGAATCCACCCACCGCACCTATCAGTCTGGACTGCGTCGTTTTAGCACGTTTTGTGACACAACATTCCTTCCCCTTTCCCTGTATCTGAGCGCTAGCTGTGCTACTTTGTAAACGTGTTGACTAACGATAAGCTATCCCTCCAGACCATAAAAACCTTCCTCTCTGCCGTGCGTAGCATGCAGATTTCTCTGGGGTTCCACCATGCCCAGATTGGAGAGGATACAAGCGGGCATCAGGCGCATTCTGGCCTTGTCGGGCAAGCCGAAGAAGGTTCGCCTCCAGGTCACCCCCACCATCCTGGGGGGCCTGAAGAGGTACTGGGCCAAGCGCGACAATGTAGATCAGCAGCTCTATTGGGCCACAGCAACGCTGTGCTATTTGGGGTTCTTTTGTCTGGGGCAACTCCTTACGTCCCCCAAAGCGGTCAATCGGGCCCAGTTTAAGTGAGGCGACGTCACCTTCAACCACGCCTCGTCGCCAACCATGGTGAAGATATACCTCAGCTTCGCCAAATGCGATCATGTCTTTATCGGTCCCTCACACAACGACATCTGCCCCATCTCAGCAACGCTGGCATTTATAGTGGTAGGGGGCACCTCCGTCAGGCCTTTCTTCCTCACAAAGGACCTGGTACCCCTCCAGAAGCCACGATTTATATCGGAGGTCAGGAAGGCGTTGGCAGCTCTTTCGTTGAACCCAAGCGAGTACGCTGGCAACAGCTTCAGGATTGGGGCCAGGGTTGCCAAAAGTCAGGCCAGGGTCCGGCCTATGACCTGAAGGTCAGGCCAGGGCTCCGGCCCGTGGTCTGAAAGGTCGACCCGAAAGATACAATTATTAAATTTCATGTTAAAATTATTAAATATTAAATTACAATATATAAATTAAAAAAAATATAAAAAATATAAAAATAAAAAAAATATCAATTAATTGTATGAGACAAGTACACGTGACACGCGTGACGTTTATTCATTCGTTAACCGCCAGCTGGCCGTCACTAGCGCTATGAATACAGCTTCAGTTGATTGTGGTTGGACTGGTAGCTCCTCTGTAGCAGATATATCCCATAAGCTTGTGTCTCCTATAAACCCAGATCGCTGGGTTTATAACACTGATGAGCTTATCAGGTACCCGCAACGACGCAAACAACTCTCCGTGGTGTGGGCACATTTCAAATTGTAGAAAAGAGAGGATATGAAGGGTTTGCTGACAAAGCTTGGTGCAACCACTGCCACAAGCCCTTTGTCGAACGACCTACGTAGAGAAGTTAAGGATGAGTTTGATGCTTGGCTTTCAGTTCCCGAAACACGACTAGTGAATGCTACTTCTCCTATAGATCATAGATAGTACTATCTATGTATAGATCCCCTTGCATGGTGGAAATTGCACGACTCGCGTTTTCCAAGAATTTCTAAGCTTGCAAGAAAGTACTTGGCAATCCATGCCTCATCTGCACCATCTGAGCGGGTATTTTCTAGAGCCAAGCTTATTCAACAGCGTCAAAGATGGAATCTTCTTCCTCAGCAACTGGAGGCGTGCATAATGCTTAAGCACAATGCATGGGTGCTGAACAGTTAGATTAGTTACGTCTGGACCGGTCTCAGTGGTCTGGTTCATCTGCGTAACTTACTGATGTATGCGGCATATCGTGTAACTGATTAATTCACAATGATTGTATATAATCTTGTGATAATATTATTCAAATTTAATAATCTAATTACATTTTAATAAGTGGCCTTTCAGGCCGGGTTCCAGCCCGAAGGTCAGGCCAGAAGGTCCGGCCTGAAAGGTCGGCCGGCCTTCGGCAACCCTGATTGGGGCCACGACAGCAGCCACGGTGGCTGGCATTGAGGACTCCACGATCCAAGCACTTGGTCGATGGAGCAGCATGGCTTTTTTTTCTTACATTAGAACGCCGCGTGCGTAAACACCTCACTTCGGTGATGGCAACCATTGCCCGCCTAAACTGAGCTAGCAGTTGCATTTTGTGTCACCTTATTGCCGTGTATTTTCCCTCACAATAAGGTTCTAATTCCTACATTTGGGGGTCTGTGGGGTCATCTCACTATCTCTTGTTAACCCTTGGGGGATCAGTCCTTGCGAACCCAGGACAGGTCGCGAACCCGACACAGAATACTACTCACAGGTCCTTCCACACACCCCTGCTGCGGGGGGGTCACGTGACAACCCGGTATCCCCCAAACAATACATTGGAGTTCATGCAAAGTCGGTCGCCTCATCCCTGCTTGCAACGCTAGTGCAGTAATGTTAGACATCAGATGAGAAAGCCTTTTTGTACACCAGATTAACGATGACTCAATAGACAGGTCACAAAAGAGAAAGGACTACTGTACACACAGTTGGGTCACCATGCATGTATGCTTTACATGTGAAGTGAATGGTTTTGTGCAACATGCACATCTTCCAATAGCTAGTACAATACTACATGCCCATGACATACCTTTGGGTGTTAGTGGTAGTTCTGTGACCACTGCGATATTGCATCCTCTCGGCAGCCCGTTTAGCCGATCGGACAGCGGGGTCATAATTTCCAATTTCAGATGCCTTAATGGCAGCTAAATTGTCCTCTTTTAGCAGCGCGGTTCTCCTCAAGGTCCTCTTGCCTTTTAGCAGACGCTTAGATTCAATATCTGTATTTCAGCTGTCGCGTACAGAGGTCTTCCTTTCGGGACCTTGTAACTGTCGGTACAAAGGCCTTCTTGTCGGGATCGGTCTTGTAGCTGTCGCGTACAGAGGCATTTATCTTTTCGGGATCGGCCTTGTAGCTGTCGCATAGAGAGGCCTTCATCTTTTCGGGATCGGCCTCGTAGCTGTCGCGTACAAAGGCCTTCTGATCGGGATTGGCCTTATAGAGCGCTCGGGCTTTAGCCTTGTTCTCGTCTTGCTTTTGGAGGTATTCCGCTCGTTGCTTAGATAACCTCCTTTGATTACGCGAAGGCATTTTTAGAAAAACTACTTCACTAGCCAAAGTAACAACTAGGAACACCAAATAAACAAGTAAATAAAAACATTCTCTTTGAGAAAGTTGGTGGGATATAGGTTTTTCAGGCAAATAGTATACTGGTGTAAAAAGCAAGGAAACAAGTTTCATCAGAAGGGAAAATGTAATAGTCCTATATTTAGCACACTTCGACTAAGGCATATGCTGTTTCTGTGCTAAATATAGGACTATTACATTTTCCCTTCTGATGAAACTTGTTTCCTTGCTTTTTACACCTGTATACTATTTGCCTGAAAAACCTATATCCCACCAACTTTCTCAGAGAGAATGTTTTTATTTACTTGTTTCCTTAATTTTTTTAACACCCAAATCACTGTTGCATCGCAGGTTTCCCCCCTTTCATTTAACCGATTTAATTCAATCCAGACGTATTGTGAAAATTTTCCAGGTACCTTTAATTAGAATTGGTAAGACCGTATATAGGCTTTTAGGCGTTTTTGTATCAAAGCGAGTCCTCCAGCACATTCTAAAGCTATTGGTGCAATTTTCATTGCTTAAAAGTGTTCCTGTCCCGAGTTATGAGTTCCCAAGAAGAAGAAGAAGAAGAAGAAGAAGAAGAAGAAGAAGAAGAAGAAGAAGAAGAAGAAGAAGAAGAAGAAGAAGAAGAAGAAGAAGAAGAAGAAGAAGAAGAAGAAGAAGCAGACGACCCGCCCATTATTTTTGGAAGGCCCAGCGGAAACATCTTGGCCAAGATCTTGCATCGTAATCTTGGGATCTTGGGCCAGCAATCTTGGCCAAGAGGCTCCAAGATCTTGGGATCTTGGGGGCACTCTCTTGGCCAAGATCCTGGGGTCTTGGGGGGGTTAACCTTGGCCAAGAGGCCCAAGATCCTGCCCAGATCTTTGCCGGAAAATCCTTGTCTCTTGGCCAAGATTCTTGGCTTCAATCCTGGTTTCATCTTGCAGTGCATTCTTGCCTTCATGTACATGCATATAACTTTTACATTTATATAGCTACAATCAAAATGATATACATGTACAGTGTATGAGCTGGATAAACATGGGTAACACTTGATGACCTGGTAAACAGTTGATGAGCTGGCTAAACAGTTGATGAGCTGCAGAGTAAACAGTTGATGAGCTGGCTAAACAGTTGATGAGCTGCTGGGTAAACAGTTTGATGAGCTGCAGAGTAAACAGAGTTGTTGAGCTGGGTAGCAAGTTAGGACATGTTTTGTGAGGAAGTACCACTACCTCCCTTAGTCAACAAATGCATTTTGCTTTCTTTTTCTTTTTCTTTTTTTTTATCTCGGCACTTTTGGTTGCACCTCTGTCTTATGGCATTAAGGTTCTCTTCAACTGCATTCTTTCCATACCTCCTATACAGACATTCTGTACATATATAAATCAATTGCATCATCATATCACCACTTGTATTTAAAAGGTGTACAGCAATGAAATTAGCACAACAGAAACGGTGGTAGTAAAAAAAAACATTTAATTTACCTTCAAGGAGTTTCACTTTTG
This sequence comes from Eunapius fragilis, assembly GCA_963681505.1. NCBI lineage: Eukaryota > Metazoa > Porifera > Demospongiae > Spongillida > Spongillidae > Eunapius > Eunapius fragilis. Next base: position 7,101,716 of record OY811976.1, on the reverse strand, counting down.
AAGGTTCTAACGGGTGTTTCTAACTTGCTTTTCAACTCTCTGACTGAACAAAGCATGAAGTTGACATATCTTCTTCTGTGAAGAGAGCATCCATTAGGACTAGTGCATATTTGAATATGTCATGAGCCTTGATGTTTCTTATATCAACACCATTTTCCTAAAATTGAAATAAACATTTATTAAGTTATGTCTCAAAAATTATAGAAACAGATAATACCATTATAAATTTCTCTTCACTTTCAGGTGGTGGTGATGTTACCTGGGGCCTTTTCACATCTGCAATAGCAACTTTGCCTGCTTCTTCTGTATTTGGGACGCCACAGTCACTGACTTTTTCCATCAATTGATGATGGTCACGGTCTGTCTTTCCCATAATAGTGATCAATGTGAGCACGGAACTATTCAATGCCACTACATTTGTATTGAGTACATCAATACTTTGCTGTGGAAAAACATTTATGAATGAAATTAAATTAAGCAAAATACTCACCTTCAGACAGCTGGTTATGTTTTCCCATTGTTTGCTCTAACTGCCAGTCATTGTCAATGTCATGGTTCACATGTGGATTACCAAAAATGTGATTTAATTTATCTTACATCACATTTAGTAGCTGCTAAGGTGTTCTGATCTTGATCAACTGATCTCTGAACACAGATTTTAAAAATATCAGATTAAAAATACTACATGTGTCTCCTTACCTGCTCACTATGAATTTCTGCTTGTGGCTGTGATGTCTACAAGAAAAAGAAAATAAACATCACCACATTATGAAAAATAAATTTAATTGCACAAGCTATATTGCATAATGAGTACCTTTTCCTTAGCATGTTCCTCTGCTGAATCAGAATCGTCACTAAACAAATGCTTATTAGCAGGCTTAGGCTTCCCTTTTGGATAAGAAGGCATTATACCATGCAAACATATATTGTATATATATATATATGTGAACCATTTATAAGGGAACATGTATTCAGAATATCCAATTTCAAAATGATTCATAATTTTATATATAGGTATGATATCGCAGCATTGATCCACATAAAAAGGTCCCAAAAATCTTTACAATCACAGCCACCAATTTTTTTCAATCTGGACAAATCTAGGACAACTTAATGCATGCAGTAATTGCAAAAATTGATTTTGTGTTACCGATAAATATTACAATAAGGCTTTTTTTTTTCATGCTTGAAAATTCTTTTAAACGGTTACCTGTACAGGTCAGTGCAAGAAATTAGTCCATATGCTTACCATCCACCTCCTGTAGAACTACTGTATACAGTTTCCCTTTGTTTTTCCACACCATCTCTGCTCCTGGTATCAGATCGTCTTCTTCAACAACCCCTTTATCTTCAATAGATAGCGTACTCGACAGGCATCTGTACGTTCGATTATCCTCAATGCACAACACATTGCACCACTCTGAAAAGGTAGTTCAGCGTACGTAAATAACGCCTACCACTGTTTATAAGTCTTCAGAGGACGCACTCTCACCCACAGGTAAGAGTTTCTAGTCTATCATCCTTCCCAAACACCGGCCCCCCGCGACAATGGCAAATGCTAGCGCTGTGTCGAAAATAGATAAGTGTATACAAAACTGGCCATAGGACTAAATCGTATATATATATGGCTTTTACGCTATTCCCGCGCTACACATGCATGCATGAATCCCATGCAGGCAGTTTTTTTTTTTTAACTACAAAAACCATGCCTCATATATGCATCACATGCCACATTTTTGTAAGCTGCCGGAACTCACTCTTTGTGGACATGGGTGCTTACAAGGTCGTCGTACCTTTTCGGTAATCGCGCTGGTCTCTTAGGAGGCATAGCCAGTGCGCAAAGTTCTCCTGCAATATCACGTGCACGCTAGAAAGCACGTAAATTGAAGAGTTCGCCCGCCCCGTCTGAAAACAAAATGGCCCGCCGTTGAACAAAAAGAGACCAACTCTTTTAGCACGTGACGCTACAGTAATTAAATTAAGGTGTGTGCTATAAATACATTATTTTACGGCCCAGCAAAAGTAACAGCGCCTGAGCATTCCACTGCATTCTGATCGGCATACCTATTTGTTCATGGATCCGGCTGCAGCAGATGAAAGTGAAGGTGATGTGTTATCGTACGTAACAGCCGTGGCAGCCGGTCAGGCATTCGGGCTATAGTCTGACCACTTTTTGCCCAAGCTAAGCTTAATATAAGGTCCACCCCGACAGAAACGGCTGAAAACGATATACAATTGTGTGTATACTATACCCGGTCACTGTATGGATAATTATATAATAATTATATTCACAGGTTACCAGCTAAACAGTTTTCATGGTTGTTTAGTTCTAGATCTGGCCATTGAATAGCTACATGTATATGAAATTGCAATCCGCTGCTATTTTTTGTTTCTAATTTTAAAAACCAGTCACATTTATATCGTTATAGATTTTAGTATTCAGTATTGTAGTCAACGTGAGCGCCTCATGGATGACTGTTCAATCGACGCTATAACTTTCAATCGTCATCTGAGATTCTTTTAGATGTTGGAGAAACCCTAATCACCTCATTAAGTACAACTTCCCTAAACGAGCGTTTGGTGTATTATTTAGTAAGCATCAATGTATATATATTTATTTATTTTTTAAATACAGAGGGCCATTAAAGGTAGAGTGTTGTTCGGGTCTTTGATTCATTACATTATGCAGGGGAAGATTTCATTGCTACATAGCAATTTTGCTGCCAAAACTGCCTCTCAGATTCGCGGAAATGCGTTAGCTTCTGGGGTTCCGCCCCAGACCTCGCTGGGGGAGCTTACAGCACTCCCCCAGCCCCCCTAGCTGCTATTTCTTTCAGTCCTATTACCAACCTGACCACTTTTCTAATGCTGCCTATGGGCCTGAGTAATTTAGCACCTGGACAATCAGTGCAAACAAATTAAATGTGTTAAGTTGTCACTTCCCCTATATAATTAATCATATAATATTCTTGGCTTCCAGTTCATTTTTGTCTTTTCTCTTCACACATAAGTACAATATTTCGTAGCAGTTAAACTTAAAGTTTATACAGTTAATAATGTTTTCATTGATCTTGGGAACCTTTTTATGTTGTGTATACCTTTGCATTGCAACTCAACTTACTTACATGTAGATGGTGTGCCTGTTCGAAAGAGGTATCGAGAATACCTTTGGAATCCCAGCATTCCTATTCCGATGTATATCCAAGAGCATGAGGGTACGTTATCAATCAAATGATACTTTTTTTATTTTCTCCCATGCATATTTAACTGCATGTGTATCAGTGTGCATGGTATGAGCATACCCATTCATGTGCTGCACTGTAGCAAGCAAAGGTGTCCGGAGGAAGTATTGCCATGACCCAAAAGTCCCTGTTCCTGGACGAACACTTCGCTGGTGGAATGCTAAGACTAGTATGCTTGTTTTAGTATGTAATCTAACATTGATTATGAACTGATATCTATTTTTCAGAGCTGCATGCAAATGTGGATGCAAGTAGTTTATCAACCGTAAGAGGAGCAGCATGTAAGTATGCCCACCAAATATAGTTATCATGTTGTGCGCGCTTTGTGTGCTCCCATATTGCATCTACAAATGTTGCTGATGATATCTCTACATGGAGCTGGGAGGAATGCATATTTACCTTCCTCTATGCCAATGGCTGTTATTTAAATTGTTACTTATAGTCATTTTTTATGTGTTCATTAGCTTTCATTCATTCCAGATTTGGAAGGTCATGATGAATCTTTAATGGAAAGTACGGCTTCTTCAAGTATTGCAGGCTGCATTGAAAATAGCAGACTTGAATATGGGGACAAACAGGAAGGTGAATACTATAACGATAATGGAGATGGTCAAGGGGGCAGCAATGATAGTGAACATTTCACCAGTAAAGATAAAGGTAATAGTGATGATGTCAGTGAACAGAGCAATAATAGTTATTATGTCAGTGACAATGAACAGAGTAAGTGCATAGAGGATGATGGTGATGATGAGGGTGTTGAGGGTGATAGTAATGATATTGGTCACAATGAACAGAACGAAGACAGCACAGAGGATGATGATGATGTCAGTGATAATGAACAGAGCAAGGGTGTAGAAGGAGATAGTAATGATGTAAGTGAGGGCAGCATAGAAGATAATGATGTCAGTGATAATGAACAGAGAAATGGTGTAGAGGGTGATAGTGATGATGTAGGTGAACAGAGCAAGGGCATAGAGGGTGATAGTGATGACAGTGACAATGAACAGTTTGAGATTATGGAAGATGATGTCTGCAGAAGTAGTATAAGTGGAAGTGCCCTATATTTAGGTGCACCACTTAGTAAGGAAACTAGCTGGCTAGCATGCAACTATTTTTCAGTTACAAACCACTTAAGCAAATGTGCTACCAGTAAATTGTTAGAATTGGTATCAATCCACTGTTCAGATATCAATCAATGTGCAAAAACACCATACCAGCTATGGAAGCAATTCATGTGTGAAAATGATTATACCATCCAGAAGTATTGTTCACTATGTATGCAAAATTTGGAAGGTTTAAATAAGTGTTCAGAGCAGCATTGTAGGGTTAACAAAGCACAGACATGTTACTTTGCAGTTCTTCCATTTGAAAGGCATTTGAGAATAATTTATTCAGGTAAGCAAGCATGTAAGTTTTAAAATACTTGGCAGTGTGTTTTATTTTCATGCAGAAAAGTGGAATGAAATATCTCAGTACTTCTATAAAACTCACAATACTAATGAAGGCATCATTGGTGACATTTTGGATGGAAGTATTGCAGCAGCACTTCGGAAAGAAGGGCAGTTTCTTTCATTGCCAGAGCATACAGGACTTATTATGTGTTGCGATGGAGTTCCTGTTTTCAAGTCATCAGGTTAGTGTTCATTTGTACAAGGGTAAGTAGATATGTTGAAATAATATAAACTTGGCACAATTTAATTTTTCTACAAAGGTTCCTCATTCTATACATCTACACACAAACACATTAAGATTTAATTTATGATCACAAATCAGTATGAAGGGTTTGCTGTTCATCATAATAATTAATGCATTGTCTTTCACCAATACATTCGTCAGGTATGACCCTTTGGCCTTTGCTTCTCATCACAACATCACTTCCACCATTAACTCGAATGAATGCAGAAAACACTATGGTAAGTGCTTTATGGCTTGGACCATGCAAACCACCAATGGATATCCTTCTTCCACCAACACTTTCAAAAATACAACAGCTTGAAACTAAGGGTATAGAAATATCAACCCCTGATGGCACAAAGGTTGTAAAAGCTAAACTTATAGCAGGAGTTTTTGATTTTCCAGCTAAAGTGACAGCATTAAATATAACACAATACAACGGTTATTATGGATGTCCTTATTGTACAGACAGGGGTATACATAAGTGTCACCGACACCTCTACCTTCCAATTGAACCACACAAAATTCGCACACCTTTTGAAATAGCTGTGTGGGCGCAAAAAGCAATTATGTTGGGAAGGCCTGTGTTTGGAGTAAAAGGAATATCTCTATTGGCACCCTTCATTTCAATATACCATATACCTATTGACTATATGCATGCTATTCTAGAAGGTGTGGTGAAAGCATTTTTATGTTGTTGGATCAATCCAAAGTATGCTGAACTTAGATTCTATCTTGGAAAAGTAGTCAACATCATAAACAAGTATCTGCTTAGAATTAAACCACCACACGAGTTTAGGCGATCCCCGAGAGAAACTGGAACAGCTCAAGCCTATTGGAAGGCATCAGAGTATAAAGTTTGGTTGTTGTATTATAGCCTTCCAATTCTTACCAAAATTTTGCCTCCTGACTATGTTCACCACTTTGCTCTATTAGTTACGGCTATGCACATTTTACTTGGAATACGTATAACTTCTGAAGACATCAGAGCTGCTGATGAAATGTTGGTACTATTTTACAATCTTGTGCCACAACTGTATCCTGAAGAGATGCTGTCACCAAACTTGCACAGTGTTGTTCATCTTTCCAGATTTGTGCAAATGTTAGGACCTCTGTGGGCATACTCCTGCTTTGGTTTTGAAAATATGAATGGGTACATAAAGCAACATAGGCATGGGTGTAGGAATTTTATACCCAGCTTGATTCTTGGCATCACAATGAACTACTCAATGACAGCTCACATAAATGCATTACCTGTGGAAAGTGCACGTACTGTTGCATTTTTTAATCAAAGTGTAAATATCAATAATGGACCCCTGGGAAAGTGCAGAAACAAACAGCTTTTAACAGATGAAGCAAATATTTTATCCAATTCAGATTACAGGGTTTCTGACAAGGTTCTACCTACTTATTTATCATATATGATAAATGGAACTGCATATCAAGCTAAAAAGACCAAATTGGCACGTGACAGTTCGGTTTGTGAATTCATGTATCATGACACATTGATGTTGGGTTCAATAAGAAAATTTTATGTATTGAAGAATGCAGATCATATAGCAATAATTGATGTTTACGAACGGGTATCTCAAGGAATCCTGGACAATGTGTCACCAACAATACATGACCTCAAGTCCTTCAGAAATATGCAACTGAATTCGTATTTTGTTGTAGTTAAGAAAATATCACTCACAAATAATGTAGTGGCTGTTCCAGTTATTTCAATTTTAAGAAAGTGTGTTCATGTACCTATCAAATACTCGCCTACAGATGTAATTATATTTCAGCCCAATATATATGAACATCATTAATATCTTACACATGTATTGTGTGCAAAATGTCATTTTCAGTTGTAATATATATGTGCTGATGAACATTAATATTATCTATCATTAGCATATACCTAACAATAATTTATGCACATCTTGCTATGAAAATCATATTTACATATGCTGTTTATTAAAATGGATACAATACTGAGCTATCTTATTATATATTTAACATCTTGACATCATAGATTGCATCTTGACATCTTGGCTACTTGATTATATCATGCCATCTTGGCCTACTCATCTTGGTTTGTATTTTGCCATCTTGGGTTGCGGCTTGGCATCTTGGCTATCCTGAGTTACACCTTGGTATCTTGGGTTGCATCTTGGATAGATCTTGCAATCTTGGCCAGGATCCTGGCCAAGATACGTAAGAATTTTTCACTGGGAGGGGAATGAGGACGGCAGTATTTTTCGTTCTCGACAACCACGCGGTTCTACGACGTGAAACATAAACGAAACTACTCAGTTTTGACTTCTAGATCGATTGCCGCAACAAGTTAGACGATCCGATCGTCGGGAGCGAAGCTACGGTAGGGTCGCGGGATTTTAATTAAATTCATAGTCGGAGTGCAAGTTGGCGTATTTAATACACAGCCTAAAATTATTAATGAAAATCTATCATAAACCATTCCTCTATAGAACTTGCTAGATATGGTATGTGTCTATATGACATGAAGGGATAACGTACTGGTACATTTCAAAGCGATTGGTACTATTGCCGTTCTTCAAAACCGTTCGTAGCTTGAGTTTTACCTTCCTAAGAAGAAGACGACCAAGAATTATTTTAGCACTGGGCACGAGAAACAGGAAATAGTTTGTTTCTAGTTCCCTAAAAGTACACCGTTTTATGACACGGAACCAACATAGAACTGTAGATCGTGCTCTCATTCCATCACAACAAAGAGATAAGCGATCCGTTTCTCCATTGTCCCTCCAGATGCGAGTGAAGTTTTTAAAATGACATTCATCAACCCTCAATCGATCCTATATTGAACCTGCTACCGCAGGTTCAGATGGTTGTATGCAACTCAATTATATTATGCTAAACTGATTATTGTAGCCTGCCTAGTGTATGTTAGAAATAATAAAGTTATTGGAAACACCATATATTTTCTATGCTATTGTCAGACAAAAATGAAAATGGATAAAATGATAACATGACACACATCACACAGCAAAAGCTTATTATTCAGAGAGCACTAAATTCATGATGCAAGGCAGTTCTCTGGCATTCGTATTTGTATGCACAACAAGTTCAGTTTTTGGTGAGTAGGCCACCATTGGAGACCACTTCAGTGCATGAACACTGCTCACAATGGCCTCCTCACTTGGATTGGCTTCTGCTTTCAGCTGAAATGAATAATTGCACATGTTTGCTTTAACCAGGACGTGCACAAACTGATAGACATCAAGAGTATTGTGGACAGTGAGATACCAGGTGAGATGGTCACGTCGATGATTACGCCACTTCTCCCCACTTTGGGTCCTTCCACTCCTTTGCCTGGAAACCAAAGAGGACAGGTTTCCCTCTTCATGCAGGCAGAAGACAATCACACACACCATTGTACTGGTGCATTCCGACCGACACTGGTGATGACCATCCATCACTGTGCTGCGCGGGCAACAGCAGAGGAGTGGGGCCCCAGTTGTACCAGTTGTCCTTGCCAGGTTCTGAATTCTCTTTCTCTTCTGCTGAAAGTAAATCAACTTTATCTTTACCACAGACTGCTGCACGAGGGAAAATGGTGACCGGTGCAAGTTCTGTGATTGCACCCTGCAGAGGTTGAAGGCAAACATCTTCCGCAGAGACAACCTCCTTCATAGTTGCAGCATGGCAGCGGTAAGCACGTAACAGCTTCCCACACTTGGGATTACCATGAGGTGCTGGAATTTTCTGAAGGGCCTGGGCCAACATCTTCACTTCATTCGCAAGTGAGAATTGTACTAGGCAGCTTATATGCATGTTGCTAAGTATCACACTCAGTTGTTCCACAGCCTTTGGACTCATGTACACACAGTCCACACCAGCTGTGTGCCGGACAACTGTACAGCTTCCCCAGCTTCTCATCATCCCTTTCCACAGACAGTGGTGGGAGGGGCATGTAATTCACGGGGCGGTTTGACCCCTCTGTGATGCCCTTTGCAGAGTTGTATGCTGAATATGCTGACGCACGTACGTATAGTGCACCAAGTTGTCTGTTACCCTGATGATCTACCAATGAGGCTGTCAACAGCTCCACCAGTGCCTTCAGTCCAAGCACAGCTCCCATAGACACCTCACCTACTGCTGCCTCCTTACCCAACTTGGCTAGTTCGTGTGCGGCAATGAGAATATTCTCCTCTGGCTTCAGCTGAAGGATGGCACGATATCCCCGCAAAACTTCAATTGCACAGTTGTGCTTTATAGATTTCAGATGTGGGACAACTGCAGCTGTAATGTCCGAGAGAGACCCAGCATCATCAATACCATGATGACAAACAGCCGAGTACAGAATGCGCATGTAAACACGGATCTCTGGGATCTCGTCTTTGTCACAAGCCTGACTTGAGGCAGTAATGACATTGTCACAACGTTCAATGACTTCACCATTAAATGTAATGTACAATGCCTTTCCACGAGACTTCTCAAAATGCTGCATTGCCAGTTTCAGCTGCATAGTCTTCCCATTACCAGCTGTGCCACAGTTGACAGCAATTGGCATGCGAATTGTATCATTTTGAAGATGTGCCCAATTATTTCCCATATGATCAGTTTCTTCTGGGAGTCTGTCCAGAACTCCAAGAGCCTTGATATGTGGGTCCAATGTTGGATTGCCCGATTCATTCCAATGTTATGGGCTGATATCCAAGTTACGATCCGTTGTTTCGGGTTTCACCTTGGTACTCAAGAAAGGGGAGACTGCTTCTAACAGTGACCTGGTGTTCTTGTCTCAGAGATCAACATGACAAAAACGTCAGGATCAACTGCATTGCCTCTCCTTTACTTTTGTCACTCACCTTTACAGGTTCTTCCAGATGTGTGTTGCTCAGAAAATTCTCTGACACAGTACTCACTTGATGATCGCACCGTACTATTACTATTACATTGTTATATCATCATCAGACCAAACAAATAGCCATCCAAAAGTTATTTGATGGAGACTAGCAATGGTACAGTGTGAGTGTAAAAGGGGTCCAATCACAGTATATTTGGAACAAGGAGTACAGCCTGTTGGTACAGTATATACTGGTGCAGATTTTGGTGGCCGTTTTGGTATGACCAGGCATCGATTCCAAAACATAACAGTGTCTTTCATTTGATCCTAAGCATGCTGTCCCAAGTAAAAATGGCTTGCTTGTGGCAAGCTTGCAGCAACCTTGTTTACAAGGTTGTTTGAACCATGTAACAAGGTTGTTTAAACCATGTAAACAAGCTTGTTTTTGGCTTGTCACTACTAAGTATTTGAAACTGTTCCAACCTTGTTACAACCTGTTAAGTTGTTGTGAGCCAAAACAAGGTTGTTAATTAATATCCATAACAACGTTGTTGTCTGAGAATGTTAAATAGTCATACAATGTCACAGCACCAGGTGAAAAAAAGCAAAAAAATGCATGCAAAAAAGCAAAAACAGCTAAATACAAAAAGCAATGCAAAGGAGTCCAATTACAAACATTCATTGATGACTGCGTTGCTTGACTTGTCATTCACACTTGTGTTATTATTCCGTTTTCGTCTAAAATTCGCACACTTATCATTTATGGCATCCACCAATACGCTTCTATTGATCTTATGTTGTGACTGCACAAAGCCTGTAGGTAATAAGGACTATATAAATGAAAGAAGTGCAAAACTTACGTATACAAGCAGCTATTACATCTCTGTTGAGGCATGGAAATTTTCTTGTACCCCCACAACTTGACAAAGCCAAGACAGATGGTGTAAAAAATACAGTAAGGAGATTTCTTGTCAGCTTAGTAGGCGAGTTGTTGTTCTGGTCTATCGCTTCTCCCAGCTGGTGTTTAGAAAGATACACCCCATACCCCTCTACTAATTCAACCTACAAGTATTACTTTATTTGACTTGTGTAATTGCAACAAAATTTTCACATATCTTTTCACACCAGCAGTAGGTGACTGACTACGACCAATAGAGGCATTGGAACAGACAACTGGTGAAGGTGATCTCACAGAAGACTGACTACGACCAAGAGAGGCATTGGAACGGACAACTGGTGAAGGTGATCTCACAGAAGACTGACTACGACCAAGAGAGGCATTGGAACGGACAACTGGTGAAGGTGATCTCACAGAAGACTGACTACGACCAAGAGAGGCATTGGAACGGACAACTGGTGAAGGTGATCTCACAGATGACTGACTACGACCAAGAGAGGCATTGTAACGGACAACTGGTGAAGGTGATCTCACAGAAGACTGACTACGACCAAGAGAGGCATTGTAACGGACAACTGGTGAAGGTGATCTCACAGAAGACTGACTACGACCAAGAGAGGCATTGGAACGGACAACTGGTTAAGGTGATCTCACAGAAGAGTGACTACGACCAAGAGAGGCATTGGAACGGACAACTGGTGACGGTGATCTCACAGAAGACTGACTACGACCAACTAAGGCATGTGATCCAGCTGGAAATGACAATGGTGACTGATCAGTCTGGTGGTGTGCCTGCAAAAGAATATGACATGCAGTTATTAATGATTAACTTGTGTAATTACAACAAATTATTACCTCATCCGCAGTGGTTGTAAAAGAGTTAACATCATCCACAGTATCTAGGAGTTGCACCTAAATGCATGGAAATCAGATTACAATTTCATTAACATGTAAAAATCAACTCACAGAAACATCACCATGATTGAGTGTGGTCCCTCTCATATCATTCGATTGGTACACAACACTACGAGTAACTATAAAAAGACATTATTCTATCATTATACCATGCATGCTTTACACTTGCACTGGAAAGTTAAGTTGTTTTGTAATGTGCATTCACAAACAAGTACATGTATACACTTATTTTTCTCACCACGCTGCTTTCCCATCATGTGGTGATGAAAAATGTCTTTGTGGGCTAGTATGCGCTCATGTTGGGAGGCTTTTTTCTTCTTCTTTGATGGTCTCTCAATTGGATCCAACTTTGTAGGTGTCGTAGAATGGACTTCTGTCGCAGCACTTTCAAGAAGTTCATCACGTGTGATCTCCATAGCAATTAGCTGATCTATTTTCTTCTCTAGATCTCGACGATCACCTGAATTGAAATATATTACAGATTAACCAGCTCAAGGACTTAGTTCACAGAGTGTATTTTATCTTACAGTATCTATTTCATTGTTATTCATTTTTGGCATGACATCGTATTCATTCAATCCATGCATGCATGATCCATCTTTGTGTCTATTAATTGTCCTGATCGAATTTCACCCAGGTGTACAGCAAAAAAAGTTTTTGCCGTTCTCTCATAGAAAGGACCTATACTTGCATTTAACGATACTGGCTTATTGTACAAGTCCATGCATTTAGGATTGGGCCGAGACAACTAATGCTTAACTCCTTTTGATACTTGTAAAACAAGAAGTGCTGGCGGACCTATGCACTAGCACCATGAGTATCAAAAGGAGTGAAGCGTTAGTTATCTTGGCCGGATCCTAAAAGGACTAGCTTGTACAATAAGCCAGTCGCTCTAGCAAGGAGGAAAAGGTCAGCAGACCGCTCTTCCATCGCCTTGCGCGATATTAACTTACCTGTACTTAGGGACCGTAAACTACACAATCGCCAAAACCAATTCGTACAGTACTTGTCTACACACATACATAGGTACATCGTCATTTCTCTTTCAGTCAATATATGCACACATTCTTACGTATTCTTACCAGAGTTTGCGAGCACTTCACCATCATAAAGCTTTTTCCCACACCATTTGAACTGTGATATAGCTCTCACGTACGTTTGACCACCTTGTCGGACGGTTTTCTCAGAAATGACGCTCCCCAGCGAAAAAATCCTGGGCACGATCTTGGCCAAGATCATGCCCAAGGTCAAGATGGCAAGATTATTGCGGCCAAATTCTTGGTATCTTGACCCAAGATCTTTCCTCAAGATCTTGCTTTCTTGCCCCTAGATCTTGCCTCCTTGCCCCTAGATCTTGGCCATGATCTTGCCTCCTTGCCCCTAGATCTTGGCCACGATTGCCTCTCTGCCCCTAGATCTTGGCCACGATCTTGCCTCCTTGCCCCTAGATCTTGGCCACAATCTTGCCTCTCTGCCCCTAGATCTTGGCCACGATCTTGCCTCCTTGCCCCTAGATCTTGGCCACGATCTTGCCTCCTTACCCCTAGATCTTGGCCATGATCTTGTCTCCTTGCCCCTAGATCTTGGCCATGATCTTGCCTCCTTGCCCCTAGATCTTGGCCATGATCTTGCCTCCTTACCCCTAGATCTTGGCCACGATCTTGCCTCCTTGGCCCTAGATCTTGGCCATGATCTTGCCTCCTTGGCCCTAGATCTTGGCCATGATCTTGCCTTCTTGGCCCTAGATCTTGGCCAAGATCGTGCTTCCTTTAGGCACGATCTCGCTTTAAGATCAAACCTACAATTTGATCCTGCCCTCTTTGACACAAGAAATGAGCAAGGTTATTATATTTAACAAAAAGAAACACACATCACTCATTTACTGTCCCTTTACTTTTGTTGTTACTTTGTCTCTGCACTTCTGATTGCAGGATTTTCGTTTGCTGGTAGCATTGTCTTTTTCTCCAAATTTATTTCTTAAGCAATCTGTGGAGTGATATACAGGCAACAGAAATGGGTAAATATCTGGCGAGGTGGGGCATAAAAACAAATGCATCCATGCAAAAAATATAAACCATCAAGTAGCTGCATTGGGACAATGGTGGCTTCAAACTTATCGTTGATTTTCCCACTGGGACAAACGATCGATGCTTTCACCTCATCCTCAGTGTATAGAGTATCTAGTAGGCTGAGCACTTTTTAAATTTTATATCAGTCCCTCTCAGATTCAATACATTTACACTACTTTCCTATGTCAATGTATACATTCATTTTGTACAGATATTAACTTACAGTCAAAAAGTACTCTGGTGAGTGACTTGAACCTGATGGACCTGCTGGTTGCGCATCTGGCAGTATCTCCGTGGGAGCAGGGCTAGCTGGGTGCTGTTGATTACATTTCTGTACATCACAGGCCAGTGTGGATCCTCCGATTCCTACAAAAAATGTGCCTAGTATTATATCTTTCAACCGTGAGAGCTACTTATACCTTTATTTGGCTGGCTGGCTGGCTGTCTGTGATAAGGTGTGCTAAAATACTTTCCACTGCAACCCGTATATGTCTCAGCTCATCATTACATCCCTACAAATAAAGATAAACATGGTAACTGAAGTCATCATATACCTGTATTTGAATTAATTACTGCATGAAAAGACCATATTATAATGCATATACGAGAATACATACATAATAATGTAATACATGGATGCAATACAGCTTCCCAGTGTTTAAGGGGTGGGTTATTATTGCTCTATGTATGCATACATACAAATGCATCTACAAGCCTCAAATCATCCACACACCCTTCAAGCCTCAAACACCCACACACAACAAGCTTTTGACACCCTACAAACCTCACAGACCCACACACTACAAGCCTTCGTCGCACACACCCTACAAGCATTTGACGCACACACCCTACAAGCTCCAACACACTGCAATGCTCGAGCAACCCTTCGACACCCTACAAGTATTTGACACCCACACACCCTACAAGCCTCCAACCAACTAAGCCTCAAACATCCACACACACTACAAGCCTTCAACACCCACACCCTACAAGCTTCCAACATACACACACAGCAGCGCTCAACACCTACGCACACTGCAATGCTCACACCCACACACACCCTACAAGCCTTCAACCTCCCAGACACGCAAGCCTTTGACACACACAAACTAACAGCTTTCGACACACACTACAAGCTTCCAACACCCACACACTTCAACCCTTCGACACCCACACACCCTACAATCCTCCAACACAACACCCTATAAGCGTCAATACTCACATACCCACACACACCCTCCTCCAAAAAGCCTCAATACTCATACACTACCTACCAGCCTCCAGCATCACACACCACACATACGCTTCCACTCACCAATACTAAGACTCAGCACTGCATACATGTACCAACCAAGTCAGCAGCACTTGAACACAACCTACAACACTCCCCCTAACTATACACACCATCCACAATTCAGGCCTGAGCTTAAGCACCCCCCTCGCTGAAATCCTGGATACGCCACTGCTAGGTCAGGTTCATTGGCCAAGCTCGCCCATACGAAATGTGGGTGCCGCCGACATGCTAGATGAATAATAATTCAGGCTGTATAGTTTCTCACTCGCGTATAGTCTCGCGGTGCTAGAACCCACAGTAAGAACGGCTACCGGGATATAGGTGTGGCTTCGTAGTTATTGGAAAGCCCGATTCCATTCCGGTTCCATACCAAAATTTCAAATGTTCGATTAAGAAAATATTTATATTTCCAATAATTGAACCAATTTTACGCAATCGTTCAAATTCTCGACTTTCCCATCCAAGCTGCCATCGAAATTGAGGCGAATGTCTGGCAAATTGTGATTATGTCATTAAACGAAAGATCAAAAAATGGCAATAAAATGGACAAACCAGAGTGCCATTAATAGAGTAATCGAAATGGCACAGACCCTCAAAGGTCTGTGTGCCTTTCCGCCATTTCGATTTCTCTATTAATGGCACTCTTGTTTGTCCATTTTATTGCCATTTTTCGATCTTTCGTTTAATGACATAATCACAGTTTGCCAGACATTCGCCTCAATTTCGATGGCAGCTTGGATTGGAAAGTCGAGAATTTGAACGATTGCGTAAAATTGGTTCAATTATTGGTTTTGTCAAATATAAATATTTTTTTAATCGAACATTTGAAATTTTGGTATGGAATCAAAGTGTGTCCGGAATGGAATCGGGCTTTCTAATAACTACGAAGCCACACCTATATCCCGGTTGCCGTTCTATAGCCTAGCTGCATATTTACTGTGGGTTCTAGCACCGCGAGACTATACGGGTGAGAAACTATACAGCCTGAATTATTCTTCCTTTAGCATGTCGGCGGCCCCACATTTCGTATGGGCGAGCTTGGCCAATGAACTTGACCTTCCTCCGGCCTCATAAACAACTTATAGCACAGACGCGCGCGCGCGCACGCATGCACACCCACACCCACCCACCCACACACACACACACACACACACACACGCACGCACACACGCACGCACACACATGCACGCAGACGCACGCACGTACACACTCCAACTGCGCGTGGATCTTTAAGTGTCGTGAATACAATTAACAAGATTCCGATCGGCCCGCAGCTTCTATTTAGCAAACGCGCGTATTAGGATAGAGCTAGCGAATACCTATACAACGTAATAACTCTTCATGAATACAGATTTCAGTTGTTAGATAAAGCTTGATTTATTACCGTTAGCGCACGACACACAGTAAACAGGCACATCCCTTCTGCTTATGTAATGATAGCGATACCATTATTTGAGATGTCGACGTCGTGAAATTAACGGTTAGCAGACAGTATATGTGGCCTTTATAAATTTTAGTATATATATCCCAACGACGAATATATCATTAGTGAAACTGCATACGCTTAGAAAGCTAAGACAGCAAGACTCGTTACCCTCATTCGATCGGACATAAATTTTATGACCATTACTTATTTGTCTAGCTTGCATTGGTTTAAGTATATCATTAATGGTAGCAATGGATATGTTATATGCAAAAGGTACTATGCACCCCTTGTTGTTATATATCTATATATAGTGACGTACACAGGTATCATGCACCACTATTATAATGAATACAACAAAAGAGGGTGCATAGTAAATGAAAGCAGACGACTCGCAAGATATTGCTTTGAATGTGCAGAGCGTGGCATTTAAATTTCGTGGAAGCGCCGCATGAAAGAAAGAAGGGGCTGCGTGACAAGAACGGCGATCCAGAAAGCAAGAGGTCTTACAGAAATTAAGGCCCGGTGCCTTCAATCTTTCGTAAGTTACTAGTAACTAGCTAGAGGTCTTGGTGGATGAATCGATTATCAAAACACTTGATAGACTATTGCAATGCATGTATTATACAAATACATGGTTGGCCAATATACTGGCCAAGCAAGATAATTTTGTATTAGCTTCAGTTAGACAAGCCACATGATGTTTGTGAGAGTAATTTCAGATGGGTGAGTACTATACCTTATACACATATATTACCAATGGGTTGTTTCTCAGTGGTAAGGGCTACAAAACAATAGGCATTCCTATCAAGGAATAGCACTGGCATCAAACCAGTGCCAAAAGGTAACAAGCTGGGATAGACCTGAGTCATGGTAGAGAGGGACACGAGAGAGAGGGAGGAAAGAGAGAGGGAGGGAGGGTGAGATGGAGGGAGGGAGTGAGAGAGGGAGGGAGAGAGGGAGAAAGAGAGAAAGGGAGAGAGAGGGAGAGAGGGGAAAGAGAGTGAGAGAGGGGGGTGAGAAGGGAGTGACAGAATCCATTTTTGTCATTGCAAACCCATCCATTAGACCACCACAACCCTAACCAGTGGCCATGCAGGGATTTAACCCATTGTTCATTTGTATGCGTTATGGTACCCAGTTCTCCATAGACACCCAGTAGAATGCATATTTTATACATGCTGTGGGAATCAAATTTTTCATGTCCGAACAGTGTGGACAATGACCACTTTTTGAAGGCTTATACGATACTAGGTTATAGAACGTTGACGTGGTTGATCAGATACACTAAATACTGTACCTTTGAAGCAAACACGTGCACGGGATTACGAATCAGTTGTTAAGATTAATTTGCACATAACATACATGTAGAATAATATTATGCCACAAGCTATCTCATTTTCGGTTTTGAAGCAGCATTAAATATATGATGCAAAATGTGGAAAGCTAGGTTGGGTTTGCATCCCTTTGGTGGTAGCTGGGAACCTGAAGCTCAGCATAGACTCTCTTGCAGGTAGACTAGCCAATTGACTAGGACAGCCTAAGTCTATCACAACAAACCAGATCTATGGTAGATTGAACTTGACCCTGATCAGAGCCAACTCCAGGGCCATTGTATGACCTTGTTGTGTGCATTACATGAATGTATTTCATGTTTTATTAATAATAATAAAAATAAGATGAACTTTGAGTTAATGTAAATCTCTTTTGCCATTTTATATGAAAGAAGAATAAATGTGACTATCACAATATACTTTCTAAGGCAGTAGGTCGCATACAAGGCTTGAAACCTGTTGTGCCTGAGCTCCGGTTAACTGATCGAGAGAATTAAACAGTCGCCTAAACCGGTTCTATTTAGCTAAACAACCGCTTCAATCGGTTGTTAAAATTTTAAGCAATCAATTCTTTAATTTTTTTATTTTTAATTTAATGACCTCTTACAGCCGGTCAGGTTTCAAGGCATGTTGCATGTGCATTGTCATGTGTGACATGCTTTGTACATGGTTCTGTGTAGTAACGTTGTTGATATTAAGGGTTGAAAGTTGGATAATTATGCATACACACTCACCCCCAAACGAGGATCACTGACAGGCAAAGATTTCATGTAATTACTATATTAAACTTTATTCGTGGGGTATTTCAAGCTTTCAAATTATTTCATATTCAAAGAGACACCTATATCCTCTACAAATTCTTTTTTACGCACTGGAAATTAGTCTGTCCATCATGGAGTTACAGGGTTCTGAATTTTTAATTACGCGTACATTATTATTGCACCCGTGGACTTGATGCTCCTTCCAGGAAACTTTTATAACATGTCCATTTTCGCTGCCTCGACCTCATACATTGTTCCACTCATTTTTGAAATGTATGCAGCAGTGTGTGGGAGCGCAACATACCTACCTTTATTGTGTTAAGTGACCACTAGATTCTGTTCTACCACAGACTCCTAGATAGTACTTGCGAAAGATTGAAGGCACCGGGCCATTATAAGAGTTCTTGCTTTCTGGATCGTTTGCGAAACCGTTCTTGTCACGCCGTCCCCTTCTTTCTTTCATGCGCTTCCACGAAATTAAAACGCCACACTCTGCACATTCAAAGCAATATCTTGCGACTCGTCTGCATGCTTCATTTACTATGCACCCTGTTATAATAGTGGTGCATGATACCTGTGTACGTCACTATAGATATATAACAACAAGGGGTGCATAGTACCTTTTGCATATGACATATCCTTTGCTACTGTTAATGATGCACTTAAAACAAGCTAGAAAAATATATAAAAGTTATAATACGAAATATATATACTATATGTCCGATCGAATGAGGGTAACGAGTATGCATTAATATCTTGCTGTCTTAGCTTTCTAAGCGTATGCAGTTTCACTAATGATACATTCGCCGTTGGAATATATATCCTTACTAAAATTCATAGAGGCCACATATGCTATCTGCTAACCGTTAATTACTTCGACATCTCAAATAATGGTATCGCTATCATTACATATAAGCAGAAGGGATGTGCCTGTTTACTGTGTGTCGTGCGCTAACGGTAATAAATTAAGCTTTACCTAACAACTGAAATCTGTATTCATGAAGAGTTATTACGTTGTGTAGGTATTCGCTGGCTCTATCCTATTACGCGCGTTTGCTAAATAGAAGCCGCGGTTCGATCGGTGTTTGTTAATCGTATTCATGACACATAAAGATCCACGCCAGTTGGAGTGTGTGTGTACGTGCGTGCGTCTGCTTGCATGTGTGTGTGTGTGTGCGTGTGTGTGTGCGCGTGCGCGCGCGCGTCTCTGCTCTAAGTTTTTATGAGGCCGAGGGAAGATAAAGTTCATTGGCCACGCTCACCCATACGAAATGTGGGTGCCGCAGACATGCGTGTCTGTAACTAGATGAAGAATAATTCTGGCTTTATAGTTCTCACTCGCGTGTAGTCTTGCGGAGCGCTAGCTAGCCCGGAACCCGCCGTAAATATGCAGATATAGAACGACAACCGGGATATAGGCGTGGCTTCGTAGTTATTAGAAAGCCCGATTCCATTCCGGACACACTTCGGTTCCATACCAAATTATCAAATTTTCGATTTTAAAAAGTATTTAAATTTGACAAAACCAATAATTGAACCAATTTGACGCAATCGTTCGAATTCTCGACTTCCCAATCCAAGCTGCCATCGAAATTGAGGCGATTATCTGGCAAAATGTGATTATGTCATAAGACGAAAGATCAAGGAATGGCAATAAAATGGACAAACAAGAGTGCCATTAATAGAGAAATCGAAATGGCGGAAAGGCACACAGACCCTCAAAGTTCTTCAGAAGCGCGTATCTGCACTAATAACATATCGAATTAATAAGATATATGTTGTTTACAAAAACGAAGGGGGACAGCAAGTACAAACACGGACCGATGTCTTTCATGCAGGAATAATTGTCCTATAGGGGAGGACAGCGTAGATACGTTATTGTCAGTTTTTAGGTTGTGATAATAATAATATTTGGAATGTGCAATGTGCACGCATGCGGCAAACTTCAACAGGGTCTCATTACTATAGTGTAGACCATGGTCAGATGTTGCCTAGACCGTGGCATTTGTCAGATGTGCCTCCTCCATGCATAACTGGGCATTTCGATCACGTGGCCCGCAGCTGCCAACTACCAGGCATCTTCGAGCCACGGGAGCTGAGGGATCTGCATGGATTAATTGCGGCTACGCACCATATGCGCGTACACGGGTGCTGTTGTAGATAGTTTAGACTGAGAAGCAATGCATGCATGCATTTTGAAAACGCTTTTTGGCCTTGTTGCTAGCCATGCAAACGAAGCCCTGTGTGTACATGTATATACGTTATACGCATGCAATGGTATATATATGAAAATCATATGCCCTTAGTTGAGGACCCGACTATGGCGTTTGCGTCCCCGTCACTTCCGGCCGAGTTGGCACAGGTAACGAGTGGCATATTGCATTCATCTCTACAGCCCAATTCAACGACTTCATCACAGGCCTCAACATTGATCCCTTCATCCATACCATCACTCACCACTTCTTGCACACAATCACTAGCCCTTTCTTCCACACCATCTCTTACCACTTCTTTCTTACCACCACTGGCCCTTTCTTCATCACTAGCCCCTTCTACCACACCATTACAAGCCCCTTCTTCCACACCATCTCTGACCCCTTCATCAATACTACTTTCAGAGGTGGCATCAATCTTCAGTGAAGAAGATATGCAAATAATTTCATTTAGGAGTCACAAGTTGGTCAGGCATTAGGGAACTAAGTGTGGCGCTGGGTTCCCCATCCGCACATGTATACACCTACCGTGTGGAAACAGGGAACTGTCATCAGAATGTCTGGATCTGATTTAGAACTTACTGAGGTGGCATCCATCTTCAGTGAAGATATGCGAATAATTTCATTTAGGGGTCACTCACAAGTTGGTCAGGCATTAGGGAACCATGCGTGGCATTGGATTCCCCATCCTCACACGTACACACCTACCCTGTGGGAATAGGGAACTGTCATCAGAATGTGTCGATCTACTTTAGACCTTACAGAGGTGGCATCCATATCCAGTGAAGAATTATGTATTGCTCCAATACTGATCTGCACATGCAGGCTGCCTCTATATACATGACAGAACAAAGGATTGTGTCATCAGAACTATAGCACTGCATGAATGCATTACTTCAGAAGATGAGTGGTGGTTCAGAGCATGGTACAACTCAGTCCTTCAATGTTGGATACCATTCGTGCATGCATGCACTTTTCATATAAGCTGGGTGCATGTTATTGGTTGACAACCTGAGCTATGAATAACTGATCGTTTGTTGGACCCGTTCTGAACCGTCGCATACATTGGTTCAACCCTGAGGATTTTTGCTGCGTTTTTTAAGCATCTAGGAACTGTGATCTCTTGCAGCTGCCGAATGCCACGAGTTGGTAGAACGATTCAGTGTTGCATGCTGCTGCAAATATAAAGTGTGAAATCTTAACAAGGAATTAAGGAACTGGGCTCCCTTTTGCATGCAGTCTGTGCACAAAGAAATGTTTCATTCATTTTTATCGTTGCTTAATTTATTTATCAGTTGCATGCATGCATCAGAATAATAAAATAGATATTGAGCTATATGAAGCAGGACACCCGGGAGGAAGACAACTAGTTACGATACACTGAATGGGAGCAAGGAAGATGTGTTGATCATCAAAGTGAACGAAGTGATCAGGACTCAAAGTTCTTCAGAAGCGCGTATCTGCACTAATAACATATCGAATTAATAGGATATATGTTGTTTACAAAAACGAAGGGGGACAGCAAGTCCAAACACGGACCGATGTCTTTCATGCAGGAATAATTGTCCTATAGGGGAGGACAGCGTAGATACGTTATTGTCAGTTTTTAGGTTGTGATAATAGTATTAATACTTGGAATGTGCAATGTGCACGCATACGGCAAACATCAACAAGGTCTCATTACTAGTGTAGACCATAGTCAGATGTTGCCTAGACCGTGGCATTTGTCAGATGTGCCTCCTCCATGCATGACTGGGCATACGATCACGTGGCCCGCAGCTGCCAACTACCACGCACCTTCGAGCCACCGGAGCTGAGGATCTGCATGGATTAATTGCGAACGCCGCGGCTACGCACCATATACGCGTATACGGGTGCTGTTGTAGATAGTTTAGACTGAGAAGCAATGCATGCATGCATGCATTTTGAAAACGCTTTTTGGCCTTGTTGCTAGCTATGCAAACGAAGCCCTGCATGTGTCACAGGCTGTGTTTACATGTATATACGTTATACGCATGCAATGGTATATATGAAAGTCAGATGCCGTCGACCCGACTATGGCGTGCGATGGCCTATCTTCTATTAGTGCCTTTAATAATATTACATCGTCAGCTTGATAATCGGTGTGCATGATATAACACTTTGTACAGAGCTTGCATAATTATGCTCAGTAAATGCCTCATCATCAATCCTGATTTCCATATTAAGCACGCATGCAATGTTACTTTCAAAAATTGTAAAACGTGCGGCCTTATATATATGATGCTATTTGCCTGGCCTTACATTTGCATGCCTCAAGCAGTGCCGTGTCATCTGTTACGTGGCTGCTGAAGATACACTGACTGCTCCAAAGCCGTGTAATTCAGTGTTGCCGCGATACACTAAAGATCAAGGGAATCGTCGAGTATGGGATCGACATACCTATCGCGTATCGTCGGCGGCAACACTGCATGTCGTGTACATACCGTTCAGCATTTTAGTCTGCGTAACTGAACGCTCCCAGCCGGCCATTTATAATTATTAGTAACATCCCATAGCCACACATATATATATATATACACTGATGCACTTCTGAACATATTAGTTGTATATTGCATGTGTTTGCAGAATGATCGGTGGACGCTGTATTGACATCGCAGTTAAGTGTTGCGTTGTAGCTTTTACCTGGGCGATGCTAGTGATGTTCTACTTGTACGATGGCCTAACTTCTTCGAATAAGGTATGTGCATGAGATAAGTTATATGATGGTAGTTATTGTTATGTATCATATAGTTAATAAGCGTTGTACATATATTGTAGCTGCGCGCTGTTACCACTAGCTGTATATGACCGGTGAATGGTCTTCTATATGATGCATGTGGTACTCGTATATAGGGTGTATACAGATGGTACAATATCAGCATGCAATTAATATCATCCGTGGAACATTGAGCGTGTGCATGGCTGTTCATGCATGCGAAATAGCAACAGCAACGCACCTCACCATGCAGCCAGGAGAGCAGGTCTGCGTTCTATAAGCTAGTCAGCATGCAGACATAAGTTAATGGTAAAGAGTAATGCGCGGAGAGCCTCGACGTGCAAGTTGATGGAGGCTGCATGTCACTGATGTTAGGAAGTAGTTGGAAGCGCTAGCGCGCGAGAGGGCAACTGCGGATGGACCGAGAACATATTGTGCCCCTCAAGAGAAGCGCTCGTGTAACAAGATATAAAAATTTAATAAAAATAAAATTGATGATGTAGGATTTGTAGACAGCAATTGTAAGGAAACAAGGAATTACGGATATTATGCATTTTAGTAATATATATATATACGCACCACAATCGAGCCACGATACGTTTTTAACGGTGTTCAAACCGTGCTGGCAAGGAAAGATTGTGTCGTGTGCATAATATAAATCATCCACACGTTGGTTTGATCAGAGATAATATAGTATCTCTAGCTGGTTTGATATAGCGTTAATCTGGTTGTCACTCGCTCGTGCTCCGAAAGTGTTCTTTCAGATCAGAACAACCTGATTTTTCGAAGTGCATATATAACTTTGGCAGTTGAATCAGAGTATATAATCAACGTCAATGTACCTTTAAATGTATAATACTTTAAACAATCATGTGCGACCATGATTGTCACTTTATATAGTCAACTACCATATTATAATTTCTTAATTCTTCAAAAAGCTTCCGCGCTCCGCGAGGGAGGGGCACATCCCCCTTGCTGTCACGTCTGCGACCTATTCTGCGCGATAGCGAGCCAGCAAAACAACGTGGACGTTTCGTTGATCTCAAAGCTTCCACAGTGGAGGACGCAACAAGGGGGAGCCCGAGGCTTTCTGCTCATTTCAGACGTGGACACAAGAAAGCTGCGAATGTATACTACTTCGAGCTCGCCCACGGATATCACCAAGGGATGCTCAAAAAATGTTGGGCTGACGTTTCTGATTAGTCCCATCATGGTGCAAAAATGGGTCACACCTTGGGAGGCAACGGGAGAGAGTAAAAGACCGTTGTCGACAGTGGTGGAGCTATAGGGGGTGGCTGGAAGGGGCTTGGCGCCCCTTGCGATTTCAGCCTGTACAGTGACGTCATGCAGTGCTTGGCCCCTCCCGCTTCCCCTACTAATATGTGTCAATGTGTGCACATGTACATGTGTTTAGCAGCTTGTGTGCTTCATTTAAATCATAGATATTAGACTGGAAGGGATTGGAAACCGCGCACGTGCGCCATACATTTCAATAGAACGTACGCGGGACACTCCTGGCAGTTGCTAATGGACCAGTTGCGCGTAAGCGATGGAATGTTGATTAAACATTTGATTGAACGTGACGTCACGTCCGGACTGCTAGTCTATGTCTTAAAGTTGTCAGCCCAAGGAACGGTAACGTTTAGTCATGAGATTTAGCCTTAGCTTAGATTTAGCCTTAGCTTCACCAACGCCATAAACAGTTGATTTTCTGGATCTAGTTTTCGTATTTCAATTCCGTACATGAGTGCCCTCCATTGTCTCTCAGTACTGCAGATCAATAACAACTGGACCAAGGAAGTTGTAGAAGGCCAAAAAAATATGAACCCGGTATAGACTCTAACTAGGCAATCATCGTGTTCGATCCTAAAGTTAATCTTTGTAGGTGCATATTCGTTTCTGGAAGTATTTTGAGTTTCTAGATATTCTATACGGGGAGCTACTCTGGGAGCATTAACTAATGATTCAGTCTGAAGGGAGCTAGATTGAACCCATCGATGGGTAATGCGCCAGACTGTGAGGCATCTTCAACATTGTTGGGCAACTCATGCACTTGATAGTCGCTCACTAGTTGTTCTCCGACATCAGCTGCAGAAAGTGGAGGTTGTTTAAAGGTGGATGTTGTCACAGAATTGCTGCATGCTTGATGGTGCCGATGTTACTAACGTTGACGATAGAGAATCTATAGTCGAATTAGCTGCTTATTGGCCTCTCGGTTTTTTCGCCCTCTTGAGGGGGGGGGGGGGGGGGGGGGGGGGGGGGGGGGGGGGGCGATTGTTATTCGCTTCGCTAATTGGAAAATGTCTAATGGCGCAAACGCGATGGTGAGGCATTTTATCCCCTGGCTGTAAGTTAAACACGTAAGCTAGTCAGATAGCCGCCTTTCTAGGTTAGTAGGGAATCTATGAAAGGAGGCATTTGGATCGCCGGACTTGCTGTTGTCACACACTCGGCACCATGTGCCAGGCATAGCAGCTGTTTATTCCGTTAGGTTTCCCAAGGATGGCGGTATTACACGTTGAGCTCCGTTCAAACAGTAGCAGTCCGGATGTAATTAAGGATGATTAAATTCTTTGTACCTTACGCGCAACTTGTCGATTGGTTAGTCTGGCACCTCGCCCCTCAAAAGTTTTTGGTCAAGTTCGCAAGAGGCAAATAAGTAGAGTAGTAAAAGGTAGCGCACGAACTGTGGATCACAAAGACGTAAATATTTTTTAAATACTCCGTTCCTAAGAGAAGATATTAGACTTAAAGCGCTCCATGTCTAGAATTAAACTCACCGGTACTACGCCCGAACAAAGCGACGTAAAGGTACGACGTTACGATAGGCAGATTGAGCTGTGCTTAACGTACCACAGTATAGTTTTTGTGACATGAATGCGTCGTACTCGATACGATAAAAATAAAAAAAAACTTACTTTTGACTAGGTGTGATACTCCCCGGTATAGCGACCGTAGCTTTGTCGTAAAAATTCTGAGAACTTGACTACCAGATAGCCAGATGAAAAATATGTGCCAATGGATAGTTAGTTTGCCGTCTGTGCGTTTTCTACGACCAAAAAAAAATCTAAAAGCTAAGCCTTTAATTCGCGCGCAATTTTTGCCCTAGGGATAAAAACAGGTCATCGTCAATAATGTGGTCGATTGCACCCTGAAAATCATCTGAATGTGAAATAAAACAACCTACAAAACCATGAACTTTATGAAAAGTGTTCCCTCTACCACAATCCACGGATACGTTCTTTTCCGCTCGCTCCTGCGCAAACGTGTACCCGCCATTTTATCCGTAAAGGCCTGGGGACTTGAACTGCCAGGACTGTACTTGTTAATTGGTCTGGTTTCCAATCCCTTCCAGTCTAATATCTATGATTTAAATACACGGCGAAACTCAATGTATTAATGTGTGCACATGCCTGTGTGCCTCCTCTAGTACCTTTGTCGAACGAGTCATTCATCTCTTGGCTGAAGTTAAATACATAGCGAATACTATTAATCATAATTAGTCGTTCCATTCAATTTTAATTCTATCCGACACCCATATTGCATGCAGGGTACCGGGCCATGCAGTGCACAACGTTAACCAAGAGAGGTACCGACATGTAATTATAACCAAGCAGTGATGTTCGGCTGACCTACATGTAAATAATAAATAATAATATTGATTCACCACAGTATTGCAGTACAATATAAAATGATTGGGACAAAGTCTTTGGTTTGCGAGACTACAAGAAAGTCTGGAAGCAAGTAATTATTACCCATGTATATCTCTACACAATTATGCCACAATAAACAATTATGCCACGATTTGGAACTCGATGCGGCTGGGGCTCCACCCCAGGCCCGATGGATGAGCTCACAGCGCTACCCGCACCCCTTTGGTAGGAGGGAGGCGTGTCCCTTCCCTTTCTTTAACTTATGCTGCCCCCCCCCCCCCCCCCCCCCCCCCCCCCCCCATTCCACCACCTACAATAAAATCTTGGCTCCGCCCGGCAGTGGTTGTCGACTTGATCACCACTCCCACTTTTAATACAATGACGTCAACTTTAAGGCCGCATACACGGGTCGACTTGTCGCATGCAACTTAATGAATACGAGTAAATTCTTTGATTTATTGATGGTTTACGGAACTTTTACCCGTATTCATTTGAGTTGCATGCGACAAGTCGACCCGTGTATGCCTGCCTTTATACATGGCCGACCTTTTCGTCTTCCGACTTTGAGGGCTTTCTATTAGCTTCCAAACCATCAGTAAAGTCACGACTGCGACTGCCTTGGATTCAACCGTCATTTTACTACCTACTAGCTAATCCTGGGACTTCAGATCGCGCACACAACGAAATGGCATACTGAACACAATTGTACATGTGTTCCCGAAGGCTGCCAATACCAAGCTGTTTCTCGCATTCAAAACACACTATACACTTCCACACCAATTTTCAACGACAATACAGCATGTAAATGTGAAGAAATCCCTAAAAGCTCTTATTTAGAGTAGATACTAAAAAAGAAACTCTATGCAGTCAGGAAGTGACGTGATCAGTTGTGGTTTTATATTTTTCATGCAAGATGATGCATAAACAATACAATCGGATACCCCAACCAATAAAAAGTTCACTCAAATGTAAAAATAATGTAAAAATATTAATAATAAACTATAGCTAAGCACATTATATGCACTGTTTGTCAGTGTGTAAACAATATTAGCAATTTGCATCTTTAGGCACTTTTAATTGCAAAGTTGGTTCCCGAGATAATGTGGGCGGGCGGCTCCATTTTCATTATCCCCATTGCAGGAAGTGATGTCACAATTCATTGCTTATATCATAAATGCGTCCAGCATCTTTTAGCGTTCGACTGTTTCACATGTGCATACGTGCGAATATATCATTATACCCGGCACAATCATTACCGTCCACGTAAAAACACGAGGCGTCCCGCATTTATACGGATACCATCGATAGAGTGCAGCTTTTCTGGTGACATCCTTACTTTGCAATTTTAAAGGTAATGGTTGCATTGAGACATGCTGCTTTATATCATAAGCACTTACAAGTACATCGCATAATCCTCGAAGGGTCAGTTTTTTGTCTTCTAACATATATATACTTTCCAAGATAACATCGTTTTTTTTTCCACAGTTAGAATCGAATATGGAGCTATTTACAAGAGTTTCTTCGTGCCACTACACGCAACTTTCACTTTAGATTAACTTTTATAAAAATGGAAAACATTTCTCGAATAAATAGAACAATGGGCAAATTAGTATTTTTAGAAATACTAAGCGGGCAGGGACGGGAACCAACTATGCAATTCAAAGTGGCCTTATAGAAGCAGATAATATAGTGCACGAGATACTCCAATACTGGATATTACACCCCGGTAATTCTCGCTGGTTCTACAAATACACTCGTTATAAAGTTCAGTTGGATCTACAGTATACATGTATATCGGCAAAAAATGAACAACACTTCAAATCGGAGTCTCTTAAGTCAAACTTAATCGTCCCAAGCTCTGCTTCCTCCGAATTCATACTTTCCTACCGATCTGTCAATATCTTATTTTCGGTACCTACCTGAATGGGTTCCATACAAAAAAAAAAATTGGTACATTGACTACAATACAGAAATTATAGCCTTGAACATCCAACCTGATAAAGAGCTTTGTGCATTAACCCTGTCTACAAGTCAGTCATAATTAAATGCACTCTGTTCAGGAATAGATGCTTAAAATGTAATTGGCATGTCCCATATATTATATTCACTTTTGGTGACTAGCACTGTATTGAAATCTTGATGTACATTGTACTTAAAATTTGTGATGACATAAATGATGCAATATCGTTTATTCCAACAAACTATCGTTGCAGAAGTGTTAGCAAATGGCCCAAAACAACATATCAGTTGCTGCACCCATTACCACAAACTACTGGTGTTCTACAATCAAGGAAAATCATTTATAAAGAGTTAATTAACTTAAATGTTCTAATAATGGGGGGCTGAAATATCATAAATGCAGTGAGCTTAACTGGGTGGAAGTATATGTAGCCTAGGGGGGCAGTAGGGACAACATACCATTTCATGTTTGGCCACCAGACTTGCTGTGAAGATGTACCAAAGTCACTAGCACTCTGCCGGTAGCAAATATGCCAGGATGGAATTAAAACTAATCAGAGCCAATGTAAGAGCCTTGCTCAGCAGGGTCATCGTAGGTTAATTGTAAATAGTAGTGCTTTAGTGGGTATCAGAGTGTATTATGTAAACATACGTATATATGACATAATAAATATTCATTTAATAATTAATTACAACGGGAAGGAGGTGTAACTCAAAGAAATAAAATGAATTAATAATTCCCAACAGCACCTAATTAAAAATATATAGTTTTATACTATAGGCAAAAGATCCATCCTTTTCTTATATTGATCCAGACTAAACCTTTCCCTTGTGCGCTTGAATGCCAGAGCATTTCTTGCAAGGGCAGGTCCCCGTGCTAAAGTCTCAGACCTCTACTTAGTTGGTTGACTCATACATAGTTACATAGTTTACTAGTTGAAAGATATTCCCATTCATGTATTCTCTTGTAATCTTTAGATAGATTCTTTGAGACTTCACCGCAGACTTGTATAACTGGTTTTGTGTCCAGCCTGTCCAGTTTTCGTGTATTTAACGTGTGCCACGTGTTCTTATATTGAAATAATTTCAACTGGTCCAAGTTGTTAATAAATGCAAACTACTAAATCAAGATACAATGACCACCCAACAGAAGTTACTAGTGTTAATGGTACTAAATGCAGGGTGGGCAGATTAGATAAAAGATGCAATTTTTAAAAACTACATAGTTATTCAAATTTGAAATGTTGATTTTTCACAATTTACTTGATTTTTCGGATTTTAATCAAAGATTATATTAATTTTTGTTCAACAGCATGTCTTCTTTTGCTGTAACAATTACCTCTTAATGGTAAAAATTTCCCTGCATATGGTATATGCTGATAACACATGTGCACATGGGATTATTTGATCTTATACTTTCGTGAATTTGAAATTTTTTGTACCCATTTACTAAATGCATTGACCACGTTAGTATGATAGCTGTTTCACAGGCATGTATGCCATTGCATAATGCACAACATGACAGCATTACTAATTCATAGGTAGCAAGTACACCAATTGAATTTATAATCTTCTGTATAATAAAGATTTTTTTTCCAGATCACCACAATGGGATGTTCTATGTATAATAAATCCACATGCCTGCAAGTGTTCCATCAAACCCAGAACTGTGGTGTGTCATGCAATGATAGCTCTATTGCCATTGAGGGAGATGTGGACCTAGAGGCCAATGAGAACACTGCTCAACTAATCAAGAATGGCCTTACAGTACTTGGAGCCTCTCAAACGTGCATATCACATCTGCTACCATTCATGTGTTTGTACTTGTTCCCTTATTGTGGTGCCAATGTAACAGTCAGCAGAGAGCAATGTTTACTAATAAGTACAGATGTGTGCACTAATGAGTGGCAGGTGGCATCAAGCATTTTTAAGGATCAAATTCCAAATTGTGAAAGCCTTCCAAATACCGAACAAGGTCTGCTGTTTATTTGCAATTCTGTCATTTACTAGTTTCCTTTTTTTTTTAGATGTGATCCCTTTATTTGATAAATCGTCAATATCAATGCCATCTGATTCAGTAATGGTGAACTGCAGTGACCAGTTCACCCTGATCAATGGAACATGCATACCACTTTGTGACAAACTGAAATTGTATACAAACGAAAAAACATACATTGATTACGTAGTTCTAGTCATGTCTTCAATATCTGGACTTTTGTGTGGAAGTATGCTGATAATATCTTCCTATGTATGGCGGAAGAAAATGTACACATAATCTATGTACATAAATTTCTTGAATTATAACTGTCTCGTTTCAGGTTTGTATTTCCTGCTATAATCATTCCTTTTATGGCAATATCTATTCTACTACTTGGTAAGTACATCATGAGCAGGATATGGAAACTTTTTAAATTACTACTAATCAATCACAGCAACGATTGGTTTAATCTCATCACTGGGGACCATGGGACATTCTTTTGCAGCAGCCAATACCTGCCAGAGGCTTATGAGCAACCAACTATATATTGTACGATAACAGGTAAGTGAGGGTTTGTGACAATGGAAAATTGAAGGTCATTAAACACAAGTATGCATGCACATATATGTGTATTTATGTATTTATTCATGTGTGCTATGCAATGATACTGAACCTGGTAAACCTGTGAACAGTTATTTCAACTTCCTTAGGAAATTTCCAATTCCAGTCCCTTCTCTTCCTAGAGTTACAAGTGATAAAAACATTCTCTATACAAGAAGGGGTGGCATATAGGAATCAAAGGTGATGGTAGTGTAAAAAGCAAGGGAACAAGGCTTCTGATCAAAAAGGAAACATGATATTAGCAAGGAAACATGATATTAGCACACAGTTATATATGATGATTTGCTGCTAATCGGTCTATACCATTTTTCCTTTTCAATCAGAATTAAGCCTTGTCCCTTGCTTTTTACACCACCATTACTTTTGATTCCTATATACCACCAACCTTCTCGTATAGAGAATGTTTTTATCTCGTTTCCTAATTTTTTTTTGTGATAGTTCTTAAACCCAGATAGCATGTCAAATGATCTTTTTCTCTTGCAAACAGAGGGCTTCCTTTTCCATAATTGCTCTCCTTTGTTCGATAAATGTACCTAAGTAAACTGATCTCAAGCTATTATCAGATAAACCATGCACCGCACCGCTGGACATTTAGTTTGACAATTAGAGCGTTTCTGTATATGGTGTACAAATCATGGCGGTTAGCCTCATTATCGACACGATATGTTCAACGATCTGCCTTACAAGACACTTACACCTGGTACTATTAAAACATATGCAATAGGTACCAGCAATCATCTAGCTTATGAAATCATGGATTTATAAATATTTCACACCTCTATTTTGCAAATGACATACATAGGTATAGTTTCTTGAACTGTTGAACTGTATGTTCGTAATATTTATAAATTCCATTTTCTGTTTCCTTATCCTTTATTCAATTGATGCATATAAGTCTTACATTTGCATTGATTTTATTTTTACTAATATCACTATTATCTTTGTACATGTATTTATCTTCAATGGGATCTAGCTTTTAGCTAAAACACACATGCATGTGCATGTGTGCACTCAATATTTTGCTATGCTTTTTTGTGCCATAAATGAAATCTACTGAGTTAAATGAATTTTTTATCTGAAACTCTTTATAGGCATTATCTACACCTACACATTAATCCAGCTCTACATCCTTTGGTTATGCCATGTGGGTGTAATTTTTGTGAAAACCCAATTTCCTTTCTATTCCCGAGGAGTTGAAAATAGCAGAATTGTCCATCTCACAGTAGTGCTCTTGGCAGTGTTGCTACCTTGCATTCCTGTAATTGCAGCAGTTTCAACTGGAGGATATTTGACTGCCCTTTACCCACAAGTTGTGTGCCTTCCTAAAAATCCTGATGTTGCATACTACTCAATTGCAGTTATGATAAATGTAATTGGTACTACTGGTGGACCATTATTGATCATTGCCTTCATGACTACTATCAAGGTACATTGATTATGTTGAATTACTTATGAAATTTTATTTTTCAGCTTAAATTCAAGAGGTGGAGAAATTCCAATGCAGAATCTTTGCCAACAACAGAACTAAAGCTTCTACTTCTGCTCTGCTATTTAATAAGTTTTGGACCAACAATTGCAAGTAGCAGCCACTATCACCGCCAAAAATACTGATAAGCTTATTTCAGGGTTTGGAAACTATTTTGCATGTGAG
The DNA here is from genome assembly GCA_963681505.1 of Eunapius fragilis. Taxonomy (NCBI): domain Eukaryota; kingdom Metazoa; phylum Porifera; class Demospongiae; order Spongillida; family Spongillidae; genus Eunapius; species Eunapius fragilis. Next base: position 7,068,487 of record OY811976.1, on the reverse strand, counting down.
GCAGCAGGTACAAACCCAAAATGTGACAGTATTAAAAAAACTTTGCAAACTCTGGGAGCTTATGAAATATGGACTACTGTACATGCACTCATTGGCCTTTTTCCAGTTTTGAATCTTCTATATACTGTGAACTTTGGAGCCATACAGGAGAAGTTTGCCCATCTTTGGCTATTTTTACGTGCACATCTGCGGACTGGAGTCAAAGACTGTACTGCGAAGGAACCAGATTCAAAGATATAAACAATTCCATGAAAACTCAATCTTAGAATTAGATCACATTGATAACACCTTTGCAAATTTGAGAATGTGCGCAAATTATTTTAGAAATGTAACAATACTACTAAATGTATAGTAATGATGTGGGCTAATCTGTTGTATGCATGGCTAGGCTAAAGCCACAACCTCACAGCTCAGCATATCAGGCTATTAGTCTCAAAGATCGCGTGTAAATGGGTAGCATGATCCCATCAGGGAAAATCGTGAGGGCACAAGGCACGTGGTGCCCTTGGTTTAATCATGCAGCTCCACCCACGAATATAATCTTGGTTCTTGATAAAACTTGTATGGTCCTATGCACACTGATGCATAGGAAGACAAAAGATGAAACGAGCAAATAATCTGTTGAGTAATTTATAAATTTAAAGGAAAATGGTTTTAAGGGTCCATTCATCACAATGAGATTACTGCAGTTACAAAATCATGTGATGTTGGTGAAACTGCTGCCACTGTCTACAGCATCCACCACACCACCAATATGATCATCACCACTACCACCACCACCACCACCACCATCATCATCATCACCACCATCATCATCATCATATCCATTACCAACACTTGCATTGGTGATGTCATCATCGCCCCCATCAAACTCATAATTTCTAGCATGATTATCTCTCTTTCTCACCACAATCATTTTTTCTATCATCAATCTCACTATTAATATAGTTTCCTTCAATCTCCAGACCACAATGATCTTCAGGGTCTCCTGCATTATTATCATCAATTCCACCATTATCAACCCCACAACTAGCAAAATCTCCACAATTATTAGCCACTTCACTACTCCTAACATCACCATCAACACTTCTGCCTCCTTGTTCTTGAACACCATTTGAGCCTACTGAATTACATGCATATACCAAAATTGTAAGCACATGAGTCTATGAACACTGAAATTACCTTCAATGTGCTGACTAAATTCATTGTCGTTATGCACTGTAAATACATATATGTAGCTCAATAAGTTGACATACTTTATATGTATGCATGCACGTATGCAGCACACATTACTTTTCTTTGCCTTCCACCGACGGAGGGTTCTCTCCGGAATTGGTGTAGTAGGGTCAGAAGTGTATCGCTTCCTCTTTCGTTGCCCTATGTCAGGTATTGTTGTAAATGAATAGAAATCACACAAATTATAACGTTATTTACATATACGTACATATATAATTATATATATATATATATAATTATATATATATAATATATATATATATATATATATAATATTATATATATATATATAATTATATATATATATATATGGGACGGTGTCCAGCAAAATCACCCTTCTGGAGTTTTTATTTTATCACTATAAAAATTGTACGTTACGCAAAGCAACATATCTTCACAACGGTTTTATATTTTCTTTTCAAATTTCGTACACTTGTTCACACATCAGTTCTCTCTGGGCAAACCGATTTTGGTGCTCTAGATATTTTCCATGCCATGGTTACAAAGGTCTCTAACCCAATGGGTTAAGATTCCACATTTCTCCAGATACGAGTGACAATAACATGTCAAATTTGGAGTGTACATAGAAGGGTCCTGTAGCTACTGATTTCTGCAGATCGTTAAGTTTTTTCTTATCCGTTACGGAGATATGGATTTTCAAAGTAATTCGACATTTCGCGCCACTCACCCTATTCCAATATGCCATTATGTAATGATCACGCCCTTTAAATTTGAAGTTAGGTATTAAATGAACTCCGCTTTGATCGTTCTATACGTGGTGTATAAGCGATCGTACCTCGTACGCTATGTTTCAACATAAAACAGTATCGTACGTTCACATGTATCGCTTATGATGGATGCTGTGAATATTCATGGTAGTTTATATTGTGCACCCTTTTTCTATATCTGCTCAGTTTGTGGCATGTACATGTAAGCATGCACGTACCATGCCTTCTAATCATGGGGCCACCTTCTTCACCCTCTACACTAGTCTGGGGACCAGATGACTTGCTTGCGACAGTCAGTTATCTGGTACACAAACTGCAGTACCTTTACTTAGTATGGTATATCTCTCTAGACCATTCATATTCACTGCCTTTCTTTCTATCTTACCTCCTCCTCCTTCTCCTCATCTCCTTCCACCTCTTCCTATCTTCCTTCATCCATCCATCCTCCTCCCCTCTCTTCCTCTCCTCCTCCCCTCCTCCTCCTCCCTCCTCCTCCTCCTCCTCCCTCCTCTTCCTCCTACTTTTACTCCCTCTCATTTTCCCTCCTACCTTCCTTTCTATTACACCTAACACCCCTCCTACTCCTTTCTTTTGATTGCATCCACACCTCACCCTCCTCCTCATCCTCCTACTTCTACCTTCCTACCTGTTGCATCCTCCCCTCCTCTCATTTTTCCTGTTGCATCCACCCCACCTTCTACTCCCCCTCCTCTACCTCCTTCTCCCCCTCCTCCTCTTCCTATCTTCCTTCATCCTCCCATCCTCCTCCTCCCCTCCTCTCCCCTCCTTCTCCTCCTCCCTCCTCCTCACCTCCCCTTCCCCTCCTCTTACTCCCTCTCATTTTCCCTCCTACCTTCCTTCCTATTACACCTACCCCTCCCCCCTCTTTTCGTTTGATTGCATCCAAACCTCCCCTCCTCCTCATCCTCCTACTTCTATCTTCCTACCCATTGCATCCTTCCCTCCTCCCCCTCCTGCTTCCATTCTTCTTCCCGTTGCATCCACTCCCCACCTTCTCCTCCATCTCCTCTACCTCCTTCTCCTCCTTTTCCTATCTTCCTTCATCCACCCATCCTCCTCCTCCCCTCCTCCTCTCCTCCCCTCCACCTCCCTCCCCTCCCCCTCCTTCTCCTCCTATCTCCATCCACCCATCCTCCTCCCCTCCTCCTCCAACCACCTCCTCTCCTCCTCCCCTCCACCTCCCTCCTCCTCCCCTCCTCCCTCCTCTGCCCCACCTCCTCCCTCCTCCTCCCCTCCTCCCTTCTCCTCCCCTCCTCCCTTCTCCTCCCCTCCTCCCTTCTCCTCCCCTCCTCCCTTCTCCTCCCCTCCTCCTCCCCTCCTCCCTCCTCCACCCTCCCCCTCCCCTCCACCTCTCCTCCTCCTCCCCTCCCCTACTTCTACCTTCCCACCGGTTGCATCCTCCCCTCCTCCTTCCATTCTTTCCGTTGCATCCACCCCCTACCTTCTCCTTCCCCTCCTCTACCTCCATCCCTCTTCTCCCTCCTCCTCTTCCTATCTTCCTTCATCCACCCATCCTCCTCCTCCTCTCTTTCTCCTCCCCTCCTCCTCTTATCCACCCATCCTTCTCCCCTCCTCCTCCCCTCTTCCTCTTTTCCTCCTCCTCCTCTTACTCTCTCATTTCCCTCCTACCTTCCTTCCTATTACACCTACCCCTTCCCCTCCTCCTTTCTTTTGATTTC